>JAFIRS010000919.1:0-496959 GCA_018342105.1 Gonioctena quinquepunctata | reverse complement strand
CGCAATTTGTACCAACAAGTAATGTGCAAAGCAATTCAACTCAAAACGATTTACAAAAAATATTCCAGAACAGACTGACCAACTAGTCTGGATGTCCACAGGAACACAGCAGATCAACCCTTTGGTAGGAATCATCAGCATTCTGAGTCGTCTATACGTGAACTCCTTATAATATTGAATCTTGAATTGATTTGCCTGTAGGTACCATTATCAATTGAATGTTACCAAAAACCCCATATTACTCATTTATACTTCCTTGTTTCGTAGCTCTAGACTCGATTATCGAAGTTAAGAACCCTATATAACATTTTTGTTTGTGTTTATGGCAGTTTTGGCAACTCGCTTTCGGAAAACGCGAAGCTGTGTTGAATTAACTAAGTTAATACTGAAATTCCAAATTCAAGCTCCGCCTCTGGATAGTTGTCAAATGAGCTGACGTTTTTATTTGGCTTCCTTAATTCTACGTTTGTGTAATTGTCCAAGTTTTTGTACATTTAATAATTTGTGTATTGTTGATCGAACGTTCAACTATTTTAGCAGCTTTTGGTACTTTTAATATTTTCAACCTGTGGTAGAAGTCCATTGTATCTCGAAGTGGAGTGGTATAATTTTATGAAGAAGAAAAACTCGAAGTCGTCTCCACAATATAATATTAACAATCGATTAGATAAAAACCATCGATTAGGTGAACATGTTTCGAACATCTATAGGTTCATCATCAGCGGATAATGAAAGTTTTATGGAGATGAAAAAATATTTTGTAGGTTAACGATATAAAATTATTTTAAGTCCAATGATCATAATAAGGACCATATGGAAAATTGAAGGCGAACTCCCAATTTTCCATATGGTCCTAATTATGATCATTGGACTTTTATATCGTTGGCCTTCACTTCCACAGCGAAAACAGAACCTTTTTCCGGAAATCTCCTTCATTTTAATTTTCTCACTAGAGAACCAGGAGTCCAATTGATTTGTTGGAAATATGAACAGGATGTTCATAAAATCAGATGTGGAATCATCTGCGACTGAAAGATAAACTTCAGTCACTATCTTCCATCGTCAAGAATATCTATCAGATGTAGTTCAATGTCCAGCGTGGCTCTAGCCGGGGAAGTAGTTGTTTTCTGTTAGACATTCACAAAAAATAACTTCATTTTAATCGTCGATTTTTCAATTCACAGAAAAATCTTTCTATCAATATTCAATTGAGAATGTTTCCCTTTTCAACAGGAGTCCAAATTCCGTGGGTAATTCAAATTAATCCCCCACCTTCCATTTCATATTCGTTTTTCTTTTTCCAATCTATTCAGAAGGAAAGGACAGATAATATTTAATGACAATAACTATATTCTTGATCAGCTGTTTTGACGTCAGTTACACCTACAATTTTCTTAGAACTTATCGATAGGCAACCACTGATACTCGCCCAACTGATGCTGGTGGCCAATAATCATCTAACAAACGAATTGATATCTTGTCATCATCATTTTTAAATAAGTCTACCATATAATGAAGAGAATTACTCCAGAGATATAACACAAAATACGGGGCCCTTTATATCTACTTTATACAAAAATAGGTAGTTGAAAGATTTTCATTTTGAGATATCTTTTCTAAACTAGTAGAATAATAAAATTATATATTTATATGTAGGTCTATAGTGTTTATGATTTATATACAACTTGTAACTTATACTACTCCGCAGTGTAAACTTCAAAAGTGCTTGAAAGGTGTTGTATCCAAATCGCCCAACACCGGTAGAAAATATATTCGAAAATATTCACCAAAAATGTGGGTATATGTGGGTACATGTGGCTCTATAGTATTAGTAATTCATATACAACTTGTGTAAACGTCAACCACATGAGCACTCATGAAGCTGTGGAGGTATGTTTGAAATCAAGAATGATAATCTTCAATAGGGTAACTCAACAACTTAATCTAAATAATAGATTTTCAGTGCTGCTCGTTTGTGACGTCTAGAGCAGAACAATGGAAACTCAGAATGGAATAATCTATATGTGTATGAGGTCAACAGTCGAAGATCTATATGTTATGTTTAAATTGTATATGTATAAATTATTGAAGATTGGTTTGATTATAGACAACTTTCTCTGAATTTCAACAAAACTTTTTTCCACCCTTCTGTAACAATAAATCTTTCCTGCATTCAGAATATCCTCAACAACAAATATAAAATATTTGGGAGTTTTAATAGATTCTCATTTGAGATGGGATTTCCATATACATCATAAAGTAAGGAAACTAAAGAGTAGTCTCTATAAGTTTCGTCAACTCAAGAATAGACTGGAAGTGAAACGAAAAAATCTGTTTTTATAGTTTCGTACAAGGACATTCAACATACTGCCCAATAGGTTGGGGCGAGGAATACAGAACAAATTCTCGAAACTAATACTGCACAAACCTCTCCGCTATAGTAGTTGTATGAAAAATCAGGCATATTCAACCAGAGACCATTATTCTATGAGACATTTGTGCTAAATCAATATAAGGACAAAGAAAAACTCAGTAGGCCGAGCCATGCCATGCCATAAATATGAATATATCATACCACATGCGTTCAAAGATGTAGAACAGAGATCCTATAATTTTCTGAGACCACTTGTACTCAATTCCCTACCAGTCAACCTCTTACACAAATTGGCCAAATATTTTATCATGGTATTCCCGAAAAACATTCCACTACAAAGGATCTGTACCCACCTATACTTCATAACTTAAGTGATTTATATTTTTCTTAATTTATCTATCCCCATGTGATTATTAATCTTCACACGTCCTACGATTATTCTAACCTATGAGTTATTTTATTTATGCCCCATGTGATTTATCTTATATTTACACTTGTCCAAAATTTCATTTCACAACTTTTTTTCTGATTCATTCATATCATACGTGAATAATTTCATCAAGCGGCGAAACCAAGAATGAGGAGGTTCTCTTTTTGACGCGTATATTTTTTTGTTATGTATGATCACGCACAACTTTTTACAGAGCGGTTCGATTCCAATGATTTTTTCTTTATTGGATAGGGTGTACTTTGAAGGTGGTCTTATTCCAATCTAAACATCAAAATCCATCCCTAAGGGTAGCAAAAAGAAGGATATTGATCGTTCACCCTCTGAATTTTGGTCCGTTAACCAATTCTATCAGGCATAACTTCGTAGTGGGTTCTCCGTTTTAGATGATTTTTTTTTATTTGATAGGGTATACCTCATAGTTGATCATATTTCTATTTGAAATGAAATGATCGACCCCTATGAGTAGATAAATAGGGGATGATTGATTTTTCACTTGTGAACTTTGGCACACATATGTAGTTGATATTGACAGACCCTCCTACATCCGTCAAAATGATTACATTCTATGAAAGGATGGAATTATATACAAAGTGATGAAATCAACAAACCCGAACTTTCAAAATTAATTTATATTATATAACAATAAATAGTTGAAATAGAAAATCATATCATTTGATAGTTAATAGTTGAAGTAAGCTAGGTAAGTAAGTATTTTGTAAGTAATCAGAAGGTCAGTAGGTAGTAATCAGTAGATTTCAGCAACAAAAAATTGGAAAATGAAAACTTTTTACCAAAAAATTAAACCGACGAAAAAATCAACTGAAAAGCAGAAAGTAAAATAAACCTTCTTAGTTTAAATGATAATTGAGCTCCCAAACTAATGTGAGTTACTGATTTTGAGTCGGCGCCAAACAAACAAGCAATTGAATTAGGTGAAGTGTGAAATGATGACAGCGAGATACACGGCTGCGTTTTGATAACTTCTTTCAAAGCAATATAATGATCTTCGACAATTGTTTGTTCGGCGCCGACTCAAAATCAGTTACTCACATTAGTCTAGGAGCTCAATTATCATTTAGACTAGGAAGGTTTATTTTATTTTATGCTTTTCAGTTGACTTTTCGTCGGTTTAATTTTTTGTTGAAAAGTTTTTATATTTACACGCCTCCAATACCTCTGTGATTGTGTTGACTTCTGAGCGATTTTATTCCCACCTTTTTTCTAGCTTTATGCTCCTTATATTTTCTGTATTAGATTCATAGTGCAAATTATATGTTTCAATGATTTCAACAATTTAATATTATGTAATCCATTTGACTGGTTTTCACCTAGTACAAGCAGCATATGTTGCTTCTGTGGGCTTTCCAATGTTTATTTGCAGTTGTTAAACTTTCATATTTTGTGTGAATAAACTATATTAATTTTAATTTTTTGAAAACTTTTCCATTGATCTTTGTGATCATTTGGATCAAAACTCTAATCCAATATTTTCAATCACAAAACGAATCATGGGAAGCAATGACCTCAAAATCCCCCAACTAATCAAATATACAGAACACTTTGAGAGTTTCTTGAAACCACCATCGGTTAAGTGGACTATTTATATTCTTGAAACACGATGTTGGGAAAATAGTAGTCATAAAGATCCTCGTTAGGTCCGTTGTTGATCATCAAAACAGGACAGTACTGAACCAGAAAACGACGACTATAACTCCTCTCTATGAAGTACCTGAAGTACCAATTCAATCTGAAAATATCATAGATCAAACCCTACTCACGTTTGAAAAGACATTAACCGATGTCGAAATATCCTCTTGGAGATATAGATTTATAATTGTTTCGAAAGAAATTGCAGTATTCTGCACAAACATAGTTTGAACAATCGGTTGTGCTATGCAATATCTTCTCTAGGGTTACAAGACCATGTGGATGTTATTGCATAATTTCCGACGGAATTTTTAATATATGTGAACAATCTTACGAGTGTCCCTTGATTTCTTGTTACGGAAGCCACTGAAAATCACTTCTCCCGCAAAACATTGCGAAAAGCTTCTTATGATAAAAAATATTTGGGTGTACATTTTCCTCATATTGCTGTATTCTTAATATATTTCATCCATTCCCGAATCGAATCATACTCATTATCTAACATTTCTGGACTATCCACGCCACTGAATTGTTCATGACGCTTCTAATTTTTTGGGTTCATTCAATGGATACGATCTATACCATTTTATTGATCATGAGTAAAACAAAAACAGTTCTAGTGTGAATGCAATCTCAACGATCACTTCAGGAATATCAACTCCAGTAGCGGGCAGTATTCGAGCTCGTAGAAAACCAGACGGGAGAAGTTTGGGAAGAACTTGAATTGTTCGAACCCCGAGCTCGCAAATCAACCTTCGATAGTCGGAAACTTGATTGATATTGAGGTACCAAGAAAGTTCGGCAGTCCACCTATCTCTTTCGAAATTGTCTGACGATAAAACTGTAATATTTGTTTATTTCATTCCATCCCTCGATAGTTAAATTCGAACTAGCACCCTTTTGAAGAAATAACCACTCATTTTTTGTCTGAGCTCGCTTTGCTGCCATCTCAATCAACATTGAATACCTCCAATAAAAAAAAGGTAATTAATCCTCCATACACCGTTGCTTAAAGTGGGGAGGAATATATAACTTATTCCAATAATGGGACCAAAGGCAAAAACCAAGATATATTACTATTCTATATAGAAAATATACTTCCGCTAATTGGTTGAACGTATGGATGTGATCAAGTGTATTTTCATTCGAATTTTTCCAATTGAAGAAACCAACTGGTGATATGGTCAGCCTTTCGTGTGACGCAGTTACTGATAAAATATTCCCATGATTTAGTTCACTTTTTTTATGTAAAATATAAAATTTAACGAATGGCTGTATTATCACCGCTACTGAAAGCTTATTCAATCGTCACAAAACTCTGTAAATACTGACTAGTCACCAATTTTTTCATGACAATGGTGCGTTTTCCTGAATGAATAATTGGTATAAAACAGTGGAAAGACATTAATTACATATGTTGAACCTATGAGGAATTGAGTCCTTATTTTGGTGACATAAATTAGATTTTTTTCGAATTTCAGAAGAAATTTCTATATCATCAGGTAACAGTAGTGTACAGTTTTTTTTCTGCGATTATGGGCCAATCTTTCGATGGAGTCTACCTCAAGATACGTAAAATCTATTTTTCAATGACACTTCAACAACTCTCACCATTTCATCCCAAAGCCACACACATATGTGAACTTGCAGAACAAATGAACTTCCACTTCATGTTCCCTGAAACTATTTCTCATTCTCTTTGGATCTCCTTTCACTATCACTGTCAGGCACAATCCCATCCTCGATTGATTTGAATTTTGAAATCGGTTAATTGGTAAATATCAAATTGACGTTTCGGGGATTTTTCTCGAAAAAAGTAACCGAGAAGTGGTTGCAATTTTAAAACAAATTTTTTATATGAGAGATCAACAAGCAATAACATAGGCCTGAAGAAGTAGGTAGCCTTTAACTCATCTATAACATTATAAGTTGCTTTTCTCATAAAACGGTTCGCATGCGATTCCGCATAATCGAATATCTTCTAGTTGCGTCTTTCAATCATCTCCTTGATGAGAAGCAGTTTGAGGTCTTCGAGTACCACGGAGCGTTCGATATCGTATGCAGAACTTCCATTTGCGCCCGTTCCAGGTTGCTTCTCATCGGTGCAGATTCTTTAACTCTCAATTTTGTATATATTCTATCCATTGGAAGGATATTCTTTTGTGATGTTTTGATATCGACTTCACTTTTGGATACAATAATATTTTTGGGAGACATGGTATTGGAGAAACATTTAACATAGTCAATAGTTTCAATCCGAACATTCAGTTCACAAAAGAAGGAGATACAGATTATACCATACCTCTTTTGAATCTCTTTTGATAAGAACTGAGAACAATACAATTATTTCAGATTGGCATATCAAATCCACCAATTCTAGAAGATATATAAAAAAAATTATTGTCCTCCATATTAATCAAAAATCAAATTCATTTCAGGAATGGAGAATAGAATATACAGTGCTTCTCAAAAGTGTCTCTGCCCCTCTTATTTTTGGAACGATTATACATATACAAGTGAAATTTGGAAACTGAATATTGAAGGTTGTAAACTTCCCTACTAGTGATGATAG
Source organism: Gonioctena quinquepunctata (assembly GCA_018342105.1). Classification (NCBI taxonomy): domain Eukaryota; kingdom Metazoa; phylum Arthropoda; class Insecta; order Coleoptera; family Chrysomelidae; genus Gonioctena; species Gonioctena quinquepunctata. The sequence continues at coordinate 489,915 of JAFIRS010000919.1, read as the reverse complement.
ATGACGAAATCGTCAAAGATGACGTCACGAGGCCATTGTGACCAATAATTTCAAATGGAACCCTACGGCAAGGACACCTCTTTCAAAAGGTATCGAAAAAACTTATTCAATGATACTAATTTTGTTTGTGTTTATGGCAGTTTTGGCAACTCGCTTTTAAGAAACGCAAAGCTGTGATGAATTGAATCAGTTAATACTGAAATTCCACATTCAAGCTCCGCCTCTGGATAGTTGTCGATTAAGCTGACGTTTCTGTTAGTCTCCCTAAGTCGACGTTTTTGTAATTGTCCAAGTTTTTGTACCTTTAATAATTTGTGTATTGTTGATCGAACGTTTAATTGTTTTAGCAGCTTTTGGTACTTTTAATATTTTTGTACATTTTAATAATTTGTTAAACTGTTGTGAGCCGAACGTTAAAGTGCTTCAAGAAGCGAAATGGTACGTGCTTTAAGTGATAAAGTAGCAGCGATCCTAATTCTTGGTGAAACTGGACAAAATATTCATGCAGCAGAACGTATTTTTAATGAGAGGTTTCATGATCGCCCCGTTTCGAGTACTCATTTGAGGGAGCATCTCCGTGAGTTTGAAACAACGGTAGTATTAATGATGCGAAACGATCTGGCAGACCACAAATTTCTGATGAGAAAAAAATTTATATACTGGCAGAAGTAATAGTTAATCCTACTCCTTCGACAACTCACGTTGCATCTACCTGTGAAGTCAGTCGAAGTACAGTACACAAGGTGTTGAAAAAAAACAAATTTCATCCATACAAATTAAAAATGGTTCATCAACTGTCAGACGACGACCCAGACCAAAAACTAGAATTTTGTGAAAATATGGAAACCTAAATTAACCAACAGCCAGACTATGTCAAGACAAGTTTGTTTTAGTGACAAAAGTACTTTCTATCTGAATGGAAATGTAAATACACAGAATGTGAGTATTGGAGTGACGCAAATCCTCACTGTTTCGTGAAACACATACCCAATTCCCCAGAAGGTGAATGTTTGGGCAGGTATCCTGGGAAACCACATCGTTGGGCCTCTTCTTTTAAATACTAATTCAACTGGTGAGGTTTATCTGGAGCTGTTGCAAAACGCAATAGAACCGTTAATCCTTGAAATTTTGGAAGATAATTCAGATGAATTTGGCAATTTGGAAAAAACATTCCAACAGGATGGTGCTCCTCCACACTATTACGGTGCAGTAAGACGATATTTGGATGAGGAGTATCGTGGTAGATGGCTTGGACGACGAGGTTCAACGGAATGGCCAGCTCGATCACCGGACCTCACACCTTTGGATTTTTTTCTGTGAGGGTACCTTGAATCGAAGGTTTACGCTACTGAACCTGACAATATTGACGTTTTAAAACAACGTATTGTTGCAGAATGTGAGGCTGTTTCCGCAGACACATTTGCAAAAGTACGAGAAGAGTTCAAAAATAGGATATTTCACTGTCAGGAAGTAAATGAATGTCACTTCGAGCAATTTCTTCAAGTAGATACTGATTCTTGAATCTGTGTAATTATTATCATACTGTATGGAATTTAAATTTTGATGTTTACTAATGAGCCATTAAAACTGCCATAAACACAAACAAAATCAGTATCATTGAATAGTTTCTTTCGATACCTTTTAAAAGAGGTGTCACTTGCCATAGGGTTCCATTTGAAATTATTGGTCACAATGGCCTTGTGACGTCATCTTTGACGATTTCGTCATCTATCATCACTAGTAGGGGAATTTTCAACCTTTAATATTCAGTTTCCAAATTTCACTCATTTATGTATTATCGTTCCAAAAATAAGTGGGTGGGAGGGGACTTTTGAGAAGCACTGTATAAATAGAACACACGTCTTTCAAGATAAAAATTTATAAAACTCTACGAAATATTGAGATAGCATTAATATCTTCATAGCCTACCTACTAAATGATTATTCAACACAATTTCCAATGAAACTGTGAATACGGTTACCGATGTACCAAGTTTCAGTAATAAAATCACTTTCGGATCAATACCATACATTAAAAATTTGTCTCCGAAAATTATTATTATATTCAAAAGTGAACCGAATATTAAAATATCACAAAGAAATATCCTTTCCATAAATAAAATATATACAGAATTGAAAGACAAATAATCTGCACCGATAAAAAGCAACTCAGTTTATAGTATACCTCGTAGATTTTGTGACAAAAATTACATAGGACAAACGAGTCAAACATTGAAATCTCGAATCGCTGATCATAAAACTTCCTCGCGCTCTCTCTGATCATGTAGTGAACCAAGATCGCATAATGAATTATCGTGATACAAAAATTATACATCAAGAACATTTCACAAAAACTATTTTTTTTTAAATGATAGCGAATAATTTTGATGAAAATATCATAAATGAGAGATCCGACCAACTTAGCAGAGTCCCCTGTAGGACTTAATAACATTATTCACTACTCACAACAATAAACCAAAAAAATGCAAAAACCTATCAGTGTGACAAATGTTTCGAATCGTTATGTCGATATACTTCATTCACATATATTCGTTAATTCAACTCATTATACATGTAAGTTCATACCATTTTTCACATTCAATAACTTCAACAATTCCATTTTTTTTTTAGCCTTGATAAAGACAAAATTTATTTTCAGAAAGCTTGGGAAAGTAAAGGAGAGTTTTTCAATATCGAAACCTGACTGATCCTACAAAATATTACAGTCGAGAAAACAATTCACTAAGTATTGCACTGAGCATGTCCTGAACCTCCCACTTCTCCCCGAGTAATAATCATTTTGTGATTCTTTGCTACCAAAATGTTCACTTAACGAAATTTCTTGCAAGAACTTCTACGGAGTTCTTGAAGTAATTGCAGAACACACAACACACACATTGACCATCTGGAAAATATTGGTGATCAAAATTTGGGAATAAGATTATGAGAATGAAAAAATTCAGATTTCATTTTCTTTTTCCAAGCCCACAACACATTTTCTAATATCGAGAATAGCCATGATCATTATTGGCTACTCGAACCCCATTTAACTTTGACAACCCTGAATTGTTCCCCTTGCAGTGCGGCTGCAAGAATAGAGGTGAAGTCAATTAGGTAAGAGACACATTTATAAAAATATAGATTTATTAAAATGAATGAACAATAGGAAAAACAAAGTACTTACATTATAATATCCATTTCTGGTGCCATTGGGAGAAGTGTCATCCGCCGATTATTTTCGATGTTTACTGATTAAAACTCGCGATCAACTAACTGTTCTATTCTTCTCAATTATTAGCAAACTCGACAATCAATGCCCTCTCCACAGGTCATTCCTTCCGAAAATCTCTGATCAGCATTATTTGCTGATCGAGTTCAATTAATGTAATTCAACACCTCAGTTCCTGCTATTTCTCTCTGCACTGTTCTATACAGGGTATTGATTTAATTATGAGATACAAACGAGTGCAGAACAGGAACTGAAATGCCCTTGTGGCCTTTAGGAGAGGAAACATTTAAATTTTGGATTTATTAAACTTATGCTTCATGACAATATGACTAGGAACATGACCAAATTATAATAGAGTCATCGTCGAAATTGATTATACAAACGAACAACTTTCTAACCCAGAGGTCCATTGTTTCCTGAACTAAAATCTAATAAACTAACGAAGACCCACCGTCCTGCTAAATTACATAAAACAACCGCATAACTGTCAATATTGCGGAATCGTATGTTTTTCATTGCTGGATAGTGATGGGATGGCGGAGAACTATCGCCTTTAATATGGAATGACTAGGACAGTAATTTGCATGCTTGGAACATTCCTTGTTGTGATGTTACAAGGGTAGGGTATTCGAACCGACCCAACCTTTTGATATCGACGGAGACAAATAACCATCCAAAGGGAAATGGGAAAAAAATCTGAAGGGAAATTACGGAATTGCTTATTTTGATGAACACACTTCCTCCACATCGGTTATTATGTAGTAGAGTCGAAAAGATGTTTCACAAGAGATCGACTCTGAAGTTTCAGATCAATCAGTAGAGCAGAAAATGGCTGATTCATCTGAAATAGTACCAAAGAACCGACTGTGTCATCATGAGAAAGATGATCCGTGGTTATTCTTGAAAATAACTCATTTCAAAGAATTGATAAATTTGATATCCATATTTCTGAAAAGTGTTTTGAATTGTCGATGATATTTTCTGAAAAACTCAATTTATATGTTTTATGTATTCATCGCTCCCCCTCCTCTTGTGTGACAGAATTTTTGGATAAGCTTGAAATAATTTTATGTGACTGCCAAATCGCGAAACATTATTGTAATGGGAGATTTCAATATTAATTTCAGTGATAATAACATTATCACACTAAGACTGAAAACTCTGATTGACTGTTGAAATATTTGCATGCATGTTGATGGTCCTACCAGGTTTTCTCAATTCTCGTCTTCAACTATTCTACATTTGTTCGAATATCTAAAATGTATCATGTTCTGTGATCACGAGGCTGTATTGGGTAAATTTTCCATCTATCCAAATCCAAGTAATCCCTAACCAAAACGTGGTAGGATCTATAACAAGGCCAGTTATGGTAAGTTCCATCAACTATGCTATGAGCATGGACTGGGAGTCCATTTTTTCTGTCAGTGATCAAATTCACGCATTTCACAAAATTTTACCTGCTGAATTCAACACTGCCTTTCCTGTTAAAATCATTAAACCCCAACGAAAAAAACCTTGGATCACAAAAGGCCTGAAGACTTCTTCTAAAACCTTCGTTCTCTGCACATGTTCACTAATAACATACATTTCCATCAATACTTTCATGTTTATAGAAGTTTGTACAGAAAACTCATCAAAATTTTGAAGCAAAATTATAACAATGATAGACTAATTGCCACAAAAAATAAACATTAGGAATGCTGGAATATAATAAATGAAATTCGTCAAATCAAGTTGACCTTTATGATGACCTTTCCCCCAACCAGCTCAATGATTACTATTGTAATATTGCAAGCAAAATAACATCAAATATGACTCCCTCCACAGACCCCATGAGTTATTTGGAAATTGAAACCCCCAAAGATTCCTTTTATTTTATTCCTACCAAACCCAGGAACTGAAAGAAGTCCTCCTGAGCCTCAGAAACCAAAATTCTGCTGGGGAGGATGGTATATCAGTGAATATTTTCTTAAATTTGCCTGATTCTGCATTAGATGCACTAGCTTCCGCTATCAATAACTCATGGCAATCTGGGCATTTTTCTCCGTGTCGGAAATCAGCAAAAGTAATCCCGCTTAATAAAGGAGGGAAAATCGACCAACCCTCTAATTATCGGCATATTTCATTGCTATCGACACTTTCCAAATTAAGCGAAAAACTCGTGGAGACTCGCATCATGGCCTTCTTAGAATATCACATTCTACTAAACCACAACCAGTTCGGTTTTTGAAGTAATAAGAGTACAAATGATGCAATGTTTGAACTCTTGGAACATCTCTTATGGTCAAATTAATGATGGAAAAATAGTTGCAGTAGCGTTCTGTGACTTTACAGGAGCCTTTGATTGTGTAAGTCACAGAAAACTGCTGCAAAAACTTGAATTTTATGGATTTAGAGGATGTGCGCTTGACTGGTTCCAGTCTTATTTGACGAACCGGACGCAAAAAGTATTCATCGGACATAATTCTTCATTATGCGGAAACATTCACTACGGCGTTCCACAGGGGTCACTTTTGGGACCAGTACTCTTTTTGTTATACCAAAATGATCTAGCGCTTCTTAACGTTCAAGGCAAGTTCACTCTCTTTGCTGATGATACCACTATTTTGTTTCACGGAAAAGATTACTCAGCATTGAAGAAAAATATCCAGAACGATTCAGAAAAAGTTAGAGAATGGTGCGACTGTAATTTGCTAGCATTTAATACCATCAAGACCAAATTACTCTCCTTCAAGTGTGACATTGAAGGTATAACTATTGGCCATGATACACTAGATCGTGAACACAACATCAAATTTCTTGGCCCAATCATTGACAACGAGCTGAGACTTCAAGAACACATTTTGTTTCTTAGTAAAAAGCTGGCCTCAGGATGTTATGCCGTAAAAATGGCCACAAGCGAGATTGGTTCTGAAACAGCAAAAACAGTTTATTACGCCCTCGTGGAGTCCCACCTCAGATACGGAATTGCCTTCTGGGACATGTGCAGCCAACAAAGGCTCAATAATATATTCATTTTGCAAAAGCGAGCATTAAGATACATCTGTAGGGTATCTCCCAAACATTCGTGCAAACCGCTATTTGTCTCTGAGTCACTCTATCTTCTTTATTCATATTAGAAACCGTGTGCTTAGTTTTTAAAAACCGTGATAATTTAGCAAATCATCAGATTCATCACAGAACACGTAGGATAAATAATCTGAATCTACCTCTGCCTATACCCTCCTCGACTTTGACCAGAAAATCATTTATATATGAAGGCATAAAGATATATAATCACCTACCCCTACACATAAAGTATATTAACTCTTTTAAAAAATTTCGGAAGTCTGTTAAAGATGTATTACTTGAGGGAGTTTACTATAATTTGGAAGAGTACTATTCAGAGAATTGGTAGAGTATGCAGTTTCGTTCAATTGTACAGCTATATATGTGTGTTTTATATGTTAAATTTGTTTGTACCTAATGTGTATATTTATTTAAAAATGTTTTATACTCTTGTGTAATGATGAGAAATAAGTTTTAAGCGCATCGGACATACTACTTCATTAATGTGTAGTTACTATAATTGATTTTTATATTATTTACCTACAATTATTGTAAAAAATTGTATTTTCAACTTTGTCAATAAGAACATGTTTATTCTTTGACAATAAAGTATATTTCTCTCTCTCTCTCTCTCTCTCTCTCTCTCTCTCTTTATATATATATCCTATCATTGCTCAATTTTTAATTTGTTATAAACATTTGAGAGCAAAAAATCGTGTTTCTATCGTTTTCCACATGTAACATGAAAACTAATGGCAAGGAATTTTAGATTATCAAAATGCAAAAAATGAGCGCTGGCACGGTTCGATCGGATTATTAGTAACGAAAAAAAAAACAGAAAAATCAGTATTTTGACAAAAATTCATAACACCGTCATTTAACACAGGCACAGGCTTCCATAATAGTGGATTAATATGTACTTCATGTATAGAAAGCTCAGGTTCTGTCGAATCATTAGCTATTGCATAATTGCAATTTAAATATCTCAATGCACTATTGGAGCAAGCATCATTTGAGTTTTTCGAAAACATATTGCGAGTAGAAGTTCAGTAAAACAAAGCGTCTATTCTCATTTTGTGTTGAAATGCTGCTAAATAGGGTGTTCTGAAGTTGATATTCTACTCAGATAATATATATTATCCTTTCCAGTTACTGATTATCTTTGAACATTTCAAAGTATCTATAATATTGTATTCAGTTTCCTATATATATATATATATATTCAGCAAAAGTTGCAATGGTTATTGTGTTGAACATGCTCTCGTTTGCGGAGTTTGTTGCCCTGGAAGTACTCACCTTTTTGGCACACTATTAGATTCCCGGATCTGTTAGTATTTCAGCTCACAAGCCGAAAGGATCTTGCATCGCATCAATGAGAAATTGGCTTTCGGTGAATTTACTCGAATCTCTCATATATTGCAGAACTCGTGATGCTGGTCAAATGTCTCCATTGCACCACCGCTCTAAATTCAACAGTTTAGATTATATAGGGTGCTGAAGATAACTTTTCCAAAATTTCAAATGGCCATTGTGAAGAGACTTTTTCGAATATATAAACCAAATCAGCTATGCACCGATTGTTTATATGGCCGATTTGGATGAACTGGAGAAAACAATGATTTCTGCACGTACAAATGATATACAGGGTGAGTCCAAAAATAGCAAGTTTTTCAGTGATTTTCAAAAAATTGGGAGGTGGAATTTCATTAATTTTCAGGATACCAATATCAATTGCGATTGATGGATATCAGCATCTCTTGAATTGAATTGACATATCCATTATGTATTTCTCAGAAACTGCACCAGTCCTGCTTATTGATATATCCAAATGCCTGAAATTCCGGAAAAGTCGGTTACAAACTCGATGTTCTCGGTGAAAGTTCACTCTGCAGATACATGTAATATACAGGGATATATATCAAATCATCTATTATTAGTAAACAAAACTTCATCTACTACGATTAGTAGAACAACTCAAATGATGGTAGAAGAATTTCGAGAAATATTGCAAATAATTAAAATAAAAATATTGATTAACAACAGAATAGGAAACGAAATATGCTCATATTCCATTATAAAGACGTACCTATATGAAATGTATAGGTTGTGATGAAGAACGACAGGAAATCCAGAATTATTCAAGTTCCAGTTTTCAGATGACATCCTGTTGGAAACCTTGGGCTCACCGCCGGACAACTGTCAATTGATGTTGATTGATGATATTACATTATTTACTTCAATCAAAACAATGGAATTCTTCGAACGGGAATACAATATATAACAGGGTACCAATGGACTAAAACGAATGATGACATGAACAACGTTCAGAAAAGAATGATAGGTCATAACACCTGATTAATTTATCTCTCTCTATGTTCAACATCTTCTATATGGATAAGAAGGGCATTTGATGGATACCTCATATTCTACTCATGACGTGCGCAGCCAAGGTACCAGATAACACTGGCCACAAGGGCACAACATCCAAGGGTCCTGGCTCCAGTTTCACAAGTGCAATATTTTCCAAATATAACATCGTTCAACACTATTGATTTGTTCGATATCCTCTACATTTGCTTCAAATACTATGAATAAGTGATATTTGGTGGCATTACGGTATCTTGAATGAACTCTCATTCGTAAAAATCCACGCTCATTTGAAATCCATTTCCATCATGATGATATACAGTATCTTATATATACGATGCTGCCAATGCTACCTGGTATATGCCAACAGTTATATCTCGTACCAATTGTGAATCTAATCTTTGGGATTCATTGAAATGATACTGTCTGAGTAATGTCCACTGATCACGTCTCATACTTAGATTTTCTGCTTCCACTCTGGCTTGAACTACGTTGACTCTATTAGCCTTTTATAACATTATATTAGCTAATTCTAGGTTGGCATCTCTCATTTGAATAAGCGGATGGTACTTATTTATTATCGCACCTTATTTGTAGGAAATATTTATTATTTTATATGATGTGTATCAATTTTGGATAAAAAATTTGAACATTGCCTTAAATTACCATTACGTGCTTCAACTATCCATCTAGTTTTTGTTTCGATGCTGGACTTGTTGGCTTCATCAGTCAGTAGTTGTTTTCGTCCTCGAGGTAGAACTGAAGGCATTCCACAATGAATGCCGATATTCTGAGGAAAAAGAAGAGTATCTTGGTAGCCCCTAACTACAATAAAGATATCACCTGGATGGAACCATTTTCTCATTTGGTTGTCATCTATTTTAAATTCATTCTGCAGTATGCGTGCATCATTATTTCCCAAATCTGCGGAATATGGGCCTTCGAATATCCAAAACGTAACCATCAGTACCCAAAATTGGGACTGTTTTCATTAAATGTCTCCCTTTGTATCGAGAATATGATTGTCGTAATGCCCGGAAGTTGCAACTTTTGCCGATGTACAAATAAGTTCCATCTATATGAACTATCGCTTCTGGTTCAATGGGCTGTGGATTGTACAATTGATTCGCAAAAACACTAACATGTCGTTCTATAAATTGTTCTCTTGCTATTGCGGTAAATCCTTCATTATCGGGTACGGATAATGGAATATAATACGGTATATTATTGAGGAATGCTCATTATTTATTCAGTTATAATTAATCTATATTTGCTTCTTTCACTCTTATTCCGTCTATTTATCCATACAAAGAAAACTATCTGGATGGATATTGTGAAAATCCAAATATAAGTCTTGTTGTTTTTGTATCTTTTCCTTCATTGCATTCATACAATGCTCATACCTGAAATGCGTAGTATTTGTAGTTGTTGAGAAAGGTTTTTGTAGTTTTGAAAAAATAATTTTTATTTAAGTCATTCCAATAAATATTGATATGTCATTCATATACTTTTTATTTATGTCTTTAATACAGAGTTGGTTCTATCTCAAAATGTTCGTGTTTATTGTATCGAATATACTTTTTGCAAATGAAATTCTCTAACACTTGGTTCTAGGAAAAGTAGGTGATGATTTCTTTTTAAAAAAAATCCCTAATTTTCAACTGAACTGAGTCAGTGTTTAGCCAGAAACGAGTGAGATTGAACATTGGTAGTTTGGAGGAGTAGACTGATAGAAAACTTTATTTCGATCATATTTTATGTAACTATTTGTGTAGGTACTTGATATTTTGCAAGATAATGGTCCATACCTCTGAATTTTACAAATTTCAATTGTCTTTAGCTAAACAAAAATCCATGTGATAATTGAAAATCAACTGAAATTGATAGCAGGAACCCAGGAATTTTGAAAAATATGACGTGAAATATATGTCAGCGTGACGTGAAATATACGCCAGTGTGACGTTACCAAGACAGAAAATAAACGTCAGCTGCTGTCGTCACCAGGCTGTGACTTTTCACGTGATAGAGACGTCATAAATACGTCAGTTACTGAAGTCTGCCTAGTGATTAGGTAATATGTAAACGACGTACTTTTGACGTCATCTGGTTAGCTGGGTTAGTATCTGCACAGCTTGATGGGTTTTGGAGGATATCGAGTTTGTTGTCTGTTTCTTCCTTGAAAAAATGTAACATGGAAAAAGTTGCTACGTTACCTTTCAAGCTAGTTCTAGAAGCAATGTGAAAAAACTTCTTCTGGAGTCACTCTGATGTGTCTTTGTCCCATTGTATGCACATATTCCAATTTATTTGCAGTCAAGCGACAAACTCATTTTTAGTTTTTCGTGTACAGCTTGCAATCAATTTCTCTTACAATCACAAGCCGACCAAGCCTCTTCGAGGATTGAATCTTTGAAAGGATCAATGTATCTAATATCAACTGAAATATTATTCTTGAACTAACTATGCAGTAGTATTCCATATGGTTTCAACAAGACTCTCCTTGTAATCACTACCATCAATTTTACGTATATTGAATGCCCAGTCTTTCAGAATGAATGTGTTTTGGTGCTATTTTCTGCATCTGATTTGTAGTTGCGTTTCCACAGAGAACGTCAAAATTTTCCCCCATATATATGATTTTATTTTATTGTATTGAGAGGTACATTTCCATCAATATTTTGGTTGATAACTTCCATTTGAACTTGCACCGAATTTTGACGTCTACAGCTACAATTATTTGTTGTCAAACTGTCAAACTTTGATTTGTAATCCATGGTTACATCGTTGACAACATAAACCTGAGGGCCAATCAGAATTGAAAGACATCTGGTTTTCGTAAAAAACAAGTTGTCTATGGTTTGTGATTCGTCAGATTATGTGACAATTTCAAGATGAGTGAAGTGGTCATAGTAATATCAAATTCGAAACAACAACCACGATCATTGAAATATCCTGATATCCATGTCAAGATTGTATTGGAAAATCAAATACAATTACAGGAAATGCATAACGATAATTCAATAATATGAGGCCAGGATAAAATAATTGGTTATACACTCGGAAAAATTTAATTTCCACTAGCCCGATGTAATATTCTACTGAACCCATTTTTTATTTCAAGCCTACAATTCATTTTGCCGTAGGATCACGTTATTGCATACAATCCGAACCACTTACACCCAAACACAAGATATGTACTTCCCGAATGAGAACCAATTACTAAAGTGTAACAAGAGTGCACATTTTTTCCGGATATACCCATCAAATTGCCGGGTATTTCGAATTATCATCATTGTGCCTTCGCAACACGTCAACTCTTGTTTCTTGAATAGAATCGATTTTCCCATTCTACTGAATCTGCTATTATGAAGAGATAATTAGTCACATGCCTTCCCACGTGGTTGGATGTTTTTTCGAACAAAGAATTTTTTCTTCCGCAGAATTTACGAGGAGCTCACCACGTGACTTTTCGTGGGAACTAATACTATTCCTAACTTTGTTTTTTTTATCTCAAACACTAAATATTTTCTTTGGAAAAAACAAAATTTTCTCAAATATATTAATTCATCCTCAAAAATTAAATATGTGATCGATTAATCATCGGTGGTCAAATAAATCATCAGACAGTTTCTACTCAATGTAGAAAATGACAAAATATATTAATTTGTTGTATCACCTGAATGTATTCAATTATGAGTTTAATGCATCATTTATTTTCGAACATAAAATAATATGCTTTTTGAAATATTATAAAAATAAAATTATAGTTCAGAAAAACTAAAACAACACGTTTATATAGCAATAAGAATAAGGAATAAAATTTCGCGAATAATAAGAATAATGCTATTTATCTAAGCGGAGGAAACCCATTCTTATTATTAAAATTTTTTGGTCCCTATGTAATGTATTTTTCAGTTTTTTTTTGAAATTGAATTATTCACTTGCTAGCCCATATTACTACAGAATTCTGAAAAAGACGAAAAAAAAGACCACATGAGATGCATGTTTACGAAATTTTGGTGAATCTGCGCATTCGCCATATCTTTGTAATGTGAAATCATTTTTGTCTGAGTATCTTGATGAGAATGCCAGGTCATAGTTATGAAATAATTGTATTGTCATCAGTTCTCAATAGGTGTGCAAAAATTTAAATACTTTGGATGTCTGTAAGAAGGTGGAAGTGAATTTCAAAGATTTCCTCATTAACATTTATATAAACAGACTTACAGACATACAAGTGAAGCTAATGAAACGTGTATAACTTAATGATCTGGATAACAACCCTATATCTTGAAATCATCGCTTCGTAAGGAAAACTGACGATAGTTGCGACCCTCCTTCCTACCAGCCACAGTTCTTTATTGAAACGTTATTGTTTTGTCTGCATACCATATGTCACATAACTAACTCTCCAGACCAATTAATACGCCTAGAAACCGGATTTACTAATCCTTGAATACACGGTTTTCAAGCACACTCGGAACTGGTTATTGAAATTGCTATCCATGGATAATGATAGGTACCCTCGAAAATGTTCTTTGAGGTTGTTTGAACTGGGTGGGAAAAACGTTAGATATAATTGGGTCAGCCAGATGAAACTCTGGTTTGAGTCAATTTATTCCCTAGATGTACTCAACCAACTCAACCATCAACTGAGATCGAAAAACGGCGAAATACTCAAACCATTCGCAACAAAATGCCACGCTGGAGATCTAAACAAACTGTCGTCTAGGTATATTCTTTTCAACCCGATGTAACCAACAGTTAGTTCACCGCAAAGTTACCTCACTTTTCGCACCCCCATTCATGTTATCCACTAAGTTGTCCGAATTCGCTTGTCATATAAATATACATTGGGGTTAGCATTCAATGGTATGAACCACACTATTGAATTTGGTGAAATTTGCTCTATATGCAATAAATATGAGTGCCAAACTTTGGAACACATTTTATTTCAGTGCCCTATATTTGCTGCTGTCAGACTTCAAAGGGTATTCTTTTCTGGAAAATTATGATTCCTTCGTAAATACCTTGCACAACCTAAGACATGATAACTCCGAAGCGCTATCGGATTTTATAATCGAAAAGAGCCTTTGTTGTTAACGAATGAGTATTTGTGAAGAAGTATTTTAAAAAATTTTTTAAGTATCAACTGCGATTCTGGTGAATAAAAATGTAAGTGAAAACTAACCCAAGCATTAACTAAGAAATATCATGATGAATAGTTATAACTCATTTTTGGGTGAATAAAAATGATCGGTCGTAGTAAATACTTGGAACTCTTCAAGTCTCGTCTGGGGTATACTAGTTTTCAGTTTAGTTACAGCTATGGCGATGCTCGTGCAGGTTCGTAAAATGAAAGTTTTACCCAAACGTAGACGGATTGACAACTATAAGCAGTTGTTACGATTCGAAAATAAATCTGTCAATTTTTTTACGTCTCATTTTTTGCCAGAAAATATGGAAACTAGAGGTGGAGCTTTTTCGTCCAGGCAGACGATGGAAATACTGTAACGTTACTTCAGTGATCCAGGTAAACTTTCGGAAATCTCATATATTTCGGCTCGTTAGTAATGGTCATGTCTGAAAGAATGAAATAGGGAAACGTTGAATTCTCATTTTAGGTTTCCAGAGTGGAGTGGCGTAAGATATGGGTGTCCATCGCATTACTGCAACAAAAACGTTTAATTATGTGATGGATTGCATTATAGCGAGAGTTGACGAGTGGATTCACAACACCCGCTGGAATGAATGATGCTAAGGTTTTGTGGACAAGATTTTTTCAGATGTCAACCTCAATCGGAGCATTGGACTGTACCCACAACGAAATCAACAAACCTACAATGCAGGGTGATGAGTATATTAATCGTAAAGGATACGCCAGCATAAATGTTCAAGCCACGTGCAATGCAGATGAACAATTTATAAGCTTTCCTGCCAAGTGACCTGGTATTGACCACGATCCCAGAATCTGGAGGACAAGCCCTATAAGAGATATAGTATCTAGGTACGATGGTGCTGGTTGCTTGCTAGGAGATTCCGGATATGGGATATCACCATGGCTTATAACACTTTTCAAGCCTCCACAGGATGGAGTGGAGCGACATTTCAATCTGATTCATGCTAGAGAACGGTGTGTAAGTGAGATATTGTTTGGACAGCTGAAGAGAAGGTTTTCCATTCTCGGTAACTGTGTGAAAGTGGCATTGGAGAATCCCAAAATCTCATATGCAGTACTTCATAATATTGCAGAAGATTTGAATGACAATTTCGACTCCAATGAAGAAAATAATGGAAGAGAAGTAGAGGAAGTCGCTATTTCAAATGAACAGTATGAGACTAGAGCTTCCGAAGAAATGGGAATGAAGGGGTTTCCCAACAAATAATATGTTTATTCCACTAAATATATTATATATAATGAAACGTAAAAAAAAAAATGTCATGAGCTCTGGTATATTATGGAATCTCCCATTTTCTGAGTAGTTTGAGTTGATTTTGTACAATGTTCAGATTTATCAGAACCTTTTCCACATGTATGTATTTTTTGTTTTAATTTTTCCAATTGTATTTCTTCTTCTTTGAAATGAATCTCCTGTACCTTCAATTGTTGTACCAAAACAATCAACTGCAACTGAGGTAATGTCTTTTGTATTGTCATTTTCATACTTCGTGATAATTCTTAATTTTTTTCTCATTTTCTTGGAAGGCCTTGGCATATCACTTAACGATTCCTCTGCGTTTTCATTCTCTTGTAATATGGTACTCCCCGTCACTGTTTCATTTCCTACCGATACGGCCTGAGGAACTCTACAAAAAACAGGATTCCTGCCCTTCTGCATAGTATCTAGGAAATCGTGCTCCAAATGTTTGAGTTTTATGGGCTTATTACCGAGTCAGTTTTTTTCTTCATACTTGTTTTCATATTGTTTAGTGTTTTTGAAAACTGACCGACTCACACTTTCTTCCCTGCAGCACGTGAAAAATCCTCAGCTAATTTTTTCCATGTCTTCTTCTTTGCATCTACCACTGATGGTATTTTTGATTTTTCTAGAACAACATGATTTTCACGAATGAATTTTACAAACAAGTTCCTGTCCAACTGCTTCCCCTGTAGGGAGTTATCCTCTTCATCCGATAACATCTCAGTACTCCGCGAAATACACATACATTGCAACTTGAGATTTTTATATGTTGAAAGCTACTTGTTCAGACTTCAAGCGGCTGATAGATCAGATGGAATGTGAGAGCGCGAATATCGTGTCATAGCCTTCTGTCCTATGAGCACGAGTAAGCTTCATCTAGAGTTAGTTATTATTATCTATCTAGTATTTACTTAGAATATCATGATATTTCCAATTTTTACTACCTACCTTCAGCCAATTGTTATTCACCTCCATTTCAGGAAATTTAAAAACTAGCTAGTTGTAACTAACTAGTATTTACTTGTTTAGATCACTCCACCCAATATTCAGTGTTTTGTGCATACTTCTCTCTTGTTTTTTTCCCTCTCTTTCCTTCTGGAAACCTTTTTTTATGTAACTGTTGAACCAGATTACTTGTTATGAGATATATACAGGGTGATTCGAAAGTACTTTGACAAACTTCAGGAAGTGATTCCTCACAATATTCTAATATGAATTGTTTGAATAAATATATGTCCGAAAACGCTTCGTTTCCAAGATACAGGGTATTAACATTTTATTTTTATTTTCGTTTTTTTTTTGAATAACTTTCGAAATGCTGACCTAAATTGAACGGAAATTGGTTTTGAGAGGTTTTTTGAGGTGTCAAATTCGAACCTGATGTTATTAATGCACTCAATCGTAGGGGGCGCCACCTACAAGTATTTTCCTTTTTTGAAGATCCATAACTATTTTTAGCGTACTTCTAGCACATTTTTCAGTAGAAAAATCAATTCCCCTATCATATCTACGTAAAAAAGCTACCCTTGTTATAATTCGCTATGAGCAACCGTTTTCTAGATATTTGGACTGAACATTTCAAGTCGATTATCTGATAATCGATGCGTGTTGAAGTTATTACCATTATTTTGCATTTTTCCCAAGAATGCTCAGGAAATGAATTTGACGTTCAAGTAAGTAGTTTTGGTAATTACATATCATATACCAGTTAAACGTTTTGTTGTTTTGTTGAAGTTTCTGTGAGTTTGAAAACACTAATTTTGAAAAAATGGATTATTTAAACAGTAATGCTCATTTAGCCGATATGCATTTCGATTATGGCCTTGCGGATGGCAATGTGCGCTTTTAACTCCAACATTCACCAGTCTCCACCGTCGTGGTTACAGTAGGTCTTATACCCCTGAAAGTGAACAACACTATTATAATCACTCCAAAGTAATGACTTCGGAATTGCGGGTACATGTCCATTAATTGTTGGAAAAGGACATGTAGCAAGTATAATGGATCAATGCAGCTACAATTAACAATTATCAATTGACAAGTAAGGAAAATTATGGCATTTATGCAAACTGAAATTCAATCGAAGTATGAATACTAAGCAGGCACACCAATCACAGATTCAAATAAATTAACCTTTAATAAAAAAATCCAGAATTATTTTAATTTTGATAAAATTATTCACGTTTCAGTAACAGGGAACAATTTTTGTGAGCACAAAAAATAATTTGAGAATGTTAGGTATTTTCGTCATCGCGCGACTATCCACGATCACTCCAAAATCAAGAAAAATTGTCTATGAAACAAATAATCCATTTCAGTTCTGATGAATATCATTCACGTTTCACGTAACAGGTGAAAGAAACTTTTTGGAAGCCACAATAAAATAATTTAAGAAAAGTTAGGTTAACTTTTTTCATCGCGCGGACCAATCCATGGTCACTTGATGCTGAATTTTGAAGTTAATTGTTATTTCATAGTGACTTTCATCAAATGGTAGCACTTATGGAGATATCAATAACCTGTTAATCATCACTACATATCACAATCAAGTGCCAAGTGTATTATTGAAGGTTTGATGGAAGTCACTAAAACGTCACCGAAGCTATCATACTCTATTGGAAGTCATTGTGATTTCTAAGTGATTTCGAAGTGGTACAGGATAGTAACCGCAACGGTTATTGTCCACTTTCGAATTTAAAAACCTTCAAGGTGATTCTGCATAGTGGCCATACTGTTTCAGACACCTCAATTGACACTAACAAGTGGAGTGGCTAGCGTAGATGGGAAATACCTGACTACAACCATGCAAATATAAAATTTCAGTTATTCTTACTGTATAGTGGTAGATATAGTGGTAATCACGTAATAACCACCGAGTCGAAGTTGAAGTATCAGTTTCCGCCACTATGATGCTGCGTGATTGAACCCTCCTACAATCTACAAATTCTCGCACACTCTTCCTCACTCTGTATATACAGGGTCCTGCAACAGTGGTGCGGTGTTCCATATCTCTATTTAGGAAACAGATAGGAATCTATATTCCTATGATATTACCCCATCGTTCGAGCTCTACAAAATTAAAAAAAAATCGGTCACACAAGGTCCTCAGTTTTTTCTGGGCGGATCCCAATTGTGTTTTTTAAATGGCAACCTATATTTTTTATTGCTTTTTCGGTTTCTACATAGAAAATAAAAGATACTTCATGTATATCTTCACACGGTTTTCGAGATTTCTAGCATGACAGGTTTTTTTCTCCAATATTCGCCACTCAGAATATTTGAAATTATAAAGTTGTGCCAAGTCCAATTGTGTTTTTTTTTTCTAGTAGAATATTCTATATCGGTAACTCTCTCAAACGATGAACCTGAAATCGACCTGTGCTATACAGGGTATAAAAAACAGCTCGCCACATATTGTAAATAAAAATTTGCAGAATCTTCCTTATTTTGAATGGAACACCCTGTATATCATCGATACATAGAAAGCGCCAACAGAGGCTCTAAAATGTCATGAGCATTTACTATGGCTATGTTCACAAGTTTTTCTTAAAACAGCTCTTTTTTCGATAAATGGCAAGTATTCATATTTCTTCGCTATAATCTGAATGAACGCCTTTTTTCGAAACGAAATCTATTTGACGACTGATAAGAATATACGAAAGATATCTTGTTTCAATTATGTACTTTGCAAGGTGTCCAAACAAATATTTTTTTATGAAATAAATGTATGTATCACATTTTTTTAAATGGAAAAATATTTTTTCCATTGGATATCAAACCAAACACGATTGAGTGAAAAAATATTATGAATATTACTATTAATTTTTTTTCCATGTTATGGTATATAATCATGAATTAAAGTCAGAGCTTAAGTTCTAGATATTTAAATTGTCAACTGGCAAACTACAAAAGGGAAAGTTCAATGAAGGTTGATAATGAAACTTTCATAAAATATATTCAATATGTCTTCCATTTCCTTGAATGCAGAGCTCAAGTCTATGTTTGAAAGACTGTTCTACCCTGCGCAAGACAGCTGGTGTAAGTCGCATATTTTCGAAAGAAGTTGGTGGCTCGACAAAAACCATATTTTTCATGTATCCCCATAAGGAAAAATCCAGTTTAGTTGAATCTGGTGATCTAGCGGGCCACCTGACAGGCCCATTCCGTCCTATCCATTTATTGGGAAATACTTCATTTAAATGATCTCCCACTCCTACCGAATAGTGAGCAGGAGCGCCACCATGTTGTGACCACATTATATTGCGAAGGTCAAGAGGAATATCTTCTAACAAACCTGGTAAATCATTTCGTAAGAAATTGAGTTACATTTCTCCATTCAGATGTCCCTCAAAAAAGTATTTACCAATTACATATTCTCAAATGATACCTCCCCAGACATTTATCGACCACCTATGTAAATGAGTGGGGATTTTCTGTCGCTCAATAATGGTAATTATGTCGATTCAAAAATCCATTTTCATGGAATGTCGATTCATCCGACCATAAAATGTTATTGAAAAAATATTCGTTTCGACGAATTTCTCCCATAGCCCAATTGCAAAATCTCACTCTTTTCTCAAAATCGGCATACAGTAGTTCTTGATGTAATTAAACGTGGTAAGGATGAAAGCGATGTTTCTTCAAAATTCGTTGCATTGATCTCTCACTTATATCCACCATTTCACCAATGTATCGTTGACTACTACAAGGATCTTCTTCAACAGCAGAAATAAATTGCAATTCATTATCTCCATCAGTAGCTGGCTTGATGCGCTCATGGGATAATTGATACTTCCAGTTTCAACAAATCGTGTCAGGACCTTTTGGAAAGATCTTTCATCTGGATGCCCACTATCTGGATACCGATGAGAATAAATTCTACTTGCCAATGAACAATTCCTGTCTGATTCATCCAATATGAAAATAATATCAATCAAATCACATTTTGAAAACAACATTCTGATGAAATTATACCAAAAGTTCAACTCCACTATTCACTAAAGATTTCAATACTCATTTGCAGCCAAATATTTTTATATGTCATTTGCCAGGCTACTTGATTTCCAATAAATATTTTATTCGCTGAAAGGTTGTTTCAGACCGAAAGAATATGGCACAAATTTCTAGATTATTGAAATGATTGTAAATATTCAAGAACGTATATTTTGTGGTGTAATTCACAATTCGTTTATCTAGCAACAGGTATTGAACGTGTTACAAACATAACAATCTCGATCACAGCCGTCAAATATGGATTTTACGGTAAAAAAGTCATTGATATTATGGCGATAAAATAGAAATAATTGTAATTTTTCGAAAAAAAAAACCTGTCATGCTATAAATCTCGAAAACCGTCAATATTTTCGAAGTGAAGATATACATCAAGAATTTTTTATTTTCTATGTAGAAACTGGAATGGCGATAAAAAATATAGGTTGCCGTTTGAAAAAAAAAACACAGTTGGGATCCGCCCAGAAAAAATTAAACACCCTCTGTGACCGATTTTATTTTTATTTTATCGAGCTCAAGCAATAAGGTAATATTATAGAAATATAGATTACTATCTCTTTCCTAAATAGAGATATGGAACACCGCGCCACTGTTGCAGGACCCTGTCTTTCACAAAATATTTTTGGGGTCATTAGGAACACTACATAAGGTTATATTCCAATCGGTCGAATAAAAATCGCGGGCATACATACTTCTGATTGATATGAAGACACACAAATAGGCTAAGATATTTTTCTGGCAGTGTAGTATCATTTTACAAAAAAAGGTACTTTCAAATTGTTGGGATAGAAATCACGGATATGAATGTATACATACATATCAACATAGATGTCGAATTAAAATCTCCTGAACGAATGAGTAGATCTCCACAAAATCCAGTTCAAACTGATTTTTTTTAATTTTCAATGGGACGCTATTCTCTCGAGTTACCTTGTTTTCTCTCGTCTTGTCCTGATTTTCCCGAAAGAAGAACCCCTCAATGTATCGAACAATACAAGACAAGACAAGAGGCAAGAATCCCTTGTCTTGACGGTATTACAACAAGAATGTTCACGGAAAAAATTCTTAACAAATAATCAAAGTGTGTCTTACTCATCATGACCATTCAATAGTAGCCGAAATGAAATAATAAATTTATTCTGGCAATGACGCAACGGATTTTACTTTTTCTACTCCGACTGGAAGGCAAAAAGCTGAATCATATTCTGATGAAAAATAGAGAGTGTTCCATTTGAAAAAAGTATACTTCAAGTTGTTTCGCTTTTGTTAACGCCCTGTAGAGTTGAGAGTGTTTCAAAATGGACAAGTTACTTCTTGTTTGTCTTGTATTTATGGCTCGTTATGAAGATACGCAATAAATGGACACAAGGTATATTATTTATATTGACATGGTTATTTTTGGATTCCTCTGGTGGGTGAATAAACAGAAATGATTGTAATAAAAATATCAAGATCCCAAAAACCATTTGTCGACAATAGTGAGGAATATGTGGAAGAGTCACAATCAGTACATATTACTCTTCACAGACAATCAATATCGAGTGACAGAGGATGATAACATCCAATGCTTAACACTGGAAATTGGAAAAATGTATGGCCCTGGCTGTCACTCAGTTATTGGAGAACAATATATTTCATTCATTTCGAACAACCAACATTATTCTTATCTATACCATTTGGAATATTGAACAATACAATCGAGTGTGGAGAAAAAACATATGAATGATGAAGCATACATTACTATATTAACCTTATTCGACATCTGCCATATTTCATGTGTGGCTCTAAAATTGGCCACCAATTTGTCGGTCACGCAACGCTTTGTAAGCCAATTCAAGTATGATATAATCATCGGAAGCTTTGTAAATACGAGTTTATATAAGTTGAAAATGTTTGAAAAGAAAGTTGAATTAGTATCACATGTATTGAAAAATTTACAGTCAATTGAAAATTGGGGTATCTGTTAGTGTGTGTCTCTTTCCTGAAAACAGTAATTTCAAAATGATCTGGATATTTTTTTGATGGATATATCTAGAAAATAAATATGATGGTTTTCTTCTATTTCTTTGGTTGAATTTTATCATGGGTTCCTTTTTATTGATCTGTCTGAGGAAAGTTTCCAATTCTTCTCAGACATATGACCAAATTATAAAAATGTCATCGGCTGATCTCCACCAGACTTTGGAACATTTTTGGTAGGTATCTATATACTTTTCTTGAAAAAATTCCATGAATATATTACTCACTACAGGGGATAGTGCGAAATCCATTGCCAGACCAAAGTTTTGTCTGTAGAGCGTAGCTCTAGTGATTTTGTCAGAACAGAGTGAGTTAAATTAGATATATGAGTAAACCATCGTGAAAAATATCTTGCTAGATCTGACCTCACGTGGTATTTGGTGAGAAAATTCAATGAAGAGAAAACTCAATTCAATCAAACTTCATTTAGGAAATTAAGGAACAATAAGTGAAAGAATAATGTTTAGTAAAAACAATTGTTAAAAATACAATTATTATATACAATAAGTCCTTCACCGATGCAGATTTTGTTGTTGACATTGATATGGATGTTCATGACACTGTGGCTAATTCATTATCCGAAGCTTTATCTCAGAGATTTGTTCCAAGATGCGAATGATGCTCATTATCAAGCTGTAAATGAGGCTTCATAGACTTGGAAGAGGAATGTCCAGTTATTTTAATTAATTATTGTTCATTATTACCTGCTTTAACTGGAGTTGACACGACACTTGGGCGATGAGAATGATTAGAATTTCTTTTATCCAGTCCAATTTTTTCAGCTGAAATTTTTGTCCACTCAAGAATTTCGTTGACTCTTATAGGAATATTTGTGTACCAACCTTTTGATGAATTATTTTTCCAAAACGGATTGGGAGTTATGAATAATCTATCAGTTATAATATGGTTCGGTCTATGGGATAATATTTTATAAAACTATTTTACTGGGCATATGATACGGTTTTTTATGTTTTTCATTAGCCATTTACTATCGCAGCACTTGTTTGAGCCACTTCGACATGTTTTGGAGAAAACTGTATTATATTCAATGCGACCAGTTACTTTACAATTTGCAGCGTCACCTCCTCGCAGCTATATGAAAAAATCCTTTTAAAAGACTATTTTCATCCCATATCAATGCCATTTTAACAATTTCACTTTTTCAATGCTATTGAACTATTTTTACGTTTTTCTGGATTACTTTGTGAGTTCTTTCGCTCAGAATTACGTGCATCACGGGATTTCTTGAATGCCAAATCAGTGAAGTGAGAGGGTTGAGAGTAACATAAAATTTTTCGAAATACATGCTTTGCAACATTTTCGCTATTGTGTTCCACATTGTTTCTACCACGTATTCTTCATAATCTTTCCCATTCCGTTTTTCCATATTGGAGCCCCAGGCCATCAATATTCCTGCCAAATTTTCCACTGACTGTTCGGTTTCCACATTGAAGTTTCGTTGTTTACAAAATTTGCTAAATTGATTGCAAATGAAGGAATTACTTTTTTTTTTTTCGGGAGTTGATTTTTCAATCTCCCTTATTATTTCTGCCTCGCAAATATTTCTGAATCTCGATATACTCACTGGAATATAATTTGCTGTTTAATTCTGTGTTTGACATTTACAATTGTCAAACTGATGAGAAGCGCAACGTTTGAAAAACGAACAATATTGCTACGGTATCGTAATTTATCCGATTTTTTTATCCACTTGCATTTCTGTTCCTTCCTATTTAACCGATAGTAAACTACGATTTTAGTACTCACAAATGGGAATTATTATACGTTAGTGGAATTGTCAAGGAAAATTTTGTGTATTTCGGATATAGCTAATGGATTGATAAATTTCAGAAGATATTTTGCCAAATTTTAACATGGCCATCCAATTGAACTAACAACTGGCCTCAGTGGGATGTTCGACTCATGAATTTTTGGAAGACCATACAAGTGGGGTGGTTTACTGTAGAAGGGTATTGAATGTTTTTTCTCATAATATGTGAGATCTTTTGTCTGAGTTGACGATCCTTTTTTGTGGGTATACAATTCTAAAATTTTTATGTACTCTCTGGGTGTGATTCTGTGTACCGTAGAATTCCATAAACGATTTTGTCTGCGTCCACCCAGAATTCAATCGTAATCCATCTCCTCATTGGAAAGGACTTTTCTGACCCACGGAATCACACCGCTGAATCCATGACTACAGTTGCGTTACCTTTATCAGCAGTTGAAATTTTGTTTGAATCACAATTTTTCAAGCTAGTTATAGTTTTTCCAGAGTGGGAATATGTGAGGTTATTTTGTGTGGTTTATCCAGGATAATTTTATTTAGAATTCTGAATTCATTTGATAATTTGTTTGGAAGTTTTTGTGCTTGTTGTGATTATATCTAGAGTGGAAACATTAATGGAAAATATTTTTCCAAGTTGGATGGATCAAAAGAAGAATATGAACAGACATGACAGACACGAAAACAGAATAAATACAACAGCTTTCACATTAAGAAAAAAAACAAAACAAATACTGAAATGAAATCCAGAGAACAATGCGTAACCCGATGAAATATTTTTTCCAGTGAAGAAAAAATTATTCATAAATACAGTGGTGGGAATTTTTGGTCAGAAACAATTCATTTGAGAATCTACACTATCGAGTTGGAATATTTCAAATCGATAAGGATTGACCAGGATATATTTCAACACAATAAGTTATATTTCCAAATGAATTGTTTTTATTACATTACTTGACCACCTCTTTCAATAATATTTTTTCTTAATGAAATAAGGACTATCGTGTGTTTACGGGTAGTTTTCTGGATTTCATCTCAGTATTTGTTTTGTCTCGTTAGGTATGGACAGAAAGTTGATTCTGAATGATCATATGGAAAAGACATTGAAAGTTTGATCCGCTATTCAAAACTGCAATCGTTATTAAAAAAATCAAGCCCAGTTTTTGGCTGATGACCCAAAACCATGAGCCGTAGAGTGAATTCAAGAAAGCTCTCAAACAGGAGGATATTTCCAAAAGAAAATTTCCCACAGTTATTATGTATATATTCTTTCTCCACGGGAATGAAGAGTATTACTGATTGTTTTCTGAATTTCATCTCAGTATTCATTTTGTCTCGTTTGTTCTGGTCAGTTATTCACCTGACTAGACAGATTACTACAAAAAATCGTTCTTATTCTCCTGAAGATATAAGAGATGGTATTTCGATTAGGAATGATCATATGAGAAAGTTGTTTTCAGCGTTGAATCTGCTAATGAAAATTGGGTTTATTTATTAGTTATTTATGCTTCCTTTCAGTTTGAATTTTGCATGGTGCTAGTGCGATTCCTAGAATTTTATAACCCCAAACATCATTGTCCAGCTAATTTCATAACAAGTTATGTTTTAAGTTTATCTTTCCATAGAAATATTAGGCAGATTCAGAGAGATTTGAAATCTCCAACTTTGAATGCAATCCGATATCATTTCTAACGTACTTTTGATAACATGATGTTCACCCATTAACACCACCGCACAAGTAGATATGTTATTTTTGAATTTTTTTTTTTTTGATGATATCATTGTTACCAGACCCCCATATTTATTTTAGTTTAAGACGGATCTAATAACGTCGGTTCTTCTATCGAAGTTTGTGGTGAATAATTCATCGATTTATTGCCATACTGGACTTATTTCTCCTAAATATAGAATGTTGTTACAGAAATAAGTCAAGAACATATCCCACTCATTAACTCCTGCAAATTTGGTGGTGGAACTGAAGTGACCGTCAGAGCTTTTATCAAAAGCAAAAGCTTTTTTTCTGTTCTCCAGATATCCACTGATATTTTGATTAGTCAAATTGACCCGTATCTGAATTCATACCTGAACCATTCATCACAATTCAGTACACCCACATACAACAGAACGATAATTCATCCAACTCCATGCATCCACAATGGAACAAATTTGAATAAAAGTTTTCCGTTCGAAAGCAGGAATCGTATCAACGAGATAATAAAACGTATAGAAATGTGAAAGCTTGCCAAGTTTCGTGTTTTTACGTATTCAGCGTAGACTGATACAAACTTCGATCCGTATTAAAAAATGTTTTATGCGGGTTAGTAGGTTGTGAATTGCGGAGGGGCCGGCAAAAATACACGCGCTTTAGTCGGGTCAACGAAATATTTATCTCTGTCCTGCGCGTCAAGTTAGTCAAGTGCCATCAAATACATTATTAGGGACGTCACGACGTCGAAACCAGTAACATAACCTCTTCAGAATATACATTAAAAAATCGCCATTTAAAAACAAAAATCTTCCTTTTTCAGGATTTCTGTCGAAAGTACATTGCTTGCGATATATCAAATTTGTTCCATAATTTAGCCGCTCACTGTATAGTTCGATGTCTGTTCACGTGTTCACAATAGATCTCCTGCTCTTTCATTCAATTTCGATAGTACTTTGCCACAGTTTGAGAATGAAATGAAGAATTACTATAGTCTGGATTGAGAGCATCACACCCGCCACATCTGCTGATCCATATAACGAGCAAAAAGTTCAGAAATTATTTTCAATAACCGTGAAGTACGGAGTGATATCCTTCCATATGGTTTGCGAGGTTCACCCTTGAATGGATCTCATCATTTCTAGAGGATCGAAAACAAATAGTCCTCTTACAATTTCAACATGGTGGAAAAATGATAGTATGCATCTGATACTGGGAATTTGATGAGAGGCGTCCCACAGGGCTTAATATTAGGGGCCAATACTGTTTATTTTGTATGTTAAAAATTAGATCATAATATTGACAAAAAAAATTATACTACATACGCAGATGACTTCTCACTGATAATCTCCGATGCAGATAGAAGAATATTAGAAGCAAAATGTAATGGTACCGTTGGTGAAGTAGCAAGATTCTCCAGTAGACATGACCTCTTTTTCAATGTTGAAAAAACACAAATTATAAGGATTTGCAATTGTCAAAAAAGGGTTTACATTGAAGGAATTTATCTAGATAAATACCTGAACAGGAAACTTCAATATGAACAATCAATTTTAAAATTGAGCTCACTGAAATATATGTTTTTAGCCTTCGAAGTGTCATGGATGTGCATCAGTTCCTGAATTTGTATCACGCCCAAATCGAATCCCGGCTAAATATGGTATTTGTTTTTGTGGCAATTCAACACATGCCTTTATTCAGGGACGAAATTTGAGGTGTATTTTCGAAATTCCGTGGATGGGTTCATGCAAAAATATTTCAATATACAGTACCTAGTCTCTATATATTTGAAATATGTTTATACGTTTTCCAAAACAAATAAGCATTTCTCCTCAATATGGATATTCACGAACATAATACACGACATTGAAGTGACATTCGACTACGAAAAACGAAGCTGAATATTTCTGCATATGCTCCTAATATATATGGCCCAAAATTCTCAACAATATTCTAAAGGAAATGAAGTCTTGTAGCTGCCTAGTACTTTTCAAAGAAAAACTAAAATTATTTTAGCTGATTTTTTTGAGGTATACGTGATTATTTTCATCCGATAATGAGAGATGGTATTTTACCTTTCATGAACATTTGATTGTACTTTTTTATTTTCATCGTAGGTTGAATCATTTCGTTATATCCTATATTTGTATTTCAACATAAATGTCCGACTATTCCTATACATGTAAATGTCACAAGGAAAATAAACTGATTGATTAATTGATTAAAACAGAAATTGTATTTCGAATGGTAAGTCACTGATGACTCGATCTTATAGATAATTCAGTACAAAATTTGCTATACTGGGAGAGGCAGAGTAACCCATAGCTGTACCATCCAGCTGTTGATAAGGGTTCTCATTAAATTCAAAATAGCTCGAGTCATACAAGTAAATGATTATTTCCAAAAAGGAATCTAGGGGAATATCCGTCATTATTTCAAAACTTGGTCGAAACTCGTTGATAATTTCTAAGACCAATTCTATTGGAATGCTTGGGAGTAGTGAAATAACATCAAGAGATATGTAATCAGCAATCAATTGGTATTACAATTTTTCCTACTGCTGTGAAATAATTCGTTCGTTACGTTATATTTGGGATCAGGATGTAAGTTGTGTAATATTTGATTGATGTATGAAGGTGCCCATATGCACGGCAGAACTGGTCTCAAAGGGACTTCAAATTTATGAAATTTTGGTAAACTATAAATTCTAGGGGGACATGAATTATAGCACCTCAAAGAGTTGCAACTATCTCCGATATGTATTTATTGTCAAGAAGATTCTTCACTGAATAATTGTTTTTATTATGGAGTTGTTTTTGAGTTTTTTGTAAATGTTATTTCTAGCCCATTTGTCTTCTGAGATGTTGACCATGCGAGTTTTATAATCCTCGTTTTTCATCAATACTGTTATGTTACCTTCATCAGAGTGTAGTACCAACAAATTATCGTGTTTAAAAAAAAATTGCGAAACTTCCTTTGAGAAATTACAACCCCTGTGAAAAACCTCCTCTGACTTGTACAAATAGTTATAATATTCGTACTTTGTTATCTGAGAGTGTTTCGTTACAACTAGTTCGATCAAGATTTATTGCAGTATTCAATCTCTGGAATGATTTCTGGGACTGGGAGATTCTTTGGATGCTGTTAAAGTTCAAGTTTCTCTCCAAGTGCTAGGCAATTCTCACGTGTATTGGATACCACAATGTCCGCCATGTTAACCAGCAGATCCCTGGCCGTGGGCAGTTTTTTTTCAAGTGTCGTTCTCTAGTGGCAAATGTTTGTATTGGCATATATTTATATTTTAGAGACAATATGATGCATACAAAGTTAAAATGTTATATTTTTTTTAATTAAAACTATGTCTGACTATATTCTCTAACACAAATATCCAGTCTCTATGTTATCATAACAACGTATATGAGAATTGATTATTGCGTCATGATTATTCATCAGTTGATTTATGTAGAGGAGATTCATGAGTTAGAATGAGGTAAAAGTTTCTTGAATTTTCACGAGTACTATTTATATTTGTTTCCCAACTCATATTACTGTCTACAAAAGTTCCAAGGTATCCAGTAATTCCAGAGAGATTGATCACATTATGCCCAAGAGTTATTTGGATATTTTTCGTTATTCTAGATCTGCTATAAAATGGCATGCAAATTTCTTATTCGGAGTTCACATAGACGAAGAGTCTGGTCGAGTTATATAGCTTGAACCCCCGGACGATTCTAAAGTTTTCTAAAGGGTTCCTAATGAAAATATATACATAAAATAACAACTGTCGTGAATCTTGCGGGACGTATTTTCTATTAATTCGTTACCAGACGCCTTTTATATCTATCTTCTTCCCCTGCCACATTAAACCGCTGGAGGCTATCTGGGTTTGATATTTATAAAACCCAGCGCTATGATAGCGCTATGATAGAGGCTTGACAAACATCAGTTCCTAGGTTCAAATCCCGATTCAGCCAAATCTTTAAATCGTCAAAACTTTTCAACAAAAAATTAAACCGACGAAAAAAGAAACTGAAAAGCGAAAAATAAAATAAACCGTTTTTAGTCTTGATAACTAAGCTCCAAAACTAATGTGTGTATCGAATTTTGAGTCGGCGCCAAACAAACCAACAGTCAAATCAATACATAAAGCATAAAATTATGGCACAAGGATGGGTGGCGGCGGCGGCGGCGCGTCCCTTCTCCGAAAATTGTTAAGCGTTCCCGAAGTTAATATCAGCAAGTCAGCGGGACCACACGTGAGGGCACACGTCGTAGCGAGTGGTTGTGCAGAGAACGCTTTTTTGGAATGTTAATGGTTGTTTCTGGAGATTTCACATTGCATTTTTTTGTTATTTTGTTATGATCATTTCTTTAAAGTAATTCAATGATCTTCGTTGATTGTTCGTTTGGCACCGTTGAGTCGGTTAGTTACTTACATTAGTTCAAGAGCTCAGTTACTAAGACTAAAAAAGTTCATTTTATTTTTTGCTTTTCAGTTTCTATTTTAAATTTTTCTGTGGCTGAAATCTACTAATTGCTACCTATTTGATCTGAATTTACTTTTAGAATACTTACCTATCTACTTACTTTAACTATCAACTGTTAATACTATTACTAGCTGGTACCGCGTTGAATTATGTATTTTTTGTGACCACTATTATATTCACTCACCACTACAATGATATTTAAAAAAATCTAGCACATATTTTATACCTCTTATACCAAATTGTATGACCCTATATAACATCAAAACTATACGGAACCCTGATAAAAAATTTCATCTCCCCTGTCACCCCCTTAGGAATTGCATTTTTTAAAACACTGGAAGACGTATTTCTCTCTCCCTATCACTCAAATATCCCCCTTTCCTCTCTGGGGTTGCATTCTAAAAACACTGGAATACATATTTCTTCTATTTGTAAAAAATACTTCAAATACCAATTCTCATGACCCCAACTTGGAAACTAACGGAATTCTCATACAAACTTCCAGTCCCAATTCAACCCCCATTCCACCCTTTTGAGTGAATTTCCAAAGAAGGGTATTTTTTATTTGTAATAAAATCCTCAGATACCAATTCTCATGATCCTAATTTCAAAACTGACAATACAAAATTCCAACCCACATTTCACTCCTTGAGGGTTGAATTTTCAAAAATCTTGAAGCACATTTTTCTTTATTTGTGAAGAAGAGCCCAAATACGAATTTCAAAACTAACTGTACTTTCCCCTTTGTCCTCCAAGATGTTGACCATGCGAGTATAATAATCCTCCCTTTCCATCAATACTGTTACGTTGCTTTTATCAGAGTTCAGAACCAACAAATTATCGTGTTCTTTCAAAAAATTTCTAGTCACCAAAACTTCCTTTGCAAATTAAAACTCTAGTAAAAAACGTTCTTTGACTCATACAAATAGTTAGTGATTATATTCGTACTTTGTATTCTAAGAGTGTTTCTTCTCAACTAGTTGGGTCGAAATTGAATGCAGTATTACATTTAAGAAATTAATTTTGGGAATGGTAGGTTCTCTGGATTCTATGGAAGTGCAATTTCCTCTCCAAGTGCTAGGCAATTCTCAACTGTAATGGGTACCCCAACTTGAAAACTAACGGAATTCTCATACAAACTTCCAATCCCAATTTCACCCCCATTTCAACTTTTAGGGTAAATTTCTAAAACCCGCGAAATACGTATTTTTTTTGTAAAAAAAAAACCCAAATACCAGTTTTCATGATCCTAACTTCAAAACAAACAATACAGACTTCCAACCTCCATGTTCCCTTTTGAGGTTGAATTTTCAAAAACCCTGAAACACATTTATCTTTGTTTTGAAGAAGAGCATAAAAACGAATTCCCAAGACTCTTAATTCAAAACCAACTGTACTTTCACTTTTACCCTCTTCAGCTTTTCAGGGATGAAATATCAAAAAACTATGCTGTCAAAATTTCAGCTCTTATGTCCAGCGGTTTGGTCTGGGCGTTGATCGTGAGTCAGGACGTGTTATATGTACATATTACCCCAAACACGAGGTAGCTGCTGTCACCCATTGAGGAGATACCTCGACTGTCGTTTGTCTCCATCATCAGATTAACCCCATGCCTCCATTATGTTGTAGTGTCATCAGAACTACATATGTGTGCCAAGTTTCAACAGAATCGGTTCATAGGTGTTGAATTAATTCTACCCTTAGCGGTGTGTTTTTTTTTTCAATTTCAAATGGGACCAACTTCGGAGCGTATTTTATACAGTGTAACACACTTGAGATGAAGACATCCCTGTATTTCAGACATTTTTTAAAGCGGAGATTTGATATTTGGTACAGGCGTTGACCTCCATAGGCCGCACTTTTCGCAATAATCAGCCCGAGTGACAGCCTCAAACCCAGCCTACTGCGATCCTGCGAAAAAGACAAATTCTCGATATTTTGCTTCGCGTTGGAGATACCGAAAAAAGTTATTTGAAAAAGGTGCTTAGAAAGCGATTTGACGTTATTTACCGAATTTCTACGCAAAATTCATATTTTGAATTTTTTTGTAACTTTCATTCAAGTCCGATTTTCAATTAATGGTTCTGAATAAAAAGCTACAGAAATGATAAAATAGTCAAAATCAATGAAATAAACGTATTGAAATGACTGAAATTGAAAATTATTATTCTATCAAATGTAAGTTAATCGAATTCAGTGTCCTTTACTAGCCTGTCTCCAATTTTGAGGAATTTTTCAATTTCCTGTTGAATATGATTGGTTGCGAATAATACCATTTGCCTAATTTTGGATGGAAAATCGTCATTCTGAATTTCTCAAAAAAATCTCATATTTTGTGTTTCAACAATTTTCAATTTAGCTAGAGTGTGATGGAAACGAATGAACTATTTATACCAAATGTCAGTTTGAAAGTAAATGCGTCGAAAACAGTAACAAAATGCCCATTAAACGTTTTAATTTAATAGAAAAAATTGGAATAATAAGGTTATTCGATGATGGTGCTCGAAGTAGCAGACAAGTTGCTCATAAATTCAACAGAAGACATCCGCAACGAAATCGTATTCGACATGGAACGGCAGCCTCCGTGAATAAACTTTTTACTCAAACCGGAAGTGTATTGAAGAATCGTCCAGCTATTGACAATCCACATCGAAATCGAAAGTACCATGTTGATGATGATATCTTAGCTTCAGTTCGCGCCAATCCCAGAATTTGTTTGCGTGAAAGGTCTGAGCAATTAAATTTGAGTAGAGAGAAAATCAGAAGATGTCCCGTCATAAAGTCGAACCTTTTGAACCAAAGTTCTTGCACATATTGAAAGAAGGTGACGAATATAAACGATTAGATTACTGCTATCGGGCCCAAGGAAATTTTTTAAATGATAGAAATTTCCTAAAAAATTTTTTTTCACTGATGAGGCAATGTTCACTACCAATGGAATAGTATCTGCTCAAAATTGCAGATACTTGTCTACCGAAAATTCTCACTGGGTTATAAACTGTGAAGACCAATACTCCCAAAAAGTTAATGTATGCTGTGGTATTTTAGGCGACAGGATAATTGGACCGTTTTTCTTCAATAATACCATTAACGCTGAACGAATATTGAACTATTTTGATAATGAATTATGGAAAATCATTGAAAATCTACCCCTCAATGTGAGACAAGAGATGTACGTTCAGCTAGACGGAGCTTCCGTTCATAATTCTTGGATGGTTCGAGAGTGGTCAAACGAACATTTTCCATTACGTTGGATTGGTAGAAATAGCCAATATGAACAATGGCCTCCTCGCTGTCCTGACATAACACCAATGGATTTTTACTTCCCAATGGATTTTTACTTCTGGGGAACTGTCAAGAATGAGGTTCACAAGTCTAGGCCACGAAATCGACTAGAACTTTGTGGGAGAATAAGGCAAGCCTGCCGTGAAATAAATATTCCAGAACTTAGGAGAGTGGTCAATAATAATAGAAAAAGATTTGAAAAATGTATCAGAACCAGTTCAGAGAGACAATACTTGAAACTGACTTCCAATATTAGTGTTCATTTCATTTCCTGTTCGAATTCGGTTCAATAAATAGTTTTTCATTATTTGCCATTCAATTTTGACCGATTTTATCGTCTCTGTGGCTTCTTAGTAACAACTCATAATCAAAATTTGAATTTTTTCATAACGAATGTTAGGTTTTTCCATTCTCATTCCTACATCATGACGTATTTATTGTTTTCGTTGCTCCTTATTCAGAACCATTAATTGAAAATCGGACTTGAATATGAAAATTACAAAAAAAAAACTAATTTCGCGTTGAAATTGTCAATATTGATTTCTGAGCAACTTTTTCAAATCACTTTCATCGGTATCTCCAACGCGAAGCAAAATATCGAGAATTTGCCCTTTTCGCGGAATCGTAGTATGCTGGGTTTGAGCCTGTCACTCGGGCTGAGTATTGCGAAAAGTGCGGCCTATGAAGGTCTACATCTGTACCAAAAATCGAATCTCTGCCTCCAAAAATGACTACATTACAGGAGTGTCTTCATCTCAAGTGTAAATGAAATGTAAATCGGATAATCCAGTACATAGTTATGCGTGGTTGAATCGATTAACAAATAAAAATTAAGTGGGTGAACCAACACTCATTCCCAATTTTCCTTCCCTTCGGAGTGGTTTTTTTTCTTTCAAATCCAAATGGGACCAATTCAGAGAAATACCCTATCCATTGGGAAATAATCTTCGGAATGGGACTACCCTATAAAAATTCATGAGTGGTCATACACAAAAAAGTGTCCGCGTCGACAGATAACCTTCTCCTTTTTTTTCGACGTTTAACAAAATAAGGCCAAGAGCCCCAAAAACACAGTCATTTCGAACCGTGTCCTTCATTCTATTCCGGAAACATGCACAAGAACTCAACACTAACTATTTTATATAATATATTATTACAGCATATACCGGCTAAACCCAAACCGAACAATGTGGCTGGGCAATGAGGGTTATTTGAGAACATGTTTGTTTGAGAGAAATCCTACTTCCTTAAACGTAGCTAACATAGACGGAGGGGATCGGTGATTCCAATGATTTTGAGAACAGCTCTGATTCAGATGTGGAATAGATTTAGCATTGACTAGTGATTTGTTACCAGCTATTATTTGATTGTAAGTAATTTTATTTCTTGCTATTAAAACTATCCCCTTCCTCCCCACACCACCTCATTGTCGCCGTCGATAGGTTCAGCTGGGCATTGATTTTCCAGAAGATTGGTTTGTTTCGTTTGTCCACTTCCTATTTATGTGGGTTATCGCCGATACCGATTTGAAATAGTTGAGATTAATATGAAATTGTTATCGTTGAATTCTGTGTTTCCGGAAAAAGATTTATATAAAAAGCGACTTGAAATAATTTTGTTTTCAAGAGTTTTTACCCTTTTTTGTAATTCTTCTTGGGGATGGGGGAATTAAAAAAAAAAATTGTTGAATCGGTATTTGAACTAATGTTTGTCAAGCCACTATCCCAGCGGTCGACATAGCCTAGCGGTTTTATGTGTCCGGGACA
Source organism: Gonioctena quinquepunctata (assembly GCA_018342105.1). Classification (NCBI taxonomy): domain Eukaryota; kingdom Metazoa; phylum Arthropoda; class Insecta; order Coleoptera; family Chrysomelidae; genus Gonioctena; species Gonioctena quinquepunctata. Next base: position 454,792 of record JAFIRS010000919.1, on the reverse strand, counting down.
AAAGTAGAAGTAAAAAAAACGTGTCTGGTCATTAATTAACAAAAAATACTTTCGACAGGATTCACCCCGGCACATTTGTCGTTTCGTGAATATGTTTCCCTGAGGAACCCTGTGGGAAACTTCAGAATCGTACCAGGGGTTCAAGGTATATAACAAGATGAAGTATCAACCCATCATGAACCATTTCATATCGGAGAAGCTTGGGAAACCAAATGGACAACCAGTCATGATTTCAACCAAAATAACCACGAGGACCCTACCATTCCTCTTCCAGCAATGCAAATGCCTAGGAAAGCATGGTGTAGCCTCAACCGCATCAGAACTGGCCACGCCAGATGCATGTCCATACTGTACAAGTGGGGACTCCCAGGAATGCGACTGCGGAGCGCCGTACCAAACTGCAGCCCACGTAGCCAAAGAGTGCCCAATAAGAAAATTTGAGGGAGAATGGAATGAGATCCTGAATGTCCCCTCCTGCTGCCGTGAATTGGCTGAGATCCCTGGATATCGACTTATAACCCATGATCTATGCCTCAGGTGTATTTGCATGATACATTTATCTCAATTGTTTGACAACCTGTAGAAGTGCTTGTAACTTCTTTCTTCTTACATATATCTTCTTTCTTCTCACATATATATGAACATACTTTACCTATAGCTGTAAGTGAATTTGTAGATCGCCACACGATAAATGAATAAATAAGGTATATAACTCGACCGGGCCCTTAGTCTATGAATTCTTTGGCTAGTACATTCAATTTTTTCCGTCCGGCAGCCTGGATATAGGCTCAAACTTAAGATCACTTCCTAAGGAAATAATACTACGTCAGCACCCTGTGCCCCAAATTCTAATAGAATTTTTCACGACCTGGAAAAGTCTACAGTCCATAACTCGAATTAAATAGATGACGATCATTGCGAATTCAACTGAGTACTGCTCAATGAATGGAAACTTTATCAGATGAAATGAATATACGTTTTTACCAGAAGAAAATTATTTAATCGACTGGAAAAACAGGGAATACTTGTAACAAACAGCTTTTTTATATGTATCGTGAGGAAACACCGATAATCATGACTCTCATTAGACTATCTGATTATTGCTAGCGTATTATCATTAAAACGCGACGTGTTGCCCCAACTCGGTGGTATGAAATTATTGTATGCCTCGAGTCGCAATCAAATTGGAATGCATTCCACCCCCTAGGCAGCATTTTAACCTTCCGTGTGGAACATGTTTCGAAAACGCAGCAGTTCATCGATTGAAATTATTTCTGTTGTTGAATATTTTTTGTTCATTTGCAAATGACACTTTTTTCATATTCGTACAATTTCCAAGTTTCAAATGGAAATGTTCTGAATAAATACTCGAATGTTGTTGATTCGAATGGATCATTGCATGTACTGATAGATGTTTCAAATAATACCGTATCAATACTTGTTTCAACGAAATTTAAGATGAAGATTTTCTCGATATTACGATTCATCATGATGTATTGAATGGATTATTGCATGTACCAATAAATGTTCCAAATATTATTGTAACAATACTTTTATTTGAACTTTTTCACAAAATGTACAATGTAGATATCTCGATTTTCTGTGATTGTTTAGATATGAGCATAAATGCAGTATACTGCGAATATATATGTGGGCTTTTGTCTGTTTGTATTATAATATAATATTATATTCTTATCTGTTAGCGTTTCCTCATGTGATGAGTCAAATATTATCAAGGTTGTTTGAACAACTGAAAATAAATTAATAATAAATGAATAGACTTGAAGTATGTTCATACAAATTTCGTAAATTTTTTGCAAAATTGTTATTTACTTATTTCAATACGTTTACTCATCTATTTTGTACAAATACAGGTTTATATTTTCTATGGCCAAAAATTTCCCTCTGGTTACAAAGCCATAGTTTTTTTTTTTATTTCTGAAAATATTGGCATCCATGAAAAAAATGTGACACAAACCTCAGGAAACTTGACATAATACTGCACATTCTAGTTAATTTTAGTATTTATGAATTTCAATCAATCAAAATAGAAGAAATGTATCTTATCGACAAAGTCGTTGAGAATTCTAACACCGTATGCTCTTGAAATAAACTGTATTGCGCTATTTGGCGTAGCAGATATTGAACATTTTCGGGTATTGCATTTTTTTTTATTGTGGTCAAGTCACAGACAGACGAACAGTATCAGAGAGTTCTTCAATTTCCAGACAATTATTCATCGGAACTACTTTCTTATAGCGAGCTCTGAAAGGGATCGCAAATTTCTTTTAATTTCAGATTGTCAGGCCAATATATAAGCTCTTGTAAACAATTTGCCATCATAGGCACAGCTTTGGAATTCTTGTGAACACTTATATACTCAAATCAAAGCATCAGCCAATCAAGAGTTAAAATCCCCAACCCGTATTATTTTTAAACTTATCAGAACATCCATATATTTTATTTCTTCAATTTCGGTAATGAATTTCATAATGAGGTAAACATCTTCAGGGAGTCCCAAATGAAACCTACTCTTCTCTTCTATAAGTGCAATGGATGAGCGTTGGCGCTGCTGTCCTTCGATATTTTCACTATCAGAATCAAATGAAGACTGACTAGGAATAGGTAATTTTCTTTGTTGGTGTTATTTTTTGGTGAATCGGATAATGTACTAGCTTGGCTTACTGCTAGGAGAAGAACTATTCAAAACTCTTGGGTAAATGTTTCATGGATGTGATGTTACTCAACACAGTTTTACTAGCAGAAGGAGTTATTTTCCATTTGGTTTGGGTTTATTCATCGTTGGTAGGTCATGTACTTGTGATGAAACATTGTAGACCAATGTATTTCCAGGTTGATATGTGGACAGCCATTTTCTTCAACATAAATTTTGATCCCCATTCTAGTATCTTCTTTCAGGTGGAACCAAAGAACGATATGTTTATAGGACTGGATATAAAATACAGTACTGATTGATGTATTTAATGAAAAAAATTGGCATTGAGTGAAATCAAGAGATCCTTCCTTGATGTTCTCACATGGAAATGTTCTGCACAAAAGCATATATTTCCACTTTTTACAAAAGTTTTATTCACTGTCTCGAGCCATTTCTTACGACACCCGTCATCTTTAGGTACATAAAAAAATAGTTATTTGAACTTTCACTGGCGTTCAGACAACCGGGCACTAGCACTTTTAATCATTTTCAAGTTTTTGAAATTAAAAAATAATTGCGAAAAATTTTTCAATACCAAACATTTATGGAGAGCTCAATTGTTTGCAGCATATTTCATATCTCGTGTCTCGTATTAGATATCTGCAAGGAACAGAGCTGAGGAGAGGAAAACTATTGATAATATTCTAGTCCGAGCAAACGAACGAACCTATAAAGTATCAAATAACAAATGTCATACGTCACCACTCCATGGTGCGCAACCCATACAACGATGCCAAATTTAATTTTGATGAACGTGAGGTCACGTAACCACTTTCTTTTGGATTATATATATATATATATATATATATATATATATATATATATATATATATATATATATATATATATATATATATATATATATATATATATATATATATATATATATATATATATATATATATATTATATATATATATATTTGTAGACTATTTTTTCAAAAAAATATACTTTTGAAAATATACACATTGCTGATCATTTCGGTTTCACATATGAATTTCATTTAGACGTGGAATCTCATGATCTCAGACTAGAAAAAAATACTTTTTGGAATACAAATTATGATGATCGTGCAATTTGAAGAAAGTGAACTGTCACTCTAGGAGAGCCCAGGAAATATGATTCATGATATGTTCCTAGATATATTTCAGTATTTCAGTATTTATTTTTGAGGTGTCAAATTCGAACCTGATGTTATTATTGATCTTACTCGAAGGGGGCGCCACCCACACGTCTTTTTTTTTTGAAAATTCATAACTGTTTTGTGCGTACTTCTAGCACATTTTTCAGTAGAAAAATCAATTACTCTATCATATCCTCGTAAAAAAGCTTCCTCTGTTACAAGTCGCTATAGGCAACCGTTTTCTAGATATTTGGACTTGAAAATTTCAAGTCGATTATTTGATAATCGATGCGTGTTGAAGTTATTACCATTATTTTGCATTTTTCACAAGAATGCTTAGGAAATGAATTTGACGTTCAAGTGAGTAGTTTTGGTAATAACATATTATGTGACAGTTAAACGTTTTGTTGTTTTGTTGAAGTTTCTGTAAGTTTCAACACACTAATTTTGGAAAATTGATTATCTATACAATAATGCCTATGTAGCCGATATGCATTTCGTTTATGGCCTTGCGGATGGCAATGCGCTCGAAGCAAGACGTATTTACCAGGAGCGATTTGCTAATCGAGTACTGCCTTCAGCTCCAACATTCACCAGTCTCCACCGTCGTTTGGCAGGAACAGGTAGCTTTGAGAGGGCAGCTGATATTATTGGGAAACCACGAGCAGTCCGAGCTCCAGAATTGAAAGGAGCTGTTTTGAACACTCTCGAGGAGAATCCAGAAACAAGTACAAGAATAATGGCTGACATAAATATATGTACGGAAACGCTTCGTTTCCAAGACACAGGGTGTTGAAGATTTATTTTTATTTTCGTTTTTTTCAATAACTCCCGAAATACTGACCTCAATCAAACGAAAACTGAAATTGATAGGTTTTTTGAGGTGTCAAATCCGATGACCTTAATCAAACGAGAATTGAAATTGACAGGTTTTTTGAGGTGTCAAATTCGAACCTGATGTTTATTGCTCTTATCCGTTGGGGGCGCCACCCACAAGTCTTTTCCTTTTTTGAAGATTCATAACTTTTTTGAGCGTACTTCTAGCACATTTTCAAGTAGAAAAATCAATTCCTCTATCATATCTTTGTAAAAAAGCTACTTGTGTTATAAGTCGCTATAAGCAACTGTTTTCTAGATTTTTGGACTTGAAAATTTTGATTCGATTATTTGATAATCGATGCGTGTTGAAGTTATTACCATTATTCTGCATTTTTCACAAAAATGCTCAGGAAATGAATTTGACGTTTGAGTGAGTAGTTTTGGTAATTACATATTATGTGACAGTTGAATGTTTTGTTGTTTTGTTGAAAATTCTGTGAGTTTTAAAACACTGATTTTGAAAAAATTGATCAATTGAACGATAATGCTCATTCAGATAGATGCATTCCGTTCATGGCCTTGCAGAGGCAATGAGCGCGAAGCAAGAGGTATTCACCAGAAGCGATTTCCCAATCGAGTACTGCCTTCAGCTCCAACATTAACCAGTCTCCACCGTCGTTTGGCAGAAACAGGTAGCTTTAAGAGGGCAGCTGATATTATTGGGAGACCACGAGCAGTTCGAACCCCACAATTGGAAGAAGCTGTTTTGAACGCTCTCGAGGAGAATTCAGAAACAATTACAAGAATAATTGCTGAAGCTCGCAATTCTACTCAGTCTACAGTTTGGACAATTTTATCCATACTATATTCAAAAGGTACAAGCTCTTTTGTCACGAGACTTTTCCCGAAGCATTACTATGTATCAGTGGTTCTTGAGATAATTGGCTAGAAATCCTCAATATTTAAGATATGTACTCTTCACGGACGAGGCAAACTTCTACCGATGTGCTATCACGAACACTCATAACAACCATGTTCAGGCTCTGGAAAATCCGCACGCAGTTAGTCAGTATCAATTTTCTGTAAATATATGGGCGCCAATAATTGAAAATTACTTGATAGGTCCTTTCTTTCTTCCGTTCCGACTGAATGGCGCAACTCACAGAGACTTCTTAGGAAATGAATTGCCGGGACTACTTCAGAATGTACCATTAGAAATTCGTATCCGCATGTAGTTTATGTATAATGGGGCTCCGGCCCATTCAAGCATTATAGCGGAGGAATTCCTTAACACTGTCTATCCAAATCGATAGATCGGTAGAGGTGTAGACGAACCCAACCAGGCGTGGGCACCAAGGGCCCCGGATCTAAACCCGCTAGATTTCTATTTTTGGGGACATTTGAAGTCACTAGTTTATGAAACTCCAGTAGCGAACGGGGAAGATCTAAGAAACCGAATAGTAGACGCCTGTGAAACAATTAGAAACACACCAATAATTTTTGAGCGGGTACGAGATTCAATGACTAGGAGACTGAATGCCTGTATCTTCGCTGAAGGTGGACACTCTGAACAATTTATTTTGATACAATTTGGTTTCCTTCATTTCATTTTATTCTACATATTCAAAATTTCTTGAGATAAAATGTTGATATTTCTTGCCCATTTTATTAAAACAAATACAGATTTTGCACCCTTGATACAAAAATAACTATTTCAAACGAGTAAAAATAAATAGGATAGGTGGCGCCCTCTACAAAAACCCAAAACTACTTACTCACAAGTCAAATTTATTTCGCATCGATTATCAAATAATTTACTTGAAATTTTCAAACCCAAATATCTAGAAAACGGTTGCTTATAGCGACTTGTAACAAGGTGATCTTTTTTACGTAGACATGATGGAGGAATTAATTTTGTTACTGTAAAATGTGCTAGAAGTGCGATCAAAAAAGTAATTAATCTTCAAAAAAGAAAGAGACGTGTAGGTGGCGCCTCCTACTAGTTAAAGCAATAATAACATCAGGTTCGAATTATCAATTTTCGTCCAATCAAGGTCAGTATTTGGAAAGTTATTCAAAAACAAACAAAATAAAATTAAAACTTCAACGCCCTGTATCTTGGAAACGAAGGGTTTCCGTACATATATTTATTTGGAAAATTCATATTTGAATATTGTGGGGAATCACCTCCTGAAGTTTGTCAAAGTACTTTTGAATCACCCTGTATATCAAGGCGTCGTCAGCATATTGGTGCATTTTACTGAATTCCAGCTGTTTTGGAAAGTCAGCAGTGTATAAAGAGAATAGTAATGGTCCTAATATGCTGTCTTGTGGAACACCTCGACAAATGGTTCTAGTGTCTGAAATGATTCAATGACACTACAGACTCACCCAAACCAAGGAAACGCAACTTGATACACAGCAACTTATGATTTTTGGTACTGAAAGCTTTGATGAAGTCGGTTATTTTTGATCAGTTGCCCTTAAAATAAAGTCAGTATTGTGTGCTAGAGCAGTAGTGGTACTATGTCCAGCACGCAACCCAGATCGAATTTTCTCGGTAAAACATCATTATGGACCGAAAAAAGTTTTAATTAATACGGAATAACTCTTTCCAGTATTCTACAAATTGCGGAAAGAATTATTATAGGCCTGGAGTGGGTGATGTCAGTTGGGTTGCTAGTTTTAGGTATGGGAATAACATATGATGTTTTCCATATAGAAGGAAAGATACTTTCCGCTAGGCATCTATTCAATAGGAAGGTGAGTATAGAGCTCACTTCGGGAAGGATCGGAGATAACATTTTCAAATCAATTTCATCAGGGCCTTTAGCATTCGATTTCATTGAACGAACTTTATTCTCCATCTACAGAAGTTACAGCAGTGAAATGAATCCATTTATCAGGTGGTTCAATAATCAGCAGTAATCCATCACTCAATTCCGAGGATCATTATCGATAAAAAAATCATTGATACTATTAGCATCGTGTCGAAGAAAGGAATCATTGTCACTATTCATATTTTTTTTGGTTTATGTTCAGATAATCAAGTGCTCTCCAAAAAATTTTGAATAAAATTCCGATTTTTGTTCAATGTTAGCTTTTTTTTTCGTTCTAGACGGCCAAATTTACAAGATTTCGTAATTTTTTATGTGATGTCCACGAGTTGTCAGTTTTATATTTTTTATATTTACTCAGGGATTTGTCCCTCGGCTTCATCATGATTTCGCACTGGGGGTTTGGAGATTCTTGCCACTTTAATAGGCGCAAGCTTTTCAAATACCCCTAAAATTGTCCTGTTCAAGAATTTGATCACGTTGTTAATAATTTCAATAGCAAAAATGGGCTGCAAGTGGATCATATTAATATCTTGTATGAAGGACTCGTGTTGAAATTTTGAATATTTTTTTTTCTGCAATTGATTTTGATATCCAGAGTTGTTCGAGAGAAGAGTTATCAGGAGTCGGAACATCGATGATTTCATACACCATGTGGAAGTCTACATCCCCTCCTTAGGCTGTCACGATCTTTCCTCCTCAATTTGTACCCGGATATATGGAAAGAGTTGGATAGAGCGGAAGGGTCGAGCCAAGTCTCCGATAATACAGAGTAAGATTCGCTGATAAGTAGTTCAGAAAACAGGTCAAATTCCGTATAAAAAGAACGAATATTGGAATCACTGAAACTAAAACTATTTTTTTCGAGAATATTTCATATTATAGGTAATAGGTGCATCAGCTCCAGTAAAAATTGCAATTTTTCAAAATGTTATGATGAATCGTCTTTATCAAACACAACCCATTTACGAATTGGATTTTAAAACATATATAGATCCTTCATTTAGTCAATGACTAATACACATTCGACACAATAAATGGCTTAATAATTAATTAATAGTAGGTATATGAAGTCAATTCAGTCAATAAATAAAATAACTTAATATACACATATATACACTCAGATATACCACATAGTCAATAAATATAATATGAAGCCAATAAAAAAGCTATCATAAATATTACACTTATATGCACACATAACAGATACAACATGTAATAAAGTAGATTATATATATGAAAAAAATATAAGTAAATTTTTGACTTATATAGCAGGTACGAAACTCACAAATATTCCCTTTATTAGAGACTGTCACACAAATATTTTTTCAGATTACTTTCAAAGGACACAAGTGTAGAACATTTTTTTATGACTAGGTGAAGCTGATTATAGATTTTCAATCTTCTAACAGATACAGATGTTTCTGTTCCTTTTTTTGATACCTGAATTGAAAAATCATTTCTAGATCTTGTATCATAATTATTTACTTCATACTTGTACTCAACAATTTCTTGGAGGTATGAAGGAGCATTTATAGATTTTATTTTGAAAATAAATATTAAAGTTTGATTTTGCCAATATACTCTAAGCGGTAACCAGTCCAATGTACTCAACATATTTTTTATTGGGGTCTGTTTGGGACATTTTAATATTATGCGCATTGCACGATTTTGCAATTTTTGAAATCGGTTGATTTCACTCAGGTTCAATAAGAATAAAATTGTTGCGCAGTAATTAAAATGTGGTAGGATGAGAGCATTGTATAATACCATTAACGACCACTGGGTAAGAAATCTAGCACATCTATATAGATCATTTATTTTGAATGATATAATCCTAATAACATTATTTGCAAGTTCCTTGAACTTCAGATTCCTGTCAACAATAACACCTAAATATTTGAACTGCTCAACTTTTTCAATGATATCGTTGCCAATTTTAATTTCATTGTTGTTATCTGAAATTCCACAGAACTCTTTGTAATCTTGTAAACTACTTATAATCATAAATTTGTTTTTTTTAATATTGACTTTGAGGAAATTTGAGCAACACCACCGATGAATATTATCTAAGGTTTCATTCAGTATTTTGAAATAAATGAAACACTTTTTACCTTAATCGAGTCATAGTTACGACCGTCACCGAAGGGGTCTGAGGGGGGCGGTAAGCCCCTCCCAGTTACTTCCAAAGCCCTCTCGAGTGTCCGTACGTAGAGGCCATAGTCAACTCATACTCATATCTAGGAGTGGAAACCGGGGTTTTGCCTTAGACCGCACATACCGTCCCACCCTTCATCCCACCCTTCATGGTATTAGCAGCTCATGGGCCGACCACCACTACGACGGAATCGGGTGTAGTAAGTTACAAATACGCACCCTATGACCTTCATTACAGTCCGATATTCCGGAACTGGGACGGCCATCTAAGCTTATGGCGCACGTGAGCGCACCGAATGTAAGGCAGAGGGGAATTGATAACGATGCGTTACTCAGACGTCTGGGGTTGCGTTTGCCGTTGACAACTTCAATAGGTAAACGCCATGTGGTCTACACCGTTTACACCCGCTGCCGCCGATGGCTAGGAAAAAAGAATTGAAATGAAAGGAATAAAAACATTCCGATAAGTTAACCATTATTCACATTTCACACTAGTCGTACCACAAAGATGAAGTGATTACTTCAGAGATCTTCCGAGGAGGAGACAGGAGTTTTGGAGTTCTTCTTCATTATGTATATTTTTCCGGAAGGAGACCAAGCATTTCTGGGACCATAATTTTCCTTGGCCATGCGGAGCAATTCGTCGCTTTTGTCAGGTCCTCATAGATTGATATGCCCGTCTCCTTCAATATTTTCTTTTTGGCTACAGCAATTCATTCCTTTTTCTGTTCGTTGTGAAGTTGACAAGTATTGGCCTGATTTCATTATTCCCAACAGTTCCACTCGGATTGCAAGATCAATGTTACTTGGATTCCAGGGTACGTTCAGTTTGTTCTCTGAGGAATGGGATTATGATTTCTGATACAACTTCGCCCTCATGTCTCTTCTGAGCCGTCAGAATCTTAACGAGTTCTTCTTGATATGCTGCTTGGTTCAATTTTTCTAATGCTTATAACATGGTTTGAAACAGTTTCACGGATGTAACCAGCGTTCGAGAATTTTGTTGAATTGAGCATCCAGTCTTCCCTTATGTTCTTCAGCAAAGTTAGCACATACTTTACTGTTTTGGAGTTTTTTGGAAGGCATTTCAGTATTGCTGCTTGTGTTACTTCGAGTCAGGAACACAACTTGTTCGAGCAGGTAGAACTGTAGTAACAGCGAATCACACGTTGGCGTTCCCTGATATAATTCTAGTTTTTGCGAATTAAAATTATGTACAGGTGGGTAACTTTGACAACGTTTTCCTTCGCTACATATGATTCTGTACTTGAAGGCACTGCAATTTTTCTTCACAAATTTTCAGTATAATTCACGACTCACTGGAGCTCACACAAAACACGTCCACTCAGTCATGAAGCCAAATATCATCACATTCAATGGATGTGGAAGTATTATTATAAGAAATATTGGTATACATGGGAAAAAAGTTTTCAAGAGGCGGTATCTTTCCAAAGAAGCGACTTATTATAAAAAATCCTGGATATAGTGCATACTCACTCAATTATTTGGAGTCTGGGTAGAGGGGAGTCGATTATTTTCGAAATGTAAGTAAACATGAATGAGAATGTAGTGCCTATTTCAAAAATATGAATTTTCATTTTAACTTTTCTGCGCATTCTGATACCCAATGGATGTGTAAAAATTATTGGAAATATCAATCCACATAAAAAAAAATGTACTTTTACTCTTCTGAAAAATACGATTGTCTCACTGATTATAAAATATCCTGCATTACTTCACTTTGACTTCTTTGGAATGTATTATAATATTGACATAAGAAATAGTTTTTCATCAATCCCTGGAACAAATTCTCAGTGACATTTCATTCAAGCATCCTTATCTTTGTTACCATAGACACTACAATATTCCCAAATCAAGTATCATAAACAGTCGTAAAGTCTTCCAATTGAAGGAGAGCTATAACTGATCCTCCCAATCAGCAAGCCTGAATTACTTCCATAAACTTCCCTTCCCATCCCATTTCCTAGCATTCATTTGACATTAAAATATAATGGGCCTTTGAGAGCTCCACGGTGGATTCCAATAAGCAATGAGAAACTGAAACAATGGCGTAGCCAGCCGAAAAGGTGCATTTGACCATTTTTTGCAAATAGGTGACCAACGGATGCTCCAATGCTCAATCTCCACACAACACAGTTTTTGTCGTGAAATTGATGATGGGTTGGCCTCATTATATATGAATCAACGTCTCATAATACGCGTTCGATTGTCAGCTGGTTTTCTGAGATTCTGAAAAAGTAGACTGATGAATGATCATTTTTCCGAAATTTGAGAATGTTTTAACAGCCGTCTTTTGCCATTTTTAACCGACGAAATTAAAAAGAAGGAGGTTCTCCAGTCGACGCGTATATTTTTTAATGTATGATCGCGCATAATTTTTCACAGAGTATTATGATACGATGTTTTTATCGGTTAGCAATACCTTGAAGTTGGTCCCATTTGAAATTGAAAAAAAAATTCCATCCCCTTAGGGATGGAATTTATTAGGAAGGAAAATAGAGGATATTTATTGTTCAGCCACTGAATTCTTACCTGTTAACCGATCCTACCACGCATTACTTTGTACTGAGTAATTCGATTAGATATCTCCTTATTGGATTGGATCAAAGTAATCATATTTGAATATGTAATGGAATAATTCACTCCTAAGGGTAGAACAATAGAGCATGATTGATTATTCAGCTCGAACATTGGCACACATATGTAGTCAATGGAACTTGGCGCACGTGTGTAGTTCTGATGACACTACAACATGATGGAGACCTGGAGTTAATTGAGTATGTAGTAATCGGTAGATTTTAGCAGCAAAAAATTAAAAAATGAAAATGTTTCAACAAAAAATAAAACCGACGAAAAAAGAAACTGAAGAGCGCAGAATAACATTTCTTTCATGTGTTCCTCCACACAAAAGATTAAATTAACTTTTCGCTTATAGTTCTCTTATACAGTTCCTTGAACCCCCATTCCATCTCAACTATTAAATATAATAGGTTCTTCACTCTCCATGATGATGAGTTGGCAAACTTGAACTCAATCAATAGTGTCCCATGTCTATGTATTTCTATATCTATGAAAAGTCAAATGACACTTCTGCTCCTCATGCACATAGGATTGTTAACTATTTCAATGAAATGTAAATACGTTTGGAAACCCCATGAGGACATTCAATGTCAGTATCTTCAATTATGGTTTGTCGATCATGTTAGTGGATCTTTATGAATTTTCTCGATATTCTGTGTCATTTTTTCTCAATTCTCAGGATCTTCTCTACAGCTTTATTAACCATCACTTACTCGCAAGTATCGCACTGATGATAGCCGAAAACGCTTTGCAATTTTAATAAATTCCTTACACGAATTACAACTTTATTCTTGGTTGAAAATAAAATAAACCTCCTCAATCCTAATAACTGAGGAGGTTCATTTTATAGCTCTAAGTAGCAAACTAAATTGTCTTCGCTATACATAACCTCAATAGTTTTTCAGATATCGATGTTCTTTCAGAATAATATATTACATCTAAATTTAATCCGAACTGAGATTGCCTTGTGTGGTTTCCCTCCGCCCTGGAATTAAAAATGATTAGTTTTTACGTATAGGTACTGAAATAGAATATTGGTAAATTGTACCGATACGTTATTGGGTTTTTTCTTACTTCGAGGTTAATTAACTGGTCAAAAACGGAAATAATGTTTTGTATTTGTATCTGACAACAAAAAATATGTCAAGAATTAAGAAAAATATATTTCTTCTCATAACGTTTTGAATCATTCCTCTTTCTTCCTCTTGTTGAAGTGATATCGAGAATGGTGAATATTCACTTCATAGGTGAGAATATTCAATAGAATTGTTGGAAAAATGTCTTATTTACCAATCATATCTGGCATTGGTTCATTAATACAACTAACATTTCAATTTTTTTTATAAAGGAACAAAATATAAGCACAAATTTTGTGAAAATTTATATTCAATGAATGTTCAAAATACGATTACCTGTTCAGTATCTAGAACGCTTTCTCCTCAACATTTGGTAATGTTTAAAGCCCTTTGATAATCAGCCCTTATTCTCTTTTTAATGTTATAGGATGTAGTTGACGGTAAGTACTGAACTTCATGCTTTCAATCCATTAATTGTTCGTGAAATTTCAGCTTTTTTTATCCGGAGGTTTTTGAATAATTAGTTGAAACTGGGTTGAAGGGTCAGGAGAATTACTAGTCATTCGAATACATAGCACATTGTTTGAAGGTTCGCACATATTCCGTCGATTTTAGTGGCTATCTCAAATTGACTCAAATAATGGGGAAATAGTATTCATTACCTATTGAACAATGGAAGGAATTGTCATTTTGAAGACATAATTAATTTTCCAAAACACATATCAGGTATAGAATTATCTGTTTTAAACTCCTTCAATTACAGTGGCCTCATTTCGAGTAACGGGGTTTTTCTGGAAAATATTAGTAACAAAATCTTACAGAATATTACAAGATCACCAGTAACTTGCTGGAGTTAGCAGGAATTTTCCAAAGGACCATTGTATCTGGAGTAGAAGAATGATGTTACATTTCTATTTCAACTGCTGAAACTTCAAACATCATAATATGTGATTGCAATTTTGTGTTGGGGACATAATTATCCATCCAGGATTCATCACTCGCAACAATATGTGATACCTGCCGTGAAGCATTTCCGTTCCACTCCTCCAACAACGAAGAAACTGCTTAATTCTACAGTACTCCTGTCCTACCAGTTATCCACTGACTTGCCAACGTCCTTGTTAAGTACAGTGTTTGTGTGAAATTGACTTTCCAATGCTTGGTTTTTCTTGAATACGTATAAGGGTGTAGCAATAATCTCTTCAGAACAGAGAGCTACCTCAGGTCTTATACGTTTGAAAGCTCTAACCAACTGTAATTAACGGATAAATATCATCACCAAATACTGATACTTCATTTGATAACTCCAGTGTTTGTTGATTTTTCTATGAAAATGTTAAAGTTAATTGCTCGACAGTTGTTCCATCATGTATGGGGTATTATATTTATTTCACCATTGGTGTCAGGGTAATATATGTTCCATTTTTAAATTAAATGATGTTTCATGAGGAAAGTGACGAAAGAGCTTATATTTCAGTTATTAGAAATTTTGTTACTTTTCGTGAAAAATCAAGTCTTCTCACATGGGCAGAGATTATGTTCATATCGAAATTGGGGCCAGCCATAATTGCAACTATGTATTTAAATAATCGCTCGGATGTATCGTCTGGAAATTAACAAGGGACCATTGATTTAACTGTTGGTGGGCTCTGGTGAAAATTTCGTTGAATAATGTGACTTCGAAACAGATGGTCGGAGTTGAATTGTAGTCATACACCATGAGGCGACTATTTTTGACCAATTACGGAAGTCGCGGAGAAAAAATATATTTCGGATTGCGTCATTGCTGAGCTTGAGATGGATCTCGAACAGTTGGTGAGTCTCCGAGAACTAGAAGTTTTATGTTTGAAAATACGGAAATTTCGTCGATAGTCGATAGGTCAAGAAGGAAAGTATACAGGAGCATAAGGATATAACTATGGAAATTGTGGAATATGGGAAAGACGACTGGATGTTGGAGAAAATCATTATTCACGTAGTGAGAGGCGAGGCTTGTAGAAATCATAGAATAATCTAGTGCAGAGCTTTTCTTTCATCAGAAATACGAGGTTGTCACATGTATATAATATTCATAATAGGCGAGGACACGAGAAATTATTATCGCTTGAAATATGCTTCAAAATATGTATGGAATAAATTTATTTTTAGCGTTATTATGTATTTGTTTGAAAAAACTGAAACAGGTCGATTTCTATTGTCAATTTATGATTTACAGTATGAAAATTTCCCTTTTTGCACCCCACCTGAATTATGAGCACCTTCTCGAAATAATGTCACATAAGGTTTATGAAGTATTTTTCGATGTATTTCACAATTAGATAAAATGTTCAAAATGACCACCATTCACTTCTCAACACTGAGCAAGTCGATCATGTGATTCTCGTACAACATGTTGTAGGACCTCAGGGGTTATGTTGTTGATTTGTTCCGTTATCCTAACTTTTGAATCTGCAATATTGTCTGGTCTATTGGAATATACTTTTTATTTCAAATAACCTCATAAGAAGTAATCGAGAGGAGTCAAATCAGGGGATTTAGGCAGCCATTCAATCGTTCCACGTCTTCCCATCCACCTATTGGGAAAAACTTCGTTCAAATAATATCTAACAATACGTTTGTTATGCGGTGGAGCTGCATCCTGTTGGTATCAAATTGATCTGTCCATTGCATTTGGATCATTAACATCAGGAAAAATTCTTGTTAATGTAGGCTGTAAAAAGTTCATCAAAAAATCCAGAAAAACCTCAACATTAACTGTGCCTTAAAAAAAATAAGGGCCAATAATTTTATGTTAATGATACCAGTCCAAACGTTCATTCCTTCAGGATATTGTGTGTGAGCCTTACAGACCCAATGAGGATTTTCTTTGCTCCAATATCTACAGTTCTGTCCATTAACCGCTCCATTCGAACGGAAAGTAGCTTCATCAGCAAAAACAATTTTGTTTATGAACTGCAAATCTGCTTCAATTGTGTCCATCATCAGATCACAGAATTGTTGCCTTCTATCAGGATCATCCTCATTCAACTGCTGAACCAACCAACTGATCTTTATGAGGATGGTATTTTTCTTTATGTAAAGCTCTCAATATCGATAATTTACTCACATCAATGTCGGCGGCAAGTTGTCTTCTTGTCATATGGGGATTTTCCTCAATCGCTTACAGTACATTCCAACTTTTTTTCCTCATCCAATTAAACATTTTGACCTTGTTTTTGAATAGATTTTATTTGTCCAGTTCCATGAATTTTTTTTTCTATTTTGCTAACTGTAGACTGTGGGACGTATTGACCAGGGTATTTATTGCTGAACATTTCAAACATTTCACAAACTTCCTTTTGAGTTCTTGTTTCATTACCGCATCCAATGATAATTGAAATGTCTATTCTTGGAGTTTCGGATAAATGAGCCATAGTTAAAACAAATACACACATACACAAATATTTTTCAATACACTGATGTGTGTCATCAACTTATAAACATTAAAATAACAGTAGTATACTGGATTGACATTAGAATATTCATGTGGATTTTGTGAATAATTATTTGGTGTCTTGAACAACTTTTTTCTGTCGTTCAGCATAACTGATTAGAAAATACCTGATTATTTCTTATGGGTTATTCAAAATCGAAAGTTTATTTCAATATACCAGACAATATTGCAGAGTTAGGATAACGGAAGAAATTAACAACATAACACTAGGTCCTACAAATATTGTACGAATATTCCAAGATCGACTTGCTTATTGTCAAGAAATTAATGGTGGTCATTTTGAACATCAAATTTGATTTTAAAATGAATACATTGAGAAATACTTCCTAAACATTATGTGACATTATTTCCTTCATTCTGCGTAAAGTATAAAATTTTTTTTTCAAAATAAATGTTCTTAGTTATGATTGCACCAAATTCGCAAAACATATGGCAACGTTGCAGAATTGATTGAAGCTGTCAACTGTGGGATTGGTTGATCGGGTGATTACGTCACAACATTTTGCAATGGCGCTTTTAGAAAATTAAACAAAAGGAAAGAAAAATTACCAACAGAGTTTTCACAAGCTGTAAAATCCATTGAAAATATTTCGAAAATTTCGTGTCCTCTCCCATTTGAATTCGGAACTATTTGAATAATTCAAACATTTACATGAGTCATAAGAAAGGGGTTGGTTTTTATCAACTTCAATGAAGTACGGAAGTCCTAGGAAAAACGAATTATATCGTACGTTAATAAGACTATTTATTTCGCATATTGGAGTATGAGCTCTTGCCTCAAGATGATTTTGGGCTCGTATTCTTGTTGTGAAGTAGATGATTTCATGTTATTTGTTAGTAGATTGGATTTATCCTTCACATTTTATTCTAAATATTCGATTCGTTGACGAACTTTGGGTTGTACCATATTTTATTTTTCAAATTTAAAATAGGTGTTGAAGTTATTCTTGTTTATTATTTGAGAGAGTATTGAGTAATGGAGAAGGGAAATAAACATAGGCTGCGGTTCATTTTGGAAAATCAAATTTTGGGAAGACAGTAATTGGGATAATGGAGGAGGAGTTCATTTCATAGTTTAGGAGAAAGTTATAATAAGTATCGAAGGGACATTTTAATTGGAACAAAAATTATTCAAAAAGACCACGTGGCCGGATACACGTCCTGGAGGAAAATTGGTCTGAAACTGGACAGTGCCTTATAGTTTCCTATTGGAGAGACATTTTATAATAATTTGTGTTATGTGTCGGAAATGCTGACATCATAACACTGGTGTCAGCAGCCCATATGATATGTTAATATTATTTGTACATAACATTCGTATTATTGAATACTAACCGATAGATTGACTAGTTCAAAAGGATTTGGGATGATATAAGTATGAAGAATTTCATGGTATAAACTAGTTGTTCGTACAAATTGGAGACATGTCAAGTAGACATCATGAAGAAAAATAGGAAAACCCAGTTCATAGTGTTACAGTGAGGTGGTATATTCTTTTATGAAAAGTCTTTGGTTAGGGAACGGCCAATCTACCCGTGTTACCATGGTGATAGCTTAGAGATAAATATTTTTTTAATCTTCCTCCACGAGAAATCTCAATTCGACTGCGTCTGAATGGGCGAGAAATTTGGCATTTCCAAGTTAGTCCGATAAAAATCGTAAAATTGCCTGGGCAAAAAAGTTAAATTTATAATACAGTTGTTCGATGTGTAGAATAATTACATTTCAACTAACTTTCTTATTTGATTAGCATTCTACGCATAAAGTACTTTTTCCTCCATTTCTCGAATTATTGCATTTGTGAAGCGATTGACTCTATGAATTGGTAGCAATGACAAGAAACGACATATCTGTTGTTGTTATTTCTCAAGTTTTTACCTGTGATTTTGACCAAAATTTTGAACAATCATGAAGATAATAACGGACGATTCAACACAATGAGTGATTATGAGTCATCGTCTTGCACCCCTGAAATAATAGTAGAGGCAGCGAAACAAGTAACTTCGATTGTGTTGCCTGACAAGTCAAAAAAATGTATGACCTACAATACAAGTTGTTCATGGACTGGTGCTGTTCAAAACGAGTCAGAAAATGAACTGTTTTGATGTATCTATCAAATTATCCCGAAAATATGAATCTACAGGAATGTGGCCATTTACTCTATGTTAAAAGCGACATTGTCAGTAGAGTAACTGCTTCCTGAAGAAACAATCCGTTGAGAATGCGGCTAAAAAGTCGAAATTTTTTCAAAGCTCTGGAATTGATAGATTTTTTTTTACTTCGCCAGATGAATTATTTTTTATTATAGAGGTGTGTACCTATACCAATTCAAAAATTCTACTTGTATAGGTATTCGAGCATAGAATAATATAAGTTACTATTATAGAGGCCTCAATCATTGGAATCGGCGGAGCTTGTCGTTGTGATGAACTCACAAGGATGTGTGTTAATTAAATAGTAGTGAGAAATGATATAATGATCATACACGACGTTGAAAAAAAAACATGAGAAACGGATATCTTCTATCTGCAACTTCGATAAAGAAGATTCCGTTGATTTTCTGTCAATTCGAAGGTTGAACTTTGAATTGCGCCAAGAAAATATGCATTCCCGGAGGTTATTTATCAAAATAGTGGTGGAAAATGTGCTGCACAAAATGTTGGCTGTCACACAATTGGTGCTTAACCATTTAAAATCACTACGTTTTCAAATTAGAAAATCCCAGGCATTGTACTGGACATTGCTGCAGAAGAACTTCTTTAACAATTTTTGCAGATTCAGGAGCGAATGCATCAGCTATCAAACGTCTTGGTGGCTGGAAATCCACTATTTCTTACGCTAAACTCATATTGACATCCAGAAAGCCTGAAAGCACTATTACGCAACTGAAAACTGATGCTGGTCCTGGAAATAATCAAATAGAACTTGTAGAAATCCAAGAGAGCAACCTAAGATGATCAAATTGAATTCAACTGATTCCTTATGTTCTGAACGAATTCATCAGTTACTACCGAATAATCCTAAAAATTAACCAGCCAAAGATCTCATTCAATAATTATAACAATTGCACTTTTCATTTCAATATTTCATCAAATATCGAGTCAAATATCCAAGTATGTATCATTATTAAATCAAGTTGTTATTTTGATTCGTTTTTTTTTCGAATTAAGTTGATAATTGTGTACTTTATTCATTATGTAGGACAACAATAGTTTGCACACCACGGCTGTAAAGTGGTTTTCTGGTCCTCAAGAAATAGCCTACCTTCAGACCAGAAGAATTCCACACCACCTATGAATACAATGTACCGGCTTATTCACTATAAATAACCCACCCCTTATCATCGTTATTATTGCCTATGCAAAAAAAAAAAAAAGTTTTGTGGTTAGGAGTGAATTCTGATGAAATGCGATCAAAAATACATTAGCGTGAAGATTTCAGGGGATACATTTTTTGTTCAAATACCCCCTAGATACCCTGTACATCATTTAAATTTTTGGAATTATCTTTTTTTCCTGATTTCAAACGTATACCATATGTTACCCCTATATTATACCGTTTTCGAGTTATTGAACGTCGAATAACTCAATTAGACTAGGACTTATGAAAAAACTCATCTCAAAAACAATTCAAAGGGTTGGATATCTCAAGAGATAATTGACGAAGGTAGAAATTTGAGAGAAATGTTTTGGTTTCTCTCTAACTCCCCGAATACTGAACCTCATTTGACAGATAGTTATAAAGCTAGATTACGCGAGCATAAATACAAGACAGAGTTGGCAAAAAAAAACATTTTTAGCACCAAAATACATGAATCAGAAAACAAAACTAAAGAGACATGGGGGATTATCAACAATGAACTGGGAAAAAATCGAAACAAATTCGGAAATCCAATATCCACCGAACAAGAACCGAGCCGACTGAAGCGTCTGAATTGTTTGCGGACTTCTCTTCCAATGTAGCACAAACTGCTATATCAAATCACTTTGGACAAAACTTGTCTCTCCAATGTACCGTTTCAAAAAATCCCAATGTAACTAAACTGTTCCAAACTCAACACATTACTGAACATGAGATAGCAACGAACTATCGATTGTTATAATGAAGGAAATATTGAAAATCTACAGGCTTCGACAAACTATCGATTGTTATAATGAAGGAAATAATCCCGACCATTATTCAACCACTAACTTATCTCATGAACAAATCTCTAACACTAGGTTACTTCCCAGATATCCTAAAAAAGCAGTTGTTATCCCTGTTCACAAGAAAGGGAACCCGAGGAAAATAGACAACTACAGACAAATTTCCTTGCTCTGTTCCATATCCAAACTTATTGAAAAAGTTGTTGCTGCCAGAATTTCATATCACTTGGAAAATAATCATCTGTTGTGTCAATCTCAGCACGGATTCAGCAAACACAAATCTATTCAAACAGCTTCTTACCACCTACTGAGTCATTTATACACTGAGATCGATAGCAACAAATATGTCCTTTCATTATTATTTGACCTATCAAAAGCCTTCGACACAGTGTGCACTAAATTCCTAGTTGAAAAACTGTCAAATGATGGTATTCCATGTAATTTTATGAACAGGATTAAGTCCTTCATTACTAGTAGAGAAATGTTAGTATCTTGTAATGGTCTTACCTCCGAGGCAAGTAATGTCAAACTGGGTGTGCCCCAGGGCTCTGTCCTAGGATCTTTGCTATTCCTCTTATTTGTTAATGACTTACCGCAATATATTATGGAAGGCCATGTTACAATGTTTGCTGATGACAGTACCATAACATTATCTGGCCAAAATATTGAACAACTCCTCAGAAATTCTCAAAACGTTATCGATCAGTTCAGTGCATGGTGTCAAAGAAATAAGCTCATACTGAATACCTCAAAATCAGTTCCTGTTGAGTTCCATGTCAGAAATAATAACTCTGCTGAGACTTACACTATTGACGATTCAAAAATGTCGGATGAAGTTAGATTCCTAGGAACCTACCCAGCTGCTAATTCGAATTGGAAAAAGCAAGTGGACCATACTTGTGCGCAATTAAACTTAGCATATTATGCTCTAAGACAGATGAAACCCAGCCTGGATGAGCCTGGCCTACTCAGTATATATTATGCTATGGTCTACTCACATATCAGTATAAATGTCTTGTCTTGGGGTAGAGCGAGATATTTTTCAATACATATTCAAATGAATAAGTTTTGCGAGGCAAAACATGGATTTATTTGCGGAAACTGGATCTGAACATGAGCATAACACACGATACGGATATCTTTTGCGAATACCGCAACACAGGATGTCAAATTTCAAAAACTTCCCCCAGCACAATGCTATCACCTGCTATAATGAGTTACCAAATGGAGTCAAACGAGTAAGAAGTGATGAAATTTCTCTTGGTAAAATCAAAACCTTCCTCATAGATAGATGCTATTATAGTCACCAAGAATTCCTAACTGACAACCTCACTAACTCATTTGAACCGTATGGTTCATCATTTTATTCTGATTTTTTTTTTTTTTTTAATGGCTTCGACATTTCGTCATTTCGGCCAGACACAAGATGAGTATTTTTCCTTAATTCTAATTCAGGACAATCACAACATAGAATGTTAGGACATTTAACGTGGAACTTCCTTGTCCGGTCACCCATTCAAGTACTAACCACGCCCGACGTTGCTTGACTTCAGATATCGATAAGACTCTCGTCAACCTGACCAGCCATCGGTGCCTATATTCTGATCTTAATATTCTATAAAAATATTCAATATTTTGTGTACTTCTAAACACACGTGTTCTTGTGGATGTGAATGTTTTTATTCTTGTCTTCTTTCCTTTTACCTGTATATTCTAATATTTTATATCTACCCATATTCTGTACCTCTGATACCTGTACCTGGCAAACCATACATACCTTGTGTATAAAAAATGGTGAATTATATGATTGATTATTTGTTACTGTGAATACCTAGCCTATGAAAGTTAATACTTTTGGAGTATGCTATGGAAATGATAACTATATTATGTTTGTTTGGTGACATTCCTTTGATGGAATGATCCAAATGGTTAACAGTGAGAAGAAAAAAGTTCCAATATTCAGAGAAAAATAGATAACAAAGATTTATTCAGGAAATTTAAATAACATGATAACTTATGAAAGATGTTCGATTTTTCACCATTATTGTCAATGCATAATTGATAACGTCTTCTTATATTCATAAGTGCATTGGAAATTGCTTCATTATTGACATTCAAATTCTCTATTTCACTTCTGGGATGAGTATTTTTCTATGGGTAACTTCTGTTAATATACAGTGCTAGTCAAAAGTCCCCTCCCCCCCTCGTATCTTTTGAACGGGTATACTTATAATAATGAAATTTGAAGGGTGGATATAAACGGATGTAGGCTTCTCAACTGTTCATAACAGGTGACGCAATAGTCATAAATGACGTCACAAGGCCACTGTGACCAATAATTTTAAATGGGACCCTATGGCAAGTGACAGCTCGTTTGAAAGGTATTGAAAATACCTATTCAGTCATACCAATTTTGTTTGGGTTTCTGCTGATTTTGATTGATAAACTGAAGAAATACGAAAATTATAGTTTCGCATTTAATTAATAAAGATTTTAAAGTACGCCTCTGGTTAATTGTCAAAAAGGTTGACGTTTTGAATTCTCTACTTGTCAAAAGTGTTTATACCTTGAAAATTTACCTAAGCTATTGTTTAACGAGACGTTTAAGTGTTTACATAGGCAAAATGGTACGTACTGTAGCCGACAAAGTAGCAGCTATCTTAATAATTGGTGAATGTAGAAACAATTTCCATGCAGCGGAACGACTGTTTAATGAGAGGTACCCCGATCGCCCCATATCGAGGGTTTATTTGAGGGAGCTTCTTCGGAAGTTTGAAGCATCAGGTAGTGTTCAAGATGCCAAACAATCTGGTCGACCAACAATTAGTGATGACAAAAAATTGACATAATTGGAGAAATGGTAGTAAACCCTACTTCTTCCACAGCCCAAGTTGCGTCTATCTGTGAAGTCAGTCAAAGGACAGTACATAGGGTGTTGGCTAAAACAAATTTCATCCATACAAATTAAAATGGTGCACCAACTTTCAGATGATGACCCCGACCGAAGACTAGAATTCTGTGAAACTATGTCCAATAAAATGAACCAACAACCAGGCTACATACCGACAATTTGTTTGAGTGACGAAAGTACTTTCTTTCTCAATGGAAATGTTAACACTCAAAATGTGAGGTATTGGAGGACACAAATCTCACATCTTTCGTGAAAAACATACTCAATTTCAGAAAAGTAAATGTTTGGGCAGGTATTTTGGGAAACCACATAGTTGGGCCTCTTTTTCTCAATGCTAACTTAACCGGTGAATTGTATCTGGAGATGTTACAAAATGATATTGAGGCGTTAATTCTTGAAATTCTAGAAGATAATCCAGATGAATTCGACAACTTGGAAATAACGTTTCAACAAGATGGTGCTCCTGCACACTATTACGGTGCAGTAAGACGTTACCTAGATGAAGAATATCGTGGTAGATGGATTGGACGACGAGGTTCGATCGAATGGCCAGCTCGGTCACCGGACCTCACACCATTAGATTTTTTTCCTATGGGGGTACTTGAAATCTAAGGTTCACGCTACAGCACCTGACAGTATTGCCATTCTGAAACAACGAATTGTTGAAGAATGTAGGGCAATTTCCGCTGACACACTGGGACGAGTACGACAAGAGTTTAGTAATAGGATGCATTACTGCCAGGAAGTAGATGGATCACATTTTGAACACTTATTATAAGAACTGGTTCTTAAATCTTTATTAATTAAATGCGAAACTATAATTTTCGTAATTCTTCAATTTATCAATCAAAATCAGCCGAAACCCAAACAAAATTGGTATGACTGAATAGGTATTTTCAATACCTTTCAAACGAGCTGTCACTCGCCATAGGGTCCCATTCAAAATTATTGGTCACAGTGGCCTTGTGACGTCATTTATGACTATTGCGTCACCTGTTATGACCAGTTGAGAAGCCTACATCCGTTTATTTCCATCCTCCAAATTTCATTATTATAAGTATACCCGTTCAAAAGATACGAGTGGGGGAGGGGACTTTTGACTAGCACTGTATATTAATAAATATAAACACTAACAATTTTTCCTGCTGTTTTCCTCGTTTGTTTTACCAATCTTTTTCTGTTCTGTTTTTCCTATCGAAGACTCCTGCCGTGGAAAAAGGATGATTCATCAATCCATAATATTTTTTAATCATCTAATGGCAAAATGTCATCCCTTTTCTGTTATGAGTCTCTGTTAAAAACTGTACGGGTAACATTTTATATGATTTGTAGTTGTTCTTTTTCGAAGTACGTTAGATTTTGAAAAACTTTTACCTAATTGCTCGGCTACATTTTTAAACTGAATTCAGAATTTTCTTAAAATTAATACAATGTTTTCAAATATATAGTCTATTCGCGAATTAATATGGAAGGCTTACTTTCGAAATGAAGCAGTATATCTAGCTGTCATGCGTGGTTTTCTTGAACTACACGCTTTTTTCTACTGAAACTGAAGGTATGATGCTTGAATACTTTTGAATGTCTTTTCTGGCGGTGTTGGACGATTTGGATACAACACCCTTAACGCACTTCTTACTGCAAGTTAATTCTTGTTGTTTTGTATATAAAAAGTATATATTCGAATTTTTTCTCTCTCACTGTAATCCATTTTGATTATACCATCAAAGAAATGTTACTAAAAAACTAACAAGCATGATGAGTTGTCATTTTCATTGCTTACTTTGAAAATCTCAACTTTTAGAAGATAGGTATTTACAGTAACAACTAGACTGAGTTATTCGACGTTTAATCATTCAAAAACGGTATAGGACATTCCAAAAATTCAATAATATACAGGGTATACCATTTATTTCTTTTAACCTATGGAATATGCCCGATAATGTATTTTTGATAGCATTTTATCAAAATTCAGTCACAACCACACAACTTTTACATTCAACATTTTCTTCTATAGGCAATAATAACGATGATAAGGGATGGTAATTTATAGGAAATACCCTATTATTAATGAAAAAAATTGAAAAGAAAGTATTTTCTTCTACACAGTCAACCAAAATCAAATCACAATGATACTCCAGATTTATATACACTTCAACTTGAATCCAGCAAAACTGCAACTGAAAACATTTAGAGTGGAGGCCCATCTATCTGTGTTCTAAGTCGACCTCTCATGTAATTTTCCCACCTTATTTCCTAGTATTGATTTGATATGAAAATGTTTTACTGCTGTACTTGTCCGGTTATATATTTTTGCTTACGTCTTGAAACTACGACACTGGTGTTTGACCAGTAAAACCCGTTTTATCACCCAATAAACTCCGAAGATTGTATTTGTATGTAGTCTACGTAATTGTTTTCCAGGAGTACCGGGCAGGGATATTAAATATTTATGTACGGAAAACATATTCTGTTTTACGAGCGAGCCAGAAAAACTGTATAAATCTGTTTAAGTGCAATTATGAGTTTGAAAACGTTACTAGAAATTCTTGGAGGTATTAAATTTTGAATGAAATTATTGCTTCTATAGAACGGAAAGAGAAACTTCCCAGGATGCGGGTGGAAATATTTCCGTAAAAGAGATCGAACAGAGGGAAAAAGTAAGAGGTGATTGAAAAAACGTTAATTTTTGATTTTATGTCGTGATATTTTTTGTTTTTAAAATGTTTTTCGGAAATTTCTGGAAAACGCAGGAAGTTGAATCATAAAAATCAAGATTTCGGATGAAGAATACGACGATTTGTTCAAAATGGTCTTGTGAATTATCAGATTTTTCAATAATCATGGCACATTATGGGGCTGAACCCATCAAATCAAAAAACATTTATCTTTTCAAGATAATAACGATATACATATACCCCAAATAATGTGGTAGTCTTTCCAGAGCCCACATCAACGGAGAGTTTTAGCGCTGAGAAGCAGACCAAATTAAAATCAACTGGAATAAGGTTCCAGGAAAGAACAAGCGACAAGGCTCTGAGCCCATCACCAAAAAAGCTGAACAGCTTGTCGAGTTGGAAGAAATATGAAACTGGTGCTACTGAGATTACCCTCTGAGGATCACCTAAAAAAATGATAGATCAGACAATGAACTGTGCCGTTACTGCGAGAACTTCGCTGAAACTGCAGAACACCTGCCTTGCGACTGCCACGCGCTATTTGCAAAAGGCTTAATTTCCCCGAAGGGGTTTCACTAACGCCCTCAGATATCAGGAACTTAGCTCCCAGGGAACTGATACGCTTCGCAAGAAGTTTTGGAATCCTGGGCTTCGAATAGATGAAGGGTGATGTACAAAAGACCTTTGAGGTCAAGGTACGGGGACGCTGAAGAACCATATCGATCCCCCTACAATCTATCCCAAAAAATTCACGAATGATAAATGGAAAACAGAATATGAAAAACAATTAGAATACTTACCTTACATTAGTTCAGTCTCTCTTAATGTATGGAAATCTAGGATGGGGTGGGGTCTATAGTACAACTGAACAACCGCTCATGGTACTACAGAAACGATTTCTCAAAATTATCTATAATTTGAATTTTCGTTTTCCATCGGCACAAATATTCAAATATTGTGAACTGATGAGTTTGAGATATCTTTCCTTTAAACAATTAATAATATTCATATTTCATAACAGAAATAAGTTCAAAAATCATCAACATGGACATGAAACCCAACTAAAAGTGAGTAGCCTAGATATACCGAAAATGAACAAAGCTATTGGACAAAGATCGATTACATATATTGGACCCAAATTATTCAATCTTGCTCCAGATCATATAAAAACGGAATATGTGTTCAAGTTTTCCAAAATTTCAGTGATCAAATGGCTCAAAAATGAAAATATAACATTACTATGAACAAATTTCACTGAATTAATCTCTCAATTTTCACATCATTTTTACATTCCCACCTAGTACATTGAATACTTTTAATTCAACAAGAGTTTGTATTTTGTATTTTATATTGTAACATTTAATATTTTTATACGTTTACAGATTCAAATATTTATGTTTTACATTTTTGCATTATCTACAAGTTTAGAGATTTTATACTTTCAGATTTTATATTCAATGTGTCTTTTTTTGTAGTATACTAATAATATTATTCACTACTATTGATATTGTTAATACTATTTAGAAATATAAGCCTTATAATGTTCGCCGGAGTATTTCAAATAAATTATGTCTTGACCATCTTCAAGGAAAGAACATATTGATGTTTCCAGTACAAGTTTTCCAAAACTTAAGATCATCATACCTATGTTTCCGCTTATAAAAATTCAGTAATAAGACTTGGTTTGACAAACCTTTTCTTCTACCTATATTAATCCCCCATTTTTTTTATTTTTATTTTTTTAATTTTTTCTATTGTATGCTTTTATAAATTTATGTAATTTGGTGATTAATGAAATACTACTACTACTACTACTTTGAATTTCAGACAATAAATAATCACAAGAAAGACTCATTTTCGCAAGCTTCATATCGCTCACGGAATACAATAGAGGCACAACTCAAAAAAAGTTGTTTGTGGAAAATGACGAAAATAAATTAGGTGAAATATAGTTCATCCCATAGTTATGACCACAATAAATGATTTTTCATTCTATTCCAATGAGATCACTGGGTACTTAATTATTTTGGAGAAAAAGTTCTTTGATTGCCCAAATAAATTTTGGGGTGGACTACTCTGCCCACTGCAAGGAATATTGGAACAACTCAGAAATCATCAGTTTTAAACTAAAAAAACTTTTTAACAAAAAATGAAAACGACCAAGAAAGAAACTGAAAAACAAAAAATAACATTCTTTAGTCTCAATAACTAAGCTCCTAAACTAATGTAAGTAACTCATTTTGTGTCGGCGCCAAACAAACTTGCAATTGAATTAGGTAAAGCGTAAAATGATGGCAGCGGGATGCTCGGTGGCGTTTTGATATTTTTTTTCTAAAGATATTGAATGATCCTTGTTGATTGTTTGATTGGCGCCAACTCAAAATCAGTTACTTACATCAGTTTAGGAGCTCAGTTATTAGACTATGAAGGTTATTTTTTGCTTTTCAGTTTCTTTCTTAGTCGGTTTCATTTTTTGTAAGAAAGGTTTTATTTTTTATTTTTTTGTGGCAAAAATCTGCTGAACTTACTCAATTTACAATCAAGATATCCATTATGTTGGAGTGTTATCAGAACTACATATGTGTGCCAAGTTTCAAGAGAATCGGTTCATACGTGGAAAATCAATCATTCCCCATTTTTCTACTTTGAGGGGTGGATAATTCCACTTGAAATTTGAATATGATCAACATGAGATATACCCTATACAATAGAAGAGGAATCATCTAAATCGGATATCCCAGTACAAAGTTATACCTGATGGAATCGGTAAACGGGCCAAAATTCAGAGAGTGAACGATCAATATCCTTCATTCTGCTACCCTCAGGGGTGGTATTTTCTATTTCAAATGGAAAGTACACTTATCAATGAAAAAGAATATCGGAATCGTACTACTCTGTAAAAGTTATGCGTGATCTACATAAAAAATATATCGCGTGACTAGAGAACCTCCTCCTTTTTATTTTCGTCGGTTAAAAATATAAAAAATCATATTCGTATTGATTGGTGATCGTAATGATTATATTAACATAGTTATTGCAAAAATCAATTAATAAATAGGCAAGTTATTGCTATCACGAATGAAAGACCATATGAAAATCACCTGAAATAATTTATTGTGTATGAATAAATGAAACTGAAATTAAATTTTTTTCAACGTGTATATTGGGTAACTCATTCATAATTCAAACTAGTGAAAAACTGATAGACAAGTGTATTGTCCCAGAATGTACAAAAAATTTTTTTTTTTTTTTGGCCCTTATCAGTACGGAGTAGTCACCAGTCAGAGATCCGAAGACGTCTGGCCACAGCGAGACCTTACTCAAATGAAAACACCATCAAGCTTAATCACCTGTAGGTACGCACAAAAAAAGGAACTATCAATGGGCGGTAACTGGCATAAATTAAACATGATCAAGTTTATAACAAAGAAACATTTGCAATTGACTTTCATTGTCAATGGAAGTTTGCATATATTTTCAGGTGGATATCATTCAATGTTCTGCGTGGTATTTGCCAGGAAAGTAGTTGTTTTTTGCTTGTGGTCTACGTTGTTTCAATTTATATAGAATTTTTGTGAAGAGACTCTCAAGTCCCTTGTTTCTAATATTACACTTCACATATTTGGCTTTCTTGTTTAATGAACCTCAGGTGGTCAAACTGAAATTTCAGCAAATTCTATCAATGCCTAAAACTCCCTTATAGCTTTTTAGGACAACCTCTAAGGGGTAAAGAATCTGTATGAGGCTGGGAAAAATTATTTTGTACTTTATAGCCCGTTTAAAAACGTGGTAGGGTAGGACGGGGCTAGTTGAGCAATTTTTCACTTGAATCTCTGGTTTAAGAACTACAACTCTTCCAGAGAAAAAGGTCGAACATGCTCAAACTGCCCCATAGGTGAAGTCAGTTGAGCAAGGGTAAGGGGTAAATTGAGCAATAAGAAAATTATGACATGCACTGAGTGGATGTTCACTAGACTAGACAGGTAATGATTTTTCATTTTCACAATCGTCTTTATTTATGATCTCTATTGATATAATGTGGAACAAAACTTTTATTTTTTCAAATATTAAACATAAAATATATCAACAAACAAACAATTCTTACGATTAAGTTTTGGAATAGACTCAGTCTTACTACTTAAACTCATAATTTTATAGTTGAATTGCCTTTGAATGTACGAAATACATTATTGTGATATGGGAAATCAATCATCGTTGTCGCTATCGCAATCAATACAAACGTAAGTACAACTAGCATTTGTCGAACATTTTGTATGTGCCCATTTCTTGCAAAGTTGGCACTGGCTCCATTTTTCCCCTTGATCATTTTCACTAAATATCATAAATTCGAAATACAAACAAAAACATTTATTTCACTTTAGTTCAATGTTTTGAAAATTATTTGACACATATCATAGGAGATGTTCCAGTTGATCAATCAATAAACAATTTTTTAACTTTTTATTTTTCACTTAAAATAAGGTGAAAAGAAAAAGGATTTTTCAATTGTATTGAGAAAAACATTTTATTCAAAACTTCAGTCACTCATTTGAATTATTGATAATTATATTATTCATAGTCCCACTTTTTTCTCTAATCCATTTTAGTGGCGTTAGGATATAATTCAGGAGTTTCTTCACATAAGTTGTGATAGAAAATGTTTCTGTTCTTCATCAATAGCACTTTGATCATACGATTGTATTAGCAATTGCACATTCAGCTGTACCGTTAACAATTTTTAAAACACGAACATTTGCAAGTATGTGACCATTTCTTGCAAAGTTGGCACTTGATCCATTTTAATTTTCAGAAAAGGCTCCGTAGCAAAGCAGGTATGGCCATCTTCATTGTTTCCTTAACTTAATTTTTTTTTTTTTTATTAGCAATATTTGCTTGACAGGCGGGCAAGCATAGTCATGTTCATTGCTAACATCACTTGATTGGAGAGTTTTTTAGGAACACGTTTATTTTTCCTTTTCTCTTTTAACTTTTTTAGTTTTTTCACTTTGTTTCTCTTGTAATGCATTTTATTTTCACTCCGGGTGATTGGCAATGAAATGTGAAATTTAAGAGCACACTCCTAGGCAAGCGACGAACGTCTTTCGGGAAATCCCCATGGAAGATTGATGCCATTTGTAGAAAGTATTTTCTCAAAGACTCTTCTTGTTCTGAAGAAGTTACTTGCCTCGTTGCTGCATAACCCATTGATGAGGTACATTTAGGCTTTGATTTCTTTTTAATACCGAATTCCTTAGCGACAGCATGTACACTTTTACTTCGTTAGGGACAGCCGTTGCTGCATCATTTGGTTGTTGATTAGAAATAGAACGTCTTCTTGTTTTTTTTATATGTCTGCATCCTGAAATATAAAAAACATTATATTACTGTTGTTTCAAGTTGGTTGAACAACTATTGCCCAACTAGCCCCAACCAAAATATTTGAAACGAAAGTGAGGTTGAGAAGAACCGGTTTGAATAAGAACCAAATCTTTTCTAGATATCATAAGTGAAACAGTTTTGTGAAAGTTTAACACTTACTCGATTGAAAATGGTTGATGTTAGACGTGTACAGAAGAAATATATGCCAAAACGATTTTTTTACTTTATTGTCGCCAAACAAACAAAGCCGGCGCGTACTTCACTCGATCGACAAGATGTCACTGGGGTCGCGTGATGAGTTCTCCTCCCGCGATCGCTTCTCTCCACCATTTGACGAGTTAGTGTGCGGTGTGTGTAGTTAACTGGATATCTCGATTGCCTAACTTACCCATATGCTCAACTAGCCCCGCTCTACCCTACATATATTTTTTTTATTTTAAATATTTATTTCATGCTTTTTGGTCCGGTTTATAAACGTGGTATAGTAAAAGCATAGATACATATATAGATAGATAGATATATAGATGTATACTTCATTGTCCAATAATAAATTCTCATTGAAAAAGTGAAAAATCAAATAAGCAGTTATATATATATATATATATATATATATATATATATATATATATATATATATATATATATATATTTATATATATATATATATATATATATATATTGTTATGATGGGTTGTTTATTGGTTTTTTAATTTGTATATTTTTTAATAAATGTATTTCATATATTATTTTTCTGAAACCCTATCATAACTAATAAAAATACCTCCGGCTTTGTAATGATACCTTTTTCTTTTTCAAACCCTTCTACCTCATCCCAGCTCAGTCGGGTACGCCTATGAGAATGTATGACTCTTCCAGTAGCAGGTTCCGTTAATCGGTGTTGCTGGCTATGGCACTATCGATTCGATAATAAAAGATGTTCAGTGGAGAAAAGTAAAGATAGAAATTGAAAAATAAACACAGGTTTGCAGAGAATAATCAAAGTAGTTGACTTTATTCAGATGAAAACTTAAATATACCCTACTCTGCGATAACTACCTTATACTAGCAAAACAATGTCAAAAAAAATATAGGGCAGTTTGATGTTTGTGATAATGAAAATTTAATGAAGAAAGTTTGAACGTATTATCAGTCTTTTGGGTATGGAATTTTATGATTGTTCAGCCCAAAACAAAATAACCAGTGGTTTAGAACACTTAAAGTTATTGGTTTTATGTGAAAGGTTGCACTTAGGTGAGTTCAGTTATTGAATACCTTGTAGCTGCGTTCCAGTTGTTTCCAATCCTGTGGACGTATTTCTGGGATGTCAATGACAGGTCACCTGCACTCCTTCCAAGGATTTATTTTCTGGACCAGGTAGGTGGAATTTTTATTTTCTATGTGTTTTCTCATATAATGGGTGAAAGCTTCTTTTCAAATTTAGTACGTGGCTTCACTTTCTCGAACGTTTTCAATCTTCCCAGAACTTGTTATCTCGTTCCATGGCAACAATCACCAATTTTTATTTTTTCACTGATTTCCGAATTTGTATAACTTCCTATCGAACTATTTGCTATTCCAATTGATGTTAATGATTTTATGAATGATATCTGATTCTAACTCTTACATACTATTTACAGATTCATATAAAATTTTTTTTTTTCAATTTCTGCTCTTACATTTTATTCTATATCAATACTTTTCCCACACAAACTCTTTTAAATCCCATTGGTGGGTTTTCTGTTCATGTGAATTGTCATACAGGATGTTCAAAACTTATCTATACTTTGATCTTGCTTTTATTCAATATTTTCCATAAATTTCAATTTTGATATGGTTCAATCGTGGATTTTTGTTAGATGTATTGTTGGATATAGAAATTTGATATCAGAACTGCTTCAGGAATGTTCTATTCGCAGACATGTATCCACTAGAGCATAGTAAAAGGTTTTATAGTAGTGAAAAAAGGAAAGAAAATTGTAAACAACATAGCAATAACGATAATAATAAAAAATAACTAATAATAATGATGATACTTATAAGTTTGATTACTTTGCAACATTTGACA
Source organism: Gonioctena quinquepunctata (assembly GCA_018342105.1). Taxonomy (NCBI): domain Eukaryota; kingdom Metazoa; phylum Arthropoda; class Insecta; order Coleoptera; family Chrysomelidae; genus Gonioctena; species Gonioctena quinquepunctata. Next base: position 420,795 of record JAFIRS010000919.1, on the reverse strand, counting down.
ACATAACAAATTCCCTAAATTCATATTCAATATTTTAATACTTGCCAGTAAAATTTGAATATTGATTTATTTTTAACTATTAACATTACTTCCTTTTGGTTCCAGAAAAACCTAACTTTGGACTTCTCTTCAAATCAAGAAAGAAAAATTTTTAAGATATCATATATGATATTTTATATTTCATGATTATCTTCATACTGATATATAGTTTCCAATATTCATTTGATTTTAAAATTACTGGTACTCCTTTCAATTATACTGTGTGTTATCATTTTTCCTATCTCTTCCTTTAGTTATTCTTTCTATCCATATTGAATTGGATATTTTATTAATTTGAATCTCTCACTTCATTTACTTTTGATTTGTGCATATACTCTTGCTATTCTTTATTCATACATCATAAACTTATTATATTTATTTATACTTCATTAATATACCTTTATTTTATCAATCAATATACCTTCATCATCATCATCATCATCATATTTCTTATAATATACTCCTTCAGTATTATTATTTTTATCATTTCCACTTTCATTTCTCACATGCATTTTTTTTATACACAAAATATTTTTATGTTCATTTCTTTTCATTTTTCTTCAAAATTGACATTGTTTATTATCCATTTCTATATTTTCTCCATCTAACTGATCTGTACCAATGATTGTTTCAACTTCAATGTTGTTATACTGAAAAACATAGAAATTTCAACTCATGTGTCGTTTTGTTTCCTCCAATATTTTCTCTCATTGATATATTTTTTCTTCAAGTTTATTTTTCATTTCATTTTATTTTATTCAAGTATTTCTGAAATCATACCTATCTATCAAATATTTTTTTTCAATTTTTTACTTTTTCATTCCCTAACTTACATATTAAATTTGTTAACCTATTATTTATTATTCTCTAAATTGTTTATTCAATACTTGCTCTCCTTCTATGGAATCTAGCTTGTTTTATTACTACAAGCAGATATTTCATTTCACAAATTTTTAATTGAACTTCCATTTCAATATTTTGAACTATTTCTTTTTTCATAGTTTCAAATTTTTCTTGATTTTGATAGTCAAATTTGTTCAAATTGTTTCCCATTTTTATTTTTGACATTTTACTATCCATTATTATTTCATTATTTGTATTACTTTCTTTCATTTCGAAAATTCTATTCGCCCTGTGAATGTCATTGATTTGCATTATTATTATTTTTTCATTTATGTTCCCTCTTTGCAACTCAAATTTTTTGTTAGCCACGTACATGTCATTCTTTTCCATTTTATCATTTTGTCATTTGTTCCTCCTTTTTGCAATTCAAAATTCATTTTCGGCATATTTCTGTCATATATTTTTATTATTTTTACTTTATCATTCATTTTCCCCTTTTGCATCTGAAAATTTTTATTGTTCACATTCATATTATTTATAAACTCATAATTTTTTTTATCGATATTCATTTTTATACTTTGTATTTGTTTATCACCTTTTTCTAATAAATTGTAACTATCATCTGTTTTTTGTATAAGTACTCCCTGAATTTTATTTTGCTCACTACTTGTTTCTAATGGTTTACATATTCCTTCACTACTTTCTTTTATTTCATTTTTCACACTTTCTATTATTCTATCATTCCTTCTTTCCCTACTTCCAAAGTATTTTTTTAGTAAATCCTCCAATTTATTAAAATAACTGTCCTATTGTGTACTCTTACTTTGTGTTTCACTCCCACTCACATTGCTACTCTCTCCTTGTTCTTGATCACCTCTCTCTCTACCTTCTGCACCTTCTTCCAAACCAACTTTTCCACCATTTCTCAAATCCATTCTCTCCACACTCATGGAAATATGTCAATGCAAAATTCTAAACTCTCAACTTTTTATTTGACCCGTATAATATTATTTGACTCAGAAAAATATTGACAATTCAGCCTCGTTGTTGTTATAGCTGTTATTTCCCTCATTTCTCCACTTTGCTGTTATCGCTAATTATTATTATAATTCTGCTGTTTTACCCACAAATATTTTCGCCGTTACTCGCCCCATTCGTCTTATTCGCCTTATTCGCCCCGCTTTACTGTTATTGCCCCACGTTACTGTTATTGCCCCACGTTGGGCGCCAATTGTGCCCCACGTTGGGCGCCAATTGTTATGATGGGTTGTCTATTGGTTTATTAATTTGTATATTTTTCAATAAATGTATTTCATATATTATTTTTCTGAAACCCTATCATAACTAATAAAAATTCCTCTGGCTATGTAATGATACCTTTTTTCTTTCCAAACCCTTTTACCTCATCCCAGCTCAGTCAGGTACGCCTATGAGCATGTATGACTCCTTCAGTAGCAGGTTCCGTTAATCGGTGTTGCTGGCTATGGCACTATCGATTCGATAATAAAAGATGTTCAGTGGAGAAAAGTAAAGATAGAAATTGAAAAATAAACACAGGTTTGCAGAGAATAATCAAAGTAGTTGACTTCATTCAGATGAAAACTTGAATATACCCTACTCTGCGATAACTACCTTATACTAGCAAAACAATGTCAAAAAAAATATAGGTCAGTTCAGTTCTGTGGACGGATTCCTGGGATGTCAATGACAGCTCACCTGCACTCCTTCCAAGGATTTATTTTCTGGACCAGGTAGGTGGAATTTTTAGTTTCTATGTGTTTCCTCCGATCAACCTTTCAAGAAATCTTTCTCGTTCGGCAATTTTACATCAGGTTTTCTTATATTATGGATGAAAGCTTCTTTTCAAATTTAGTACGTGGCTTCACTTTCTCGAACTTTTTCAATCTTCCCAGAACTTGTTATCTCGTTCCATGGCAACACTCACCAATTTTTATTTTTTCACTGATTTCCGAGTTCGTATCACTTCTTATCGAATTATTTGCTATTCTAATTAATATTAATGATTTTATGAATGATATCTAATTCTAACTCTTACATACTATTTACAGATTCATATAAAATATATTTTTTTCAATTTCTGCCCATACATTTTATTCTATATCAATACTTTTCCCACACAAACTCTTTCGAATCCCATTGATGGGTTTTCTGTTCATGTGAATTGTCATACAGGATGTTCAAATCTTATCTATACTTTGATCTTGCTTTAATTCGATATTTTCCATAAATTTCAATTTTGATGTGGTTTAGTCGTGGATTTTTGTTAGGTATATTGTTGGATATAGAAATTTGATATCAGAACTGCTTCAGAAATGTTCTATTCACAGACATGTATCAACTAGAGCATAGTATAAGGTTCTATAGTAGTGAGAAAGGTAAAGAAAATTGTGAACAACATAGCAATAACGATAATTAAAAAAAATAACTAATAACAATAATGATAATTATAAGTTTAATTACTTTGCAACATTTCACAACATAACAATATATATATATATATATATTATATATATATATTTATATATATATTATATATATATAATATATATATATATATAATATGTATATATATATATATATATCTATATATATATATATATATATAAATATTCGTCGAACATAAATCAGTAATGAAACATTAGTAAAAAGTTGAAATACTGCATATACAATTACAACAAGGTAAATATGAAATGCATGCACAAACACAAACACAAACATCTAGTTAATAAAATTATAAAATGATCAGGATCACAAATAATATTACTATTTTTTAATCTTTAAATTAATGTGCATGAGCACATTTGTCACAGAAAACTGAAATCAAAAACAGAAAATATATATACTCATACATTTGTACCTTCAGAACAAACTATCACTTTTACACTTGAACTTGATGAAAAAAAAATATATTTTTAATAACACCAGTGGAATTCACAATGTGTCATGATGATATTCCTGCAGGTTATAGTACGCTCTTTCAAGAAGGAATTCTCTAACAGCTCTTCTGTTTTTTTTTATCCAAGGTATCTCTACGAACCTTTGGTAAATGGTTGTATATTCTCCTGCCTCCATACGAATTGAAATGTTTTGTCAAGGTTGATTCTGGTATAGATAAACGAATATCTTTGTTCGGCCTGGTAATATGAGGTTTCTGTTCTGGTGAATTGGTAACATGTCTTCTATGGATTGGGCATACCACCTCAAGAATAAATATGCTGACCATAGTTGGGATTTTGTGTTGGATAATAAGGGGCCTATAGCTATCTCTGTAACTAGCCCTGCGAAGATATCTAAGGGACCTTTCTGTAGCACAAAGACTTGATTCATGGGGTGTTTGCAACAGAATTCTCAAAAAGCAATGCCATATCGTTATGGGACTCTACCAGTGCAAAGTAGTTAGTTTGCTGGAATATGTTGAGTTCATTCGAACAATTCCACAGCAAATGAACCTGGAGCCAGCTTCGTACATAAATATGTGATATGTTCATGTGATTTCAATTAATTATCAATGTACAGACCGAGGAATCTAGGGCATTGTGGTTCTCCGACCGTGTTTCAATCTATTGACAAATTGTCACTACTAAATTTGAAATCAACAATTTTGGTTTAGTCCATATTGAAACAGAGGGAGTTTGAATCACACTATTCCTTTACCTTCGCTGGATTTGAGCAAACTATTTGCTTCAGGATATTAGTGTCTTTTCCGTGCCATGATAACGTGGTATCATCTGCAAATAATGTAAAGTCTCCTTCAATATTAATTGTAGGTAGGTCGTTCAGGTATAGTAGGAATAGAATCGATCCCAGAACAGATCCCTGAGGTATTCCACAGTATATGTCTGAGGGGTATGTGTTACCAACTTTCACCATCTGTGTTCTATTCTCCAGGTGTGATCTGAACCAGTTGAGACATGTTCCTCTTATACCATAGCAATGCATTTTTTGCAGCAGTAATCTGTGATTAACACACTCGAATGCTTTTCAGAAATCACAGAAGACAGCTGCAATGCATTATTCTTCATTCAAATTAATATAAACATTTTCTGAGAATGAGAAAATGGCATCATTAGAATTTTTTAACTTTGGAAATCGAATTGGCATTCGCTGAAAATGTTTCATTTGATAGGAATTGCGACAATCTTTTTTTACGAGTTTTTTAATACTTTCGAGAAAATAGACAGTAGCGAGATTCACACAATCATTTATTTGAGACTATGGAAGCACTACCGACCCTCCAGTTTTTCACTTCATTCGCATAAATTATTGTTTTGATTTGTAACGAATTTTTCGTTACTTCCTTATAAATAACCAATTTCAAATAACTTTTCCGGTTATCTTTACGGTGGTACGGGTCAGTAGTCACTGTCAAGTGAGCGCTTGTTTTTTTCGATAAGTGTTTTTATAATAGAGAAAAAACCGAGAATGCTTTTTGAAAAAACAGGTGAAATTGGTGATTTGCTCGAACCGAAAGGATGATCGTCCTCTTTCTTCGATTGAACCTTGACAAAGCCAGGTGGGCTGAATGAATCGATTCTGGTACGTTACGATTTGTAAATTGAATAGCTATCACTGTTGAAATTGGTGGAGTATAATCATTCTCCTTATTTTGCAATCAATGTTGTAGTATAACATATTTTTCTGTTTTTTATCTGCTTGTAATATCCAAATTCTTTTGTTAGATTTCCGTCACCTTTGGAATTATCAGTAAATTTACGATCAAATTATTTCATTATTTTATATCTAATATCGTATATGATATTCACTTTGGCTAATTTCTATCAAGGTTGATTTATAGTTTGAATTGTAAAAAAAAAAACCAAAAAAATATATTTCGGCCATTCGACAAATATTTACGGCACATGTCTATGTGTCTGATGTAGTATCCGTTCAGACCATTGGGGACAAATTTTTTTTGAAATCAGTTCTACGCTTTTTCCATCTTTAGGTACCAGATAATTGGTGATTTTGAGTGGACTAGCACTTACTTACCTCATACTACCAGGGGATTATTCCATTGATTCCGATTGCAAAGGGTGTGTACGACTATTCTGGGACAGTTCTGCAGTACCTCATAGGTCAGCTCTCTGGTAAGCAATTTTTTATTTAATTTCATAACGATACATTTATGAGATTATTTTGGTTTTCTCTTGAGAAAGAATTGCTTCTGGAGAGGATTGTACCTCTGCCTAACTTGTCTTAGAACACTCGATTTACTATATTTCTCAAGCATAAAATTTGATTCACCCTTAATGAGTTCCTTTTATCGATTTACTTCATTCAATTCACAGTGAGGGTTATCTGATTTTTGATCGTTGTAGAATCAATTCATTCCAGTTACTACCTCGTCGCCAAGAGCAGGGAGATTCATTCAATTTTTTGAGAATTACCTGGCTCATCGATTCGAGAAGGGAATTGCCGCCCTATTTCTAAATTATCTTTATTTAAGAGAGTTGTGCCCACTGAAAGACGTGCGGTCTCCCTCTTCGGTTTATCTCTGAAAATTCTTCAATAAAAAAATTTTCACTTTATCTTTATCTGGAAGAGTTGTGCCACTGAAGACGTGTAGTCGCTCTCTTCTTATCTCAACTGAATAGTATATTTTTACGCTAGGGCCTGAATATTATTTTGGTTCCTGACGCTATATTTTTCTTTAGTACTTGCTTCAACATAGTATATTTTTTGGCAACATTTTGGTATTTGCTTTAACTTTTTTGGCAACATTTGAGTATTTTGCTTTAAAATACTATATTTTTTCTCTGGCAACTTTGAGTATTTTGCTTTAAAATACTATATTTTCTCTCTGGCAACCTTTTTTTGCTTAAAATACTATATTTTTTTCTGGCAACATTTGAGTATTTTGCTTTAAAATGCTATATTTTTTCTCATGCAGCTTCAGAGTATTCTGCTTCAAAATACTATATTTAATTTGTTCCAGGTAAAGTCTCGAAGAAATTTTTGTATTTCCTTTTGAATACATTTACTCATTACATTTTTTTGACCCTTATGGTACATATAATCACCTTATCAAAGCTTACTTTGTTTCAAAATTAACGAATTTTGACATAACGTTTGGGTGAGGTTTGTTCAGTTCTGTTTGCAATTTTTCTCATTGTTGATTTTTATTAAATGAATAAAATCAACTTGGAAATTCAAAACCAGAATAGCATATTTTATTGCTTCTTAATTTTTTTCTTTCACTGTTATCTTCCAGTGTTATATATGGACTGAGGCATATTTTTTTTGTATGCTATGATTCGTATCTATCTTTTGACTCTAGATTGAAATTTGAATCTACTAAGACAGAAGGACTGGTACCCTAGGAGGTCATACAGCACTTCAAATTCAGCCTGGTCCGTGAAGAGCAAACCAATTCACGCCAACAAGGGGGTCTAATAATCAATATATAACCACCCACGACCAGATTCGTCATCGTACCGCTGAGATCAGTTTCTTCGTCGTACCGCTGAGACCAGCTTCGTATAAACCAGTCTCTTCATCTCCCTCCATTGATGACCTCCGCAGGTATATACTGTATCACCAACATCTAGAGGAATCTTGACATTTGTAAAAGTTCAAATTTGATTACAGTCAAAAATTTTTAATACTCATGTAATTTTTCAATTGTTTACCTTTGAATTCTTCATACTATTCAAGAAATCTTGTTAGTTTTTTTTATGGATTCCACTCACTTGTCAAAGTTTTTTATAATAACCAGTCATTTTTCTAATTGTCTGGAATAAATTTGTTAAGTAAATTTTTGTTTATCTTTGGCTTTTGTCTTCAGCAAGCCTGGCGCCCAATTCTTGAACTAGTCATCAATTGAACCTTACTCACGGCCCAACCGTATCAACCTGAGCAGCCTATCGGTAAAGTGATTTCACCTTCTTAAATTTGAATCAGATATTCCAAATTTGGGAATCAAAAATAAGGGGTGTTACAGATTGTGTAATCATTAATCATATTTTTCGACAAAGATCCGTTATTGGGAATTAACTCCTGAACATCCAGTTGAAATATTGCCCTCTCACGGAAAGTTAATTTATTTCCTCCATAATGGGGATCTGATTCCATTCCATCCATTCACAATAATTCACAAATTCCTTCCGGAACTTCTACACATATCTTCAGTGCATGGAATATTTAATTCATGACCTCTTCAGTCCACTATAAGCTGAGTGAACTCAAAGTATATGAATAACAAACCGTTGGGTAATTTATCACGATTTCCATTAAGTTTTTTTTGTAGTAAACCTGTCAATACATCGATACGAATATCTATGCTCGGAAATCGCTCTTCCGGAAATACAGCTCCCTTTATATTACCTCAGAATTAGTGGAATCTGTCAAAGCTTTCTGAGCTTGAAATAACATCGACGGGTTTCGACTGCTGGAACATTTGATAACATGATATGGCGGCCTATCGTCATGAAATGAGCTGCAAGTTTCGTCGTGATTTCTCACATATTCGATAACTCTCTACCATGATGTAGGGACGAACTTTGCTTCGATATGGAATCTGCGAATTGATGTTGAAAAAAATACTTTACCTGCAGAAAACTGTTCGGGAGATGGGAAAATCTCAGTTGTGAGTCGTTCAGATGACTGAGTGTGATTCTAGTGGATCAACACTGTTCATTATCATTCACTAGCTGACCCGACACACGCTGTCCTGTCCAAATTTCCATATTCCCTGAATTTTTTTTCCTGAAAAATTTTGTCCGAGTAGAATTTCTTTTTTTTTAAGTTTTCCTTTGTGTTGTTCCATCTAGGTTATACTCTTGACTCTCCCGTTATCCACTTATACCATTTTTCCGTTGCCCTGTTTTCCTGTTATTCCGTTTTCCCATCTTCACGTTTCCACCTATCCCGTTATCCGTTTTGTCGTTATCTGATTTTACTATTATTCCCCTTATCCGGTTTTCCATATCCCGTTTTCCCGTTATCTGTTTTCCCATTATCCTGTTTTTCCGACATCCGTTTTCCGGTTTGATTTATTTATTGAAATACAGTATTTCCTGCAAATTCGAAGTTCATCACCGTTCATTAACCGGAAGTCGGATTCCAATTCAATTCCTGAGTACTGAATGGCAAGAACACGGATTCTCCAATAGGCAGCGCAATAAATCATGTCTCAACGATATTGTTAATATAATTCGAAATGATTGTTTTTGGCTCGATTCTTTTTATTGTGCCTGTTTATGCTGCCAGTCCATGATGACACATCTCCTTCCCTGGGTATTTATTAAAATGTAAGTGCTACTTGTATTTACTTCTTTTGGTCATTGTTCACTTCACTATTTTTGTATTCGCCATTGTGTTAATTTTTTGCCCTTTTATAATTTTCAATAAACCATAATAGTTTTCACTTCACTTTTCTTTTTTACTATACCAGGGTGGTCACAATCACAGAAGTAAAATGTTTTAACCTCTCGTAAGCTAAGCAAGATAATTAGTGGGCACCCTAAACAGTTAGGGGGCCAGGGATTCACAGGGTCTCATAGAGTAGGACGTGACAATATATATATATATATATATATATATATATATATATATATATATATATATATATATATATATATATATATATATATATATATATATTATATATATATATATATAGTTGGCTGAGCTATTTTGACGATTATTTTGTTTTTTCAAGTCTCGCATGGAAATATTGTCGTTTTTTGTGGTTGCGGAGTTGTCTTGAAATTTTAGATACATCAATTGTTTTCAAAGGATCCCTCAAAAAAAAAATTTTTTTTTTTCTCCCATGGCGGCAATTAAAAATGACATCCTGGAAATTTCAACTCAAAATTTTTATTTTCAAAGGTTGCGCGAATAATTTTAAAAGTGGAGTACTTTAGATTAGACGTTTTCGAGCACCTTCATATATTAATTTTAAGACTATCTTTTTTCTACAATCATTTACCATAATTTTGAATCAATAAAACAAATAAATCATATAAACCAACTGAAAAATAAGTTTTATTTTGAATTGTTAAATTATTTTGAATGGTTAGTATTTTTCTATATATTCTCTACAATTACACTAGATGAATATCATAAATTAGAAAAACATGGCAAAAAATATTCATTTTATTTTAGTTCAATGTTTTGAAAATTATTTGACAACAGAGAAGGAATTTGAGCTGATCAATCAGTAAACGATTTTTAGACTTTTTTATTTTTCACTTTGGAATTAAGGTGAAAAAAATAGGATTTTTCAATTATATTGAGAAATAACATTTATTCAATTTGACTATATATAAATTATATTTTTTTTAGGATATAATTCACAATTTTCTTCAATAAGTTGTAATAGAAAATGTATCTGTTTTCACAACTTTTAAAACACGAACAGTTTTTATGTCTTCAAAGTAGGCGCTATTGAATTTCCATGTATTTGGATGTGAAACAACGTAGTATTATTGAATTGAATACTTACTATTCAAACAAATTAAATAAAAACTATTTTTAGTTAAATTGATTGAGTATATTTATTAGTAACTAGTAACAATATATTCATAAGTATCTTATGTTCTCATGATTTATATTTTTTCAAAATCATGTTATCTGATTGAGGAAAAAAGGTAGAGTCTCAACATTAATATTTGAAGATCGCTCTTAAACGTGCATTCTATAGTACTCAAAACATTCAAAATATTTGACCTTTGAAAATTTTAATTTTACATTAATATTTAGGGTGTAATTTTTCTGTGTGTACAGACAATTACCGCCAAAAAAAAAAAACTTTTGGAAATATTCAAGATTGTTGAGCGACCTTTTAAAAATAGTTGATGCATATAAAATTTAAAGAAGGCTCCTCCATTACAAAAATGTATATATTCCAGAATTTTTTTCCCGAATCCAATTACTTTTCTAAAATAACCTTTATTTTCCTAAAAAATAACTCTATTCGGACTATAACGAACAAAAAAAATAGCCAAATCGGTCCAGCCGTTGTTTCAATATATACCTTACCGAAACCACTGGGCTAATTCAATCTCTGTAATAGCTGAGCCGAGAGACCTCTTGTTGCTCGTATATGTTATATTCCTGAATTTTCCAATTTTCTTGGCAACTTTTCCGATTTTAATTTCCGGTAAAACAGTCCTTGGGCTATTACGTACATTTAAGAAAAAATTGCCAAATTGGTCAAACCGTTCTCACGTTTTGGGCTTACAAAGAATCGAGATTAATTTTTATTATATAGATTATGTACATTTCAATAGAACTATCAAGGACGTCAACACAACAACGAAAATCTATATATCTTTGTCGACCACGGTCCCCAGAACTCAAAAATACCATCAGTTCAGAACTTAATATATCTTCAGATTTTCAGTTTGAAATTATAACAGTAAGTTCTCAATAAAATTTTATGATGAAATATCGATTGATGTCATAGCTAAAGAATGTTCGAGAATATCTGAGATTTTACAAAAAAAAGTATAAAACTCTTTGTTTTTTTTTTCTCTATGAAGAAACGAACAACTCTTGTGATCCAAACGTATGGAAAATATTCCTTAAAGCTTCTACTTTACCAAACGGCATAGTTTATCGGATCTTTCGATGGAAATAATTCATTCAATAGCACTGATTAGTATTTCATTGGAGCATTGTATTACGTCCATTCAAAGTGAAATATGGAATTATTCTATGAAAGTAAAATGCTAATAGGGATCTATGATTCGATTATTCGTTTGACTTTTCGCTTAGAAATTGGATACATTGGCAAACCTACTATTGATTTGCCAATGGCTGTGAATGCATACCAACTGTGAATAATTATTTCATATTTTGCACTAAATCAAAGCTGCATAATGTTCAGATAGTGTTACTCCATGAATATTCCATCTCAGGAATATCCACTAAAAATCTGGAAATGAATAGTGTATCGCTTTCCCACAGAGGAGAGGAACACAGATAAATCATTATTTATTCTGATAGAGAAATATGTTCTTGTACCGTCAGAGTTTAATTAGGCTTCTTCAATATATTCATATGTTATGGGCGTTGACATAAAATGTATATTAGGATATTGCGGACGTTTTCAAATGAACTGACCAGTGTAAATAATGAATACCTTTCAAACAAAACCAAAGGACAATAAGTTAGTGACTATTCGTTGTATCGATATCAAATCTACAATTGAAACGATTATCAATTCAAAGATCTCAAAGAATGTTTTCCATACGTGAAACTAGTAGTAGTGCAACTGACATCGTGGTTGATGTCAACAAAAATTGGAGTTGTTGCCAATTCAGTTGCTTTCGCATTAGTTACGTGTTTTTTAAATGAATTTCCACGTCATATCTTCAATCCGGTCATAACAATGCCATGCAAATTGTCACACTGCGAAAAACAGGCAGACCACCCATTCTGATGATCACCGAAACAGATACCAAGCAATCCTTTCTCGAAACAATTTGAAAATAATTTTCCAGATGAAAATTTATTGGAAAAAAAAAAGTATAGTTCACGCATATATGGCTTTGAGGACAAAATGGTTCAAAATAATGAGAATAAAACCAAATGCATTTTTCAAAAAATTTGATGGGTTCATATGGTCCCGCTTGGCGCTCTCCTGGTTAAATTACTTCACGATAAAAAAAAACTAATTCCTTCTATTAAATGTTTTTATTACATTATACATTACAGAATCAAGCCCTAACTACAGTAAAAAAAAACATGTATAGTATTTCTAATCCCAATTGGACCGACATAAGAAGTTTCGAAAGGAATTCTCTTCCACATGACAGAACTTTTTTATGATTGTACCAGGAACGCTTTGAAAGTTAAAACACTGGGTGTATATAAATTTCCCCTTTGCCGGGCAGTGCATATGAACACTCCTCGTAGTGCTTTTATTTTTATTGCCGTTCCAATTGGGATTAGAATAACTATATCTATTGCATTGAAAATCTTCCAAAAAACTTATGCAATGTCGAACTTACTATTCAACATCTAAATTCATTCCAGCTTAGCGCCTAGCGGTTCCATATGGACCACTAACATTTATGAACTGATATGAAAAAAGTTAAATTTTTATAGTAATTTCGAAAAGTAATATAAAAAATATATACCTTTAAGCAAGTTTTAACAACAATTATAATTGGGTGATAATTCCTAGGATATACTAAAAACTACTTACCGTAATCGGAACCCGCAATTTTTATCCATTGCACAATTGCACTGAAATCAAACTCCGGTCACAACCAGCTGAATCTCAAAATACGCATAAACACTGCTTCGGTGTACTCTTTAGTACCTTATCTAACATAATAATACAATCTGTATTTATTCAGATTTCTTCTTGTCCATGCCTTTACCTAATAATTAGGAAAGGCTTAGGTGGGTCTATATGGGCCCGGTGGGCGCTAATGGGTTATTATCAGTATGAAAAGTGAGTGAAGAGCACCCTTCCCTTTTTTTACATAAAAGAAATTTTTTTGTGAATTACTTTATTTTTATTATTTTCAACTTTTCAGTACTTGTTGCCATATATGTATGTTTTTTCAGTTTTTTCAAACTATAATTTTATTTTTAAATTTTTAGTCCATATTGCTACAGAAGACTAGAAAAGACTGCGAGAAAAAAACTCTTCGATTGATTCATCCACATGAGATAGAAGTTATTAATAACAAAATTTTGGGCGAATATGCTGAGAACTAGTGCATTCGCCATATCTTTGAATTGTAAATTATGCTGAGAACTGCTCAGTGCATTCACCATATTTTACTAGTAGCCACTGAAGAGTTCCACTTTTCACCTGCCGTCTCCATCATCAGATCAGCTCCAAGATACCAAATAATAGTATATATAATACAAGTGGAGCTAATCAAAGCGTGTTGAGAAGAGTAAATAACACAGAACTTCCACAAATTTGCAAATGCCAAAGGGACGAAACTTTGATTCAACATATAAATACCCGAATTGTGCACAATAACACCCAACTCAAATTTGCACAAAAAGACCCAACACTCCAGCAAGGTATTGTAACGATATCACTATTTTCCATCTGTCTAAACAACCAAAAGCCCCATATAAAAATAAAATCAGTTGAAAATATCCGTCGAAAAAAGTCATAGAAATAACGTTCATATTCGAAATAAATCCGCGAAGTAAAACTAACCAGCCAATACTACATGTTCCATCAGAACCATTGCACAACGTGATCCAAAGCACAACACCAAACGTATAAATAATATGAAGATGCTAGCCAGTGCCGTAATCGAAGCAGTCGTTAACCACCCAGCATTCGAAACACCCCGCGATCCTAGCAGAGCGTCCCTTCAGTGGAGGAGAGAGAGTTGGAAAACCTCTACTAAAGAGCAAGCTGTACCGAGCACTGACGATCAGTGCTTCGAGCACTGAGCCCTTAGCACTCTTGAAAAGGACTAATCTACAAATTCTCCGGCTAATCTCCTGCCACAAGACAGCTACCCCCATAAACGACATGCTGAGCAACATTACCTTGCAGGTCATCCTAGGCAACAGCATGAGCAGACCAAAGATGCTGGGCAACGGACTCCCGCAGGGCTCGGTACTTGCTCCATTACTGTTTAACCTGTACATCACTGACATGCCTACAACCGTATCTAGACAATTTGGATATGCAGACGACTGGGCACTAGCCTCCTGACACCAAACATGGAAAGTTCACGAAACAGTATTAACTAAAGGCTTGTCCATCATGAGCCAATATCTTGGGAAATGGAGACCACAGCCCAGCACAGCTGAGACCGAAACCTCGTGCTCCCACCTCAATAACAAAATGGCTAATAATAAACTAGAAATACGCTTTGAAAACACCCAAAGATCGACATACCTGGGAGTTACCTGGAAAGGACCCTGTCGTTCCGGCAACACCTTACCAAGACTGCTAAGACTGCAGCCTATATAAATGCAAGGAACAACATCATTGAAAAGCTCTGCGGAATGACATGGGGGTCCCCGGTTACCATTTTCAGATGCTCCACCCTGGGACTGGTCTACTCAACTGCGACCCAACGAGGCTCAACAGCCATTACACGAGTAAGGTGGATGTCCAACTAAACACGTCAATGAGAATCATTACCGGCACAATAAGACCTACTGGCTCTCGATCCTCAGCCATATCGCTCCACCACAGCTCCGAAGAGAAAATGCGCTGGTTCGAGAGTATCGCAAAATCGTGCAGTCCTTCAATTTCCCCATTCACCTAGACCTAGCAGACCTCAACAGAAACAGGCTTCGATCACGATATCCTTCAATGGCATCAGCTGAATCCCTGAGTGGAACAAACTCTGACCTAACAGACAGGTGGAGAGAGAAAGGGGAGACCGAAGCCCCTACCGACTGCAGATCACTCCAATGCATGACGAAAAGCCGCTGGTTACGACCTGCCGCGCAGCCACTGGTCCAAATGCTCTTTGAATGGGGAAAGGTGCCCTCTCCGATGTGGGACTGCGGAGCCGAGAGACAGACCGTCCGACACATCACCCAGGAATGCTCTGAGGTCCTACCGGGGACACTTCGATGACTCCTGAACGCAACCGACGGTGCAATTGAATACATATCTGGATTAGATGTTTGTTTGTGACTCTGGATGTAATAGTGCAATTGTATCATAATACATTTTATTTTATAATTTGGAATTCCAATCTGAGCATTCTCAAGAAGTTATTGGACTCAGCAAGCACTGAGCACTTTTCGAATGGGTGAGTCTGTTAGACACTCAAGTAACTTTTTTATATAAAATTGCTGTATTAAACAATTTGGTAAGAATAAAAAAATAGTTTTTGTATTTTTGGATTGATCACGTCGTATTGAATCCAGAACAGTGATGCAAACAATAGTTATGTAAAACGCAATGCTTTGCCCTGTATGATATATTATTTATGAGTGTAGCGTTGAATGAAATAGTGTGATGAAATGAATACGACTCGCATGCTAGTGCACTTCAAAATGAAATATTTATTCATATAATATAAAACCAAATGCATTTCCATAAAACTACGTACTCTTGATTTGAAACAAAATTTTTACTCGAAGAAAATACTCCTGGAAGGAACGGGTGTCGTAATGAGAGAGGACCTGACGAAAACGTGAGTCCAATTGCTAAACGATTCCATTGAGAAAATTGGTATGAAGAACGTATGGACTGAAAATGGAAAAATCTACATAAATCACAAAAACAAAGTGACCAGCCTTAGAAACAAAATAGAACTTTCCAAAGTTTCCATATAAAATAAACTTTAACAAAATATTTTTCTCATCAATATACCGTAATATTTATCCATCTAAAGGGTAACGGCTAAAATACAAACTTTTTTCGATTATTTTATTATTTCATTTTTTCAGGATGCACAAAAACCAGTCTTTGGTATATTTCAGCACATGATCTTAGATAACTGTTCTGAAGGTGACACCAAAATTTTGATTGATTTTCAAGACTATATTCAGGTCAATATTATAGGTCTTCGTAAACATTTTGATGAATTATTGGCCTATATAGAAACGACGAGAACATTTCAAGACGTGATTGTTCTATCGGAAACGAGAAAAATTGAAAATCTAGATGAATTCACAATTCCGAATTACAACATTTATTATAATGAGTCATTTTACAATATATGCGATCGAAAAATAATATACGTGGAAAATAATATTACAGTAAAGTACCGAGTAATACAAATAAAGTATAACAAATTCCTTGGAATAGAGTTTTTCTCGAAATTTTTTCCTTAAAACAAAAAAGTGGGGCTAACCGCAATATACCGCTCACCAGCAACAAATGAAAATTAGTATATGAAAAATTCAGAAGTCTACCCAAATAAACTGGAGAGGAAGGACTAGAAATATACATAGGAGATATAAACATTGATATAGGAAAAAAATATTGTTGTGATACAAATACTACTTGAATCAATTAAATGCAAACGGCTTCATATCCTATATAAATAAATCCACGGGGGTCACAAAAGATTCCACGTCCATAATTGATCATATATTCATGAGAACAACCCCTGAAACACACAAAATTATTGAAATTGAACCAATTATATTCCAAACAGACATGACTGTCATTATACCATTATTTACATTTCTGTACCCCCTTGCACTGACACTATAAACACAGATGAACATCAACAAAGTCATCACCTGAATCGCAAAATTCAGATAACTCATTGAACATCGAGAACTGAGAGAATACTATAAATAAAAAAAATCCAGAACAAGCTTACAACTGTTTCATTGCCAAACTAAATATTTACATGAATAATGCAACTGAAATTAAAAAAATACCAACCACATAAAATAAAGAAAATCAAGTCATGGATCACCTATGGAATAATTACACAATCAAACAAAGAGATCATCTGAAACATCTATTAATTAAAAATATTCCCAAGACATAGAGGTCGAATATAAAAACTACAGAAATACACTTAATCAATTAATTAGGAAAACTAAAAATGAATACTTTCAGAATAAAATTGAAGAGGCAAATGAGGACTACAAAAATCTCTGGAATGTAATGAACGACGCATCTGGAAAAAACAAAAAAATAAACACAGTGAAAATACAATAATTGTTGATGATCAAAATATGCCCATAAAAGAAAATAAGACCAAAGCAAACAAATTTAATACATTTTCCACAGAACTTGGATAATGAATTAGGAAAAATATTTGTTCGAAGAGATAAATCAAAAATTACTGCCAACGGTTTTGCGAATATCATTGCACAATCTCTGAGAAAAAAAGACGGTATACTGTCAGGGCCCATTGTCATTTTAGGTTTGAATTTTTTCAACGCCTTCAGAACAAGATCTTCAGATATGACTGGGGTGGATAAAGTGAGTGAGTTGTGAGGAACCTCGTCTGCTTTGTAAATTGTTGAGGTTATGAAAGATGATTGGAAAAATTCCGCGAATGCATTCAAAATATGCAGGGGTTGATTCAGATGCTCAACAAGGAATGAAGTTAAATTAACTCAGAATTTAGTATTTCATTTATCTAGTTATTGTTTTGAGTAGACCTATCTATTCCACAACCAACACCCAGGTTTTGAGCCCAGTCAAGGGCAATTGAAGTCTGTCCTGCTGGCCCCGTTGCGTTTGTTAATACTATAGTGACCCCTGGAGTATTTCCATTTCTTCACTGAAGCTGCCCGAAAGTAGTGGCCTTCCAACTATAATAGGTAAAAATTTAATATCAAAATGAATTTCTACCAACAATAACACTTACTGTGAGGTCGAAGTGCAAGCAGAATGCCGCACCATACCAATTAAACAGCTCCTGGATAGCTAGGCACACAGAACAAACACCATCAACAATCCACGAAGGTACAGGTAATCTTTGCGGAAATCATCAATATGTGCAACCACCTCGCCGCCGTTCATTTCGGGGCTGGAGGGGGCGGCATAGATTTGCACTTGATATTCAGGTGCAGGACTCCCTCTCGGTTTTGGGATTGGGGGATAGCGGGAAACGGAGAACCAATCTCTAACAATTTTTTTGTAATTTCCGATGAGACTTTTCAATTCATCCGTCTTTGTGTATTGTTTTATATTTACTTGTGGATAGAATAACTGTCGCACATCTAGTATATTCGTTTCGGAATGAAGCAGATTAGTGGGATATCTGAGGAGCTACTGAGCAAAACGCGTTAAGCATAATATGTGATTTCAAGTAAATGACGAAAAACTAGTTGAATCAATACATTCGTTTTGCTCAACCTATTTCTGTATTTATTGCAGTGTGATCAAATGAACAAAATTCATTTGAATTTTGGTTACGAAATAATAATTCACAATCTACCTTCAGATCAAGATGGTCATCACTTGATGATTTGCTCAACTACACGAAATAATCAACAGAAATCTTTCTTGTGGATTCATTGCGGTGACCAACCACTCGGTGGATTTATGCCGGTTCGTTCAGTCAAGCAGCAAATGTATGTCATTTTGCTTGGTTCTGCATTTTTTATATGGCAATTCGCAACGGATTCAAAGCGGATTGCTCGAGTTGAAAACAGTGGGTGGTGTATTGACCGAAATAATTTACTCCAGTAGTATTCACTTGAAATATGTTAAAAACGGACTCAATGCGTTTTGCTCAGTTGCTCCTCATCTGTTATGTTTATTCGGCATTATTTTCAGAAATTTGTTCTGCGACACCTGCAATGCATTATATTGTGTTTTGGGAATACTTTCCCATCCAATGATTTTATAGTTCATATGAAACTCCACTAGACTTTGGTAAACGGTGATTTTCTCTTTCAAAATGAAGTATTCCACTATTTTTTCAAATCTATATAATACACATCCTAGTTTTCGTATCAAGTAATCTACATGGACATGGTTGATACAAAGTTTAGGAGAGACGTCTAAAAGCTACTAAGTGGTAGGTATATTGTTTTCTTGAAATTTACTGATTGTAACCTATTATCTAGTCAAGTTTTCATATTGGCAAAGTAACTTTCAATTTTCAGTTTCTAAGTTTTACCAATTTGTGTCCTTGTATATTATCACAGTGTCATCAGCATAACTTGATGATTTGACTTTCATTTTCTTTTAAAAACAAATTATTCATATAGACGGTGGGTATCAGAGGCCCTAGCACCGTACCCTGTGGCACGCCACATATTATTTCTTATGTATCACTCATTTGATCATTCATTTACCCTGTTGTTTACGGTTTTTCAAGTAACTCTCGAATAAGCAATGTGCCGTACCCCACACTCCCATGTCTTCTAGTATTCTCAGAAGTATATAATGATCGACGTATCGAAGGCCTTTGCTGAGTCGAAAAAGACTCCGATAACAGGTTCACTTTTATTCATGCATTCAACGATCCTATCTGCCGATAGCAATAGTGGAAACCGAATTGTGAGTTGGAAAGTAGGATTTGCTTTTCGAAGAATTTATTTACTCTGATTTTCATCACTCTCTCCAGAACTTTGCCAAGATTTGCTGTAAGTGAAATGGGTCTGTTATTTGTCACATCATGTTCATCTCCTGCTTTGAAAATTGTGGTAACTTAAGTATTTTTGAAAGCTGTCGGAAAGTGTCCTGATTCTAGTACATCAATAATTATCACACTGGAGGGTGGGTTTATGATATCCACCTTTGTTTTTATTATTTCAGAGCTTATCTCATTCACCCAGGGGCTTTTCCAGCTTCAATTTTATGTTTGATTTCGGTTTCCGTTGTTGCATATACAGACAATGAGTGGTTGGTTATAGTCTCTTTAGTTATCAGGTTCATCGATTTTTGCAGCTGAATTTTTGCCCACATTTATGAAATACTCATTTAATTTATTTGCTATTTGCTGACTTCCCCTGATCATTTCATTACCGTCTGTGATATATTGTATTCCATCCTGTTCAGTGTTAGATATAATTTCTTTTACCAATTTCCATAACCTTTTTGTTGAGATTTTTTCATTTTCCATCACAATATGAAATAACCTTGAAAACTATAATAACTTATAATTACATGATTAAATTTATCGCTTTTATTATAATAATCCTTTTTCGCGATTTTGATTTTTCTCGGGATATCCCTTTTACACTCACTATATGATTTTTGTTTCATTTTGTCATTAGGTTTATTTTTTAATTCTTTAAACAGATTGTTTTTTCATTAATACATTCGGTCAATGAGGGTGTGATCCATGCTTGCCGTTTCTTTTGTTTATTATTGATTTCCAGTGTATGGTATCAATTTTCATTGCTTCCTATATATTATATATCAATGTGTTTGTTTAAGCCTCAATATTTGGTTCTAACATGACTTCATTCCAGTTGGCAATTCGAATATTTTCAACTAATTTTTTATTATCGATATGCTTAATATAATTATTTTTGGGATTTTTTTTGTATCTGTTCCAGCATTTAAGACTATCTGCATCAAGGTAGTGTAACGGTCCATGATAGATGTCGCGATTGTCGAAGGTACTATCGAATCATAATTGTTTTTTGTACGAACAAATATATGGTCTAGACAGGTGCAAGAGTTTTTTCGTATACTGAGTGTCCAGTGTGAGTCTGAGCGTCTTCAGATTTCGAAAATTCTACAATTTTGTATGGTAATCTTCTGATTGATTAAATCTAAGAAAAATTGTCTATGGATAACAAATTCTGGTCGTAATTTGTAATAATTTTTAAATATATCAAAGTAACGAATGTTCTCTTTACCATCATCTGAAATGATGAACCTTCGTCGAATTTCATTCTTGGGGTCTGGTATATTGGTTATTATAATATCTTTTTTTTTATTGGTGCCCCTTTTTACCCATTTAAAGCACGCCTCAGCGTGTTTAAATCGAACTTTAAAAAACGCGCGTTTTTTAAAGGTAACCATGACAACATCAACAAATCGAGAAACGTGAAGTCTAAATGACATATTTTTGATTATTGATCTGACAGGAGTACCTTGTAACGTCAGATAAAATATTACTAATAATTCGTTCATTTATATGTGCTCCTCCATCCATTTGATGCACTTTTCATATTTTTTTTTATATATATCACTGGATTTTCTCGGTATTACCCTCGCTACTTCTGTCTCGCTATTCTAACAATCGATATTAGAATCATTCATTTTTGAGCTCTGGTGACAACAAATATTGATCTTTGGTAACAAATTGCAAATGAATGTTTTCTCATTTCCATGACAACGAAAGGTATACTGATGTCAATCTCGAATTCAACCTTCTTGCATTATTAGTTCTTATTTCTATTTTGTGTAGTAATAATACCAGTATATATGATTTCAAAGTGCCAATAAAAAAAATACGAAGTATTCGTGGATAACTGGTCTTAAAAACACTTGCTCTATTTCGAGCACTCCGGCTGCGCCGTCGTGCTCGAAAAAATCGCGCGTGTTTTATTGCCCTTGGTCTTATCCACTTATACTTTAATATACTATTTTATATTGATCATCATCCACAGTTCCTTTTCACAGGCTGTGACGACCGCAGCAACAGCAACCACCTAAACCGTAAATATATAAACCGCTATATGATTGTTTTGAATCAAGGACATTTCATACATTGTGAGATAGGTGAATATATTGGAAAGTGGGAGCTCTTCAAGTATCAAGGTATTGAGGGAAGTATGTGATATTTTGATTTCAAATCCGTGTTTGAGAGGCTGAAACCCCGAACGTTATCCCACTTGGCGCAGTATAATGGAATGCGGCTTTGGTAGAGTTCGCCAGTACGAGTTGAATCAACATCTCGAAAGTAGAAACCACTGTGTTCGATGTTCATTAGATAGAAATATATGATGACATAGTTTTCTCTCACTCTCCAATATCAGTCCCTGATATGCCGATGTTCCAAAAAAATACTACGAATTGTTCCAATAATTGACTGCTGCTTAATTATCCACTATAACCTCGACCGCGTGCATGCCTGGTGAATAAGGAATAACTCAATCCTGAATGCTTGCATATGCCAGATTAGGTCCTTCTCGACTAGCTGAACCAATCATTCATGATAACAAACTGTATGATATCATATTGAATTGTTGATACCTTCAAAAAGGTAATGTGAAAAAAGACCAATTGGTTATAATGTAGAAAAAATTATCAACAAAAATACTATTCTGGAAAAATGTTGGAAGAAGTATCCCAATTCCAAAGTTGGTGGTATCTTTATGGGAAAAGATTACCCACATACACAATGAATTGATTCAATTTGTTTTTGTTGATGTACTAGAATCTTGTCCTAATAGGTCATTTTGTTCATTCCTTTCCAAGCTTATTCACGATATTTTTTACTGCATTTGGCTCTTGGGTATGATTCAATGATTCCAAGACTCGCCTTTTGTCAAAGTGATTTTTTTCAGCTTCCTCAATATCATACTAATATGGAATCACATGCGCTGGTATGAAGAATGTGCCCTTCAAATGAAACAGTGAATGGAATTATTGATATACTCTGCAACAGCCTGGCCTTCATAAAATATCTCGATTGTTCTGTTTTTCTTCCCTGATTGAGATATTTCATAATGTATTCAGTGAAATGAGATATCTGTATTTTCATTTTATGTTATAGGAACTTGTATCTGTTCAATTGAGTATTGAAAAAATGTTTGGATATTCATCATTAGATAAGTTAGTCCGTATATAGATCCAAGGAGGAAGGTGGAGAAACATGAACAGAAAAATTAATAATAACCAGCGTTTTCGGGAAGCTGACCTTCTATTTGTTTCAAATATTCTCCACTCTCCACTGATCCCATAAGTATTGATTCCGGCAATGGAATTTGCTTTGTTGAATTATTCCTGAAACTCACTTTTCTGGGATCATTTCATTCCAGTTATTATATTTATATAGTTTCTATATATCGGGGGAAAGAATCATATCAGATATCCATCAGTTGAAAATCCGATGAACTTTCGATCAAAGGTTTCATGCATCTCCACATTGCTCGTTGTGGCCGACATCAAAGTTTTGAATTCGCCATCGAATGTATATTCAATGAATTAACAGAACGTGAACAAATCCGTATTCAGCTTCAACATGAATACAATTCCCGTTGAGAGAGATACCAAAGGCAACATATCCTTTCCGGAGAAGGCTACTTTTACAGCGTAAAGCCAAAATAATCAAGTATACAGAAGCTGAAGACTCCTCAATGGATTCTCAGATGATATTCTGGCGATATAAATTGAATTTGTGAATACGAAATATAATCGGACACGGAATTTGCATTCCGTTGATTGTCATCTTCAGTTTATATACTGTACGTGATAGTTCTGTTCCAGCATGTCATATCCATTGATTTTATACGCAACGGATGGACTTGTTGGTTTTGAGCGTCACGGAGCGTTGTTGGCCAGAAATGCAAAACAAAATCCACTTCAATATGAATAACAGTCTTGTTGAAAGAGATACCGAAGGCAGCATGTCCTTCCGGGATGCTGCTCTTATTCACAGAGTGAAGTCAAAGTAATGAAGTTTACAGTACCTGAAGACTTGTCAATGGTTCTCAGATGGTATTTTGTTGATATAAACTGAATTTTTGGATTCCAAATATGGTTGAACATAGGATTTGTATTCTGTTGATTGTCATTTCCAGTTTATATCTCAATGTAATGCACGAGGTTTCTTGTCAACCATCAATAAACTCACCAGGGTTACACAAACAACAAAAACATGTATTGACCATATCTTCATAAACACGAATAGTGACCTGAATAATCTCCTACCTTGCATAACGGAAACTGATTCAAGGCCAGTCTACAACTTTCATTTGATCTATTCTTCCGATAACATCTACCGTTCACGAGGAAAATACAAAGACCGATGCTTTTGACCTTTGATCTTGAATAATTTTTTCAGCAGACGTAGGATCAGTGAAAATTTTTTATATTCAATTTGTAATAGTGTACGAATCGAGCGTTCACCAGTTTCATGCAAATTATAGTTATTGAAATTTTTATTTTGACTGGGATAATTGCTGTAATAAACGATCTGGTCCAAGAAAAAAAAGGTTTGGATTTTAGGGTAAATCACGTCGAATGGAATCCAGAACAGCGATAGAAACATGATAATTATGTAGAACGCAATGCTTTGCCCCGTATGATATATTATTTATGTGGTTGAATAAACTTGTGTGGAGGAATAAATACGACTAGAACGCTAGTGCATTCCAAAATTGAAACTTTATGCATATAATTTCTAATACTTTGGAACTGTTGCTCCTCGAATTCTCGAATTTCGACAAATCATGATTTCCAACCCCAAAATTCCATACATACCAATTTTCAGTGAAATCGGATGTTAAATAAAAAATCTCGTCCGCCATATCAGATCCTCCATCTTGAAGTTTGATAATAAAATTATGATCTGCGACCCGTAAAACCTCCAAAAGCAATTTTGAATATATTCGAACCATCAATGATAGAACGTCAGCTATATCGGAGCCGCCATCTTGAATTCCTGAAATTTGTAAAATAAAATAATGATCACCGATACTAAAAACCCTCATCTCCCAATTATAAATAGAATCGGATACTCAACACACTAACTCGGCACATTGAATAAAAACTTCCATGTTCGTAAAAAATTACAGCGACCCTAGAGAAAATGTTTTCTGGTCCCCAAAAGAGTCCTAGTACGCGCTTGCAGAGTTCAGCACATGGAGCTCCACCAAAATCATAGTGAAACATAATTGAAATTGCTGTCACTTCGACGACTGGTCTGGTCAGAAGGTCTTCCTTGGCACAGAGAGTCATACAAATATAAATTTTTTGCCTGTTTTAAAGATTTCTTGATAGAATATCATCGTATGTAGGAAGTATATTCATTGAGTTTCTGCATTCACAGAAAAATAGTTGAGCACTTAACTTACTCTGCAACACAAAACATTAGAAACTATGCTCATATCAGCAATAATCTTTCGAAAATGCATAATTAAAGGACACGGGCGCGTTCAGTATTTCTTGGAGGTGCCTCTGGCCGCGTTTTCATGTTTTGGAAACATAGATTCATAGGTGGGGTGAAACTTAGTGCTTTGTAATTTTGAAACGGGCTCTGGATCACTGAAGTGCTCGGGATTACTTTCTGGGATTACAAAGCAGTTAGCCTCTTCGTAAAATGCTAGTAGGCACTGGTTCGAAAAAGTGCTCAGGAGCACAGTGCTAAAGAGCACAAAAGGATGATTGAGATGATTGTGTATTGGAGAATGTTTTTATAGTTGACCATATCTGGGTTAGTGGGGTTTTCCCATTCAATGTTGAGCAATATTCTTTGAATTCAGTTTTTGTCATACTATTGAATATTTTTTTGTGTTAGCTATGGCTTTTTATGTATTTAAAAAAAATTCTAAGCTGGGATTATCTCTAAAAATGTTCAGTCCTTCTTTCTTTTTTTTTTCCCTAGAGTAAGTTTCATCCCACCAAGGGACTGTTTGCTCATGTGGAGAGTTTTTTGGGGATGAGATTGGAATAGATGCTCCACTGACTTCTTCTAGAATTCCATATATTTGCAAATATGTTGGATTTGTCAATTTTCCTATTTGTTGGGTAGTGAATTCATTATATAAAGTCCAATTTGTACTTCTTTCGAGGTGTTCGAACCATATGCTTTTGGCAACTTACCGAAATTTCACAAATGGTTGGAAAGTGATTACTCATACCACAGTATTGTATAACATTCCAAGAGCATCTAGGGGCTATAACGTTTGTGATTAAAGCTATATCGACTGCAGAAATATTCTGTGTAGGGAGTTAAACGGGTTGGAGTGTTATATTCAGGAGGACTATATCGAATTCTTCTATCAATAATTTCATAATACGTCCGTTATAATTGGTACTATAACTGCCCACATCACATGTTGGCCATAAGGGTCTCCCATTATTAGAAATGGATTATTCGGTTCACAGATAAGTTTCAAGATATCAAAACTAAGATTCAAATGTATAATGGAAAAATTGATATAAGGTAGATGAACACATTGAAATTGGAATCTATCAGTGAAGTTTGGAATAATTATTTGTTGTTTGGTATATTCCATATTTGATTTGTAGTAGGAGGACTTTTGTATTTTGTGCAAAATTATTTTCATTTTTAAAATCGTAGCAGAGCGCTCTGGACTATATAATAGTCTCTTTAGTGCTTACCTGCAAGTGAGTAATATCTAGATGGAATTATATATAAAATATTTTGACATTTTGAATGATAAAGATTTTCGGGTAACTTACTCGTCAGGTTCACAAGAAGTCCATCAAAACTGTTTCCAGTTTGTATAAAATAGGTGAGAACCTTAAGTACATATAAAATGTCAAAATATTTCTTTAAAAACACTCATGTGTTATGAGTTGGTGGAATCCATTATTTTAAATTATATTCCACATGGTTCCATGGAAGTCAATGTTGAAGTGAAGAGGAAGTGGAGTGCTTTCACGAGTACTGAGCACAGTGCTTCGGGACAGCTCTGTTGGCCCCTCATTAGTACAGGACAAGTCAAACAGACAATGACGTATGTCTGTTAATCGAATGAGACGTTCCAAATTCATCCATTTCTTTGGATGTGCTCAACCAAATGGAAAACACCACGAGCAACAAACATTACCCCTTGAATTGTGATCTTGAATATCAAGGGAGGAATCTGCATGACAGAAATTTGTGACACACGATGAGAGCTGATTTCATAGATCATGAAAAATGTCTTATTCCGATTTCTATTAATGCCTTTACAATTTCTGCATGTTCGGTATCTATAAGATAACTCTCATGGCAAATTCCCCGACGAACGTTCGATCACATCCAGTAGAAAATCGTGCAAAGATCACTTTCCAGATATCAAATAAGGACTGATGGTGTAGCACTACTACTGCTATCATTACTTTGAGACGTGGAGGGGCGAGAAAGACTGTACGGAAAATTTCTAGAGGCATTTCTATGGAAATTTAGGTTGTTATTCAGGTTACGTCTGGAATTATTTTGATTTCTATCTGAAATTGAATCATTACTGAAATTTGTAGATGACGTAGAAACATGATGATTCTCAAAAGGTCTTCTTAACTGGAAATGAACTCAAATTAGAAACATCAGCATCATACATTTTTTCACTTCCTGAGTTTTTCTACAGTATAAATATTTCCAAAACCAACTGACTGTGGTATTCAGACAACAATTTTTTTTTTATTACGCTCCCCAAAACGGCAACTTTTGGAATTGAGAAAAATCCGTAAAATGCTACTTCTACGGACTCGTCCGTGAAGTGCCGTCATGGCAACACTTCACGAACTGATTTTTATTCATTTATAAAACATAACTGAACATCAACGGGTGTTCATAAATACTATGAAAACTATGAACCGATAACATTTAGCCGCAGGAAAGCTAGAAATTTTGATTTTTTCAGAATGAAATTGTCAATGGTTTTCGTAGCGGGAGGTAAAAACATGATGACTTTTACCCTTTCTTTCTTCGAACAATCGCAAACAAACATGATAGTAAATTCAAACAAGATATAATCCACTTACAAGAATGAACGAATAATGGTTCAGTTTGGAATCAAATCCATTTTCGATTTCCACACCTGAACCTACTTACATTTATTGGATGATAACAATTTATATTTCATTTATTCCAAATGTCATTTACTATTCAGGATTACCACGAAGTGGGCGACATCTAGCATTCACGATTCGAATGTCAAACTAGGGGAAAACAGGATTTTGATGTATACTGATTATATTTGCAATTTTTTTAAAATTTGGAGTATTTTTCTGAATGGTTGTCATATTTATCTACAAGTTTATTATATGTAACTATCTATTTCTCCATAACCGGTTAGAGGTACCTCCCATATATCTTGATATAATCTTCCCAACACCTATTAGGAAACATAACAACAAACGCAAATGTTATTGACTCGTTGACATATTTGATATTTGAAACGTCGGTAAAAAAAATCAGATTCCATGCTGCCTACAATATTTACGTATTGATAGCAGAAATGGAATCAAAGTTCCTACATGAAACATTCTTCGGAAAGCTTATACGAAAAAATATTGTATGCGACACGTACACAAATGGCTTTCGTGGGCTCATTTCATATTACGGACTCGGCTAGCGCCTCATTTTACGTACTTGTTACATGAACCACTATTTATTTATTTTATTTTTGTTGTATCATGGACTAAACAGATTTTATATTTAATGCTACGAAAATGGTTAACCTGTCATTTTTTTTTCTGTTTATAGTGCTTGATTTATTCCCTCACTGGAAGCCCATCAGTGCAAGGTGAGATATTTTCTATTTTCAATAAATTTTCGACCACCTCCTCTTCTGATACGAGGCTGAACCGTAATTCGGTATTGCAAATTTTGTTTTTCGAATAGTACTCTTTGATATTATCATTACCTATACTATGCGGAATACTATCGATCATTCGATTCATCTGATATCGTAAATGTTTGTAGTTATTCCAATTTATCGATGAATCATTTTTCTTATATATATATATACATATATATATATATATATATATATATATATATATATATATATATATTGGCTTTTCGACATTATCCGTTTAAATTTGTCAGTTAGCCAGGAAGCTCTGTTTCTTGTTATTCTGACACTTCTCAAAGAAAAATGTTTGTTAAATGACTGCAGTAGTTGTGTTTTGAAAATGGACAGTTTCTCGTCAATAGTAACAGTGTGAAGGACTTGTTGGAGAGGAAGATTAGTGAGATCTGGATGAAATTGATCAATATTGAAGTTCTTGTAATCTCGGAATTTATATATTTTTGCGTCAAACTTTGGCTCAGTTCATTTCCGTTCACAAGAAACAAGTTCATGGTTTGACGCCCGTATGCACCGTAGGCTAATTTTGCGGATTAGTTACGGAAACCTGGATTAGATTATTGTTCATTATGCACCGCAGGAAAAATCTGGTTTAAGCTTCAGATTTTCTAATCGGTCAACGAAGCGTGGTTTAGCAAATGACGTCTATTATTTTGAGTGTTGAGTTTTTTTGCAAGTTTTTCATTATTTCTGGATCAAATGGAGGACGAAATATTCATTGATGATGACCTAGATATCCTCGATATCATCTTTGGTTTTCCTCGTCTACGAAAGGAGTGATTATTTCGACACTATGGACAATTAATAATTTTTTCGGAAATTTCGACTCACAAAACCTACAGTTCTCAGCTTCCTGGAAAACATAGAAGACGAAATTGAATTCCAAAATGATTTGTAAGTTGATGAATGCAAGAGAGTGTCTGTCTTTGTGTCTTGTTGGCTAGTAGATTACCCCACCTCATGCACCTTTACCCAAAACAACTTATTTTATGGAGAATGCTCCTTGGCTGCATAAATAGTTTTTCGGTGATTTGAGGTGTAGTGGTATAACGGCTACTAGCAGGTATCTATCTACTATCTTATTTATTTTAGAAATAATAGTCTAACCCCAATGAACCAATACCTGACCACATTGCGTCTGTATTCTTGTGCTGGGCATCAAAGTACAATCGGAGATTTTATTGGCTGCCATCAGACCACAGTTTCCAAGCTTGAGATTTATCATCATTGGAAACTTTGTTTAATTTTTTGTCCTCCATGATACTATCGTGTTTCAAGAGTACCCTCATGAGACTCTGCTTTTCTCCCGGGAAAAAATTGGGCATTCTTTTTGTGTTTTCACCATCAGTCATTTTGAAAATAAAAATCGAAACTGACAATTTTGACGTTTCATCATTTCCAACTATCGAAAAATTTTGCAATACCAACGTTGTCAGATTTCCAATCTGGATTATTTGATTCTGCTGACGGTGCATAGCTACGGGCCAAATATTACAAAAACGGGATTGGGGAACTAGAGTTAGAATTGACAAACGGTGCATTCAGGCAAGAGAGATCAATTCCACCCACAGAGGTTGCATCTTACAGTACTACATCGATAGTGAAATTCTCACAGTATCATCAAATGGAAGGAATAATCCAACTTATCTCGCTTTACGAATATTCGTGAAGAATAACCATAATATACCCAACATATTTCAGCATAATATCTTTTTGTCAAAAACCATTTTATGCCAACAACTACATCTTTGGTTTGGAAATATCAGTACAATGGCATTGCAGTTATTAACAATTCTTTTTTTCTGCAGTGTCAGAAAATTCAATAGATCCATGATGTGAACATATAAAAAAAATTATTTTATTCGTCCCAACTAATTATAATTATTTTCGGAATAACACATTGAACTAGAAATCCGACGTATGAAAATCATATGACATGGAAATGTTCATAAACAACGGACAACCTCTTCAAAGTGCACTATTCCATATTCCAATTCACGCCCCTTTCATTCTGCCTGCAAAGTTAATAACTTTCATTTCAGAAATTATTGGAACGAAGTTCCTTATCGCGCGTTGCGAAAGGGGGCTAGACGGAATAAATTAAGACCAAAAGTTGTAACGACACTTCTTGATGTAGTTGTTAGCCGTGCGGCGTGCGCTGTTTCTCTGTCTGTCTCTCTATCTCTCTCTCTCTCTCTCTCTCATAGAAAGCAAGCCAGTTATTTTCGTTTCGACCTTCTATTTCGCATTGAACAGTGTGGTGTCACGACGACTATTTTTGTTGAGTGTATACAGGTTTTTTGTACATAATAAATAATGAAAAATATTAACTATAATGAATCCTGAGAGTGTTTCTGCACAAGTTCCGGATATTGCTGATGGAGTTAGGTAAGAAGAGATTTTATACAGACAATAATAAATGCGTATGTATTTTCAGCAAGTATTCCTCTCTTTACTATTGTGCTAACCAAGTCATACGCGTTATAATCTCTCCATTATTGTGTGTTCAGCAAGTGTACGCTTCATAACTTCAATAAATTTGAAAGCAAATTGTATTTTAATATTACAATATCAATGCGTATGTACTAAAATTGAGCCTACTGATTAGGTTTATATTACATTATATTTGTTATTAATAAAAAAAAAATTGTTATAACTTAAAAAAAAAAATTATTACAATTCCTTCACTAATTATTCGAAAGGAACTTCGTTCCATCCGGGTATCCCTTGACACCTCTCAACTTTTTTTTTTACTCATTTCCAGATCAAGAATGAAGAAAGGAATGGATATTAAAGATAGAGAATTCGAATGTTGTGGACGATGTGGTAACTTCATTACTCTGGTTTTGGACGTCCATCGTTTCGATGGATTTGAAAGGTTTTTTAAAAATTCTCCAAATTCATTGACACGATGGACGTCAGTCAAATTGCATCATTCCTCGGATTACCTAGTACTGCAGAATATACTGGCCATAGTTTAAGAAGGTCCTCTGCGTCGCTTTTAGTTGGCTCAGAGGCTGATATTTTGAGACTTAAACATCATGGTGGATAGTGATCTTCCGTGGAAGAAAAAGTTAGAATTGGAAACGGTATTTTGAGTGGTCATATCGAGAAAAGTGGAAATGTCGAAATCTAGAACCCTTTGATTTAGTATTACTATAATCATCGTTTGCAATCAACATACAGAATAATAGCAATTGAACTATTGATAAAAATCTTGTAAAAAAATAGTATAGAAGGAATATTTGATTGTAATATTATGTTTAATGAAAAACCATTGAAAATGAAATGATGGATGCTCTGTATTACCTGTATTTCAACAACGTAGACATGTACTTTTTCGCACGCCGTCCAGATTTTTTTTGCATTCTCTTAAAAAATTGTCTACTTTTGACATTGAAAAGTCATTAAAAATTACATATTTTTGACGTAAGTATTGGAATTTAATTTTTATCAATCGTATGGCATACATCACATAATGTGTCGTGTGGGTTAATGGTGCACAGAAATATAGCATGAATCACAGTTGAATGTCTAAGTTATTGATATAATTATTTGAGTCTGGTGTCGCTGTCAGTAAATCATTTGGATGACCTCCATATGCCCTCAGATTGCGAGGTTCGTCTGCCTCTCAGCGCCGCAGTCACATTGTGAGGAGGGTATGTTCCACTTGTAGAAGGCATCTGCACACCTGCCGTGGTTGGTCCTAATCCTGTTAAGTGTGGTCCATGTCTCACGTGGTAGTTCGAAGCCGGCTGCGGTGGTGGCTATGCACGGCATGTTGTGCAATCGCGGTTGGGCTGCTTGGGACCATTTCTGCCTCCACTCATTTATTGTGTTAAGGTCAGCGGACACCAGGTTTTCAGCTGTTCTGTTCCTTCCTATGTCCTCAATGTCTGTGGTTATTGGTAGTTGTGGGTTTTGAAGGGCCTTGTTGTACTCTCCGACAAGTGCAGTGGATCTCCGTATCGAAGGAGGTTGAATGTGGCTAAGAACTGGTAGCCAGTGACTTGGTGAGGATCTGATTGTGCCCGAGATTAATCGTGTGGTTCAGTTGAGCATCGAGCATTTCAACATGTGGGCTGTTTAGCCAGACCGGAGCACAATATTCTGCCGTGGAGTAGACGAGCACCAAGGTGGAGCATCGGAGCGTGGTAGCGGAGGATCCCCACGAGGTGTCGCATAATTTTTATATGATGCTATTTCTTGTTTTGAGTTAGTCTTAGTTGAGTGTTGTTTGAATATTAGGGTTCTATCAAGAGTTACTCCCAGATATTTAGGATATCGGTTGTGGTGCAGCAGCCTGTTACCGAAGTTCACACTGACCTCTCTATTAGCCATGCGGTTGTTTAGATAAAAGCATGCCACCTCCGTCCTGCTTGCACTGGGTTGGAATCTCCAGTTGCGGAAGTATTTCCCTAGAGTGTCCAAGTCATCTGTTAGCGTTTCCTCCATTTCTTTCATTGATTTGCTTCTGGTCGCTATTGCTCAGTCATCAGCATAGCCACATTTTCTGGATCTTATTGTGAGCATATCAGCAATGTAGCAGAGTGGTGCTGAAACTGAGCCTTGAGGTAATTCGCTATTAGGCTTCTTCCAGTTGCTCATTGAGTTTCCCCATGACAACGCGGAATAGTCTATTGCTCAGCATATTATCGATTAATCCCACGGTTGTTTTGCAGGGTATTAGACGAAGGAGTTTGTAGAGCTGTCCTTGTTTCCAGACGGTGTCATATGCTGCGGTCAGGTCTATGAATGCGACATATGTTTTTAGTTGCTCCTGGTATCCGGCCTCAATCTGAGTCGTAAGTGGCAAGACTTGGTCGGTGCAGCTTCGCTTTGGCCTAAATCCAGCTTGCTCGACTGATATGTTTCCAAGGATCTTTGAACTCATTCTGTTGAACAAGAGCCGTTCTAGTAGTTTGTAACTAGCACTCAGAAGCGCGATGGGGTGGTACCTCTCTGGCTTGTCATTTGGCTTGCCTGGTTTCAGGATCGCTATTATCTTTGTTTGTTTGAGTAGCCGTGGGATGCTTCCAGGGTTCAAAATGTTAGTGAGGAGCTCACCCAGCCATTCACAGGCACTCTTTCCTAGATTTGTATCGGAAAATAGTTACTTATGCAACAAGTGCAAAAAGTGAGTGTTCATTGCACGTGACGTGAAATTATCCATCGAGGCCGAGTTGGACAACACGTCGCGTGCAGTAAACACCCTTTTGCACGGGTTGCATACAATATTCTCTCTACGTTCATGCAAAAACCAAACTTTTTTATTAGGTGGCAATTAGTGTAGAAAAATGAAAAGCGTAATTTCTCTAGGTTTTCCCACGCTATTGTCGACGATTTCCATCCGCCGTTTCGTTTCAGCTCTAGTATATTATGACAGATGAGAGCGATAAAATGTGTATTGCACTAGTGCAATAAGAACCACTCTTCAATGAAGTTCTGTTTTTTGCATAAACTTAAGAAAATACTTTAATTGGCATTCAATGTTGAAATGCACATATTTTATTCAGTACATGGCATGACTGAATATGTGACCAGTATTAATACTATAGAATTGATTTTGGTGATTCCCATTTACCCCTTTTCACACTTCATTCAATTCAACAAATATGTATAGGTAGAAACTGACTAACTGATCGCAAGATATATGAATAATGAGACACTAGGATTTTTATCGAAGTATACAGGTTCATTTCTTAATGAGTTGCCCCAAACAGAACTGCCATCCAAACTCCAGAAGTCGTTCTCTGATAGAATAAAACAATTATTCAAAATTTCAAGTTTTAATGACTACTTCACGAGGAATCTTCGAATCTCACTTTACTGCTCCAGGAAAGTTTTCAGAATAAGATTCTGATTGAAACCAAATTAGATATTGATTTGCATAAAATTAAAAGCATTTCCGCATTTCTCGAGGTTTATTATTGACGATGATGCCACATTGTTTTCGAATACCTTCAGATCTTATCTCTCACCTGAACGTTGGAAGAAAAAAAAACTAAAATGGATTGACTAAACTGAAAAGTGATGAGCCGTTGAAAAAAGGAACAATCTCAATTGGATATTGGGCAAAAAATATGCTTGGAAAATGATGAAAAGATAACGATAAAAAGTGGAAATAATTTTGGTAAAATAAAACAAGAAATCATGGTTTCGGGCCGATCTTCACTCTAACATGTGAAGCGAACATTATTTTGGAATATTGAACTCATCGGAGGCAGTGTGTGGGGGTATATTTGAAGAGTTATCCATAATCCCATACAGTATGGATTCAAAATGTATCTACAATACCAAAATGATGTTGACACATAATTGGATATAACAGACAGAAGACACAATAGTCCATTCTATTTATTTCGTGATGCATTGTATTTTCAACCGACGAAAAATAAGGGGGAAGTTCTTTAGTCGTCGCGTATTTTTATTATGGATGTCCACGCATAATTTCTCACAGAGTAGGTAGTTTGATTTCGATGATTCTTTTTTCAATAGATAGGCTTCACCTGGGAGTTGGGCCGTTTTCAACCGTAAACCTATTCAACCACTAATAAATTTGTACTGGGTGATCCGACTTGTTTTTTCTTACCCGATATAGGTTATACTTCAGAGTTGGTAAAATTTCATTTGAGACGGGATAATCCACCCCTAAGGGTAGAAAAATATGGGATGATTGATTTTTCTTCTGTGAACCGATTCTGTGGAAACTTGATACACAAATGTAGTTTTGATTACGCTACAACATAATGGATACCTGGAGGCAATTGAATAGGTAGTGAATTTCAGCCGCAAAAATTATAAAATATTTTTTTTTCAACAAAAAATCAAACCGACGAAAAAAGAAACTGAGACCAAAAAATAAAATAAATTTTACTAGTCTTAAGAATAACTGATCCCCTAAAGTAAGTAACGAATTTTGAGTCGGCGCCAAACAATCATTATGATTATCAAAGTGCCTCCAAGAAACCCGCTGCCATCATTTCACGCTTCACCTGATTCAATTGCTAGTTTGTTTAGCGCCGACTCAAAATTTGTTACTAATATTAGTTTAGGAGCTCAGTTATTATTGAGACTGGGAAAATTTTTATCTATTAATTTCAATGAATTTTTCAGAATTGTTGTTTGAATTATATATTCTATAGAAGTGAACTTATCCCATTTTTATTTTGTACAATCGAGTAATATTCATTTTTATTACCAAGAAATGAATTCATTTTATCTTTACCAAAAAAGTCTTTCGTTGAAAAAATTATCTGAACTATAATAGGGTCTATCAGAAAGTACTGCCCTAACTTCTTTCCTGAAAAAACTCTAGAAACCACTCCTTTTGTATTTTTTGGCGAGTGGTTGAATATCTTGGATACATTATATATTATTGAATCTCTCACAAGAGTAGATGAAGATATTGGTAGTTTCAAATGTTAATTTTGTCAGTTAGTTAGTGCATACCTACTCCATTGTGTATGAGACGTTCTGTTTCCATTATATATATTGTTATGTTATGTTATGCCAGTTAGATATTTCAAAAAGAAGGAACCCATAAAAAGAATAATGAATAAATAGTTATTAGTTTCAAGAAATTGTTTTTACATAATTTTGGAAGTTCCATTTATTTGTAAGCCTATATATAATATGGATAGATAAAAATGTCAAAATACTATATTACAATCAATTTCATACACTGTCATAATGATTATAACCCATAATTGGTAAAAAGACAACAAAAAGTCTAGATTTACAAAATTTTCATGAATAAAAAGTGATCAACACATTTATAAATTTGAAACATACAGTATATGAAATTGTAGATAACTAAAAGTAACCAATGGTAGAACAGCAAACTTCTTGATGAGAATAGCCAATCAGGGAATAGATGGTCATATGGAAAATTGGAAATTGTGAGAGAATAACAACGGGGTGATGTCATAAGCAATTATTATTGGAATTTGTACATAGTAATAAGAATGGAAAAATAGTTGTATATATAAATTAAATAAGATGAACCCAAACAGTAAAATGAACAATTTGGTGCGCGAATTCAAAAATTCAAATGAAAAAAAAAAAGGAAAAATTGGTATCCAAGGGACCAACAAACAAAGCGACAAGGAGATCGAAAATAAATTTACAAGGGAATGCCACGCAACATTTTGAGAGAAAGAAAAATGAGATATTCCAACATTTGAAGAACAAAACCAATATTACCTTGATTATACAACATATCCAAGTGTCCAAAGCTGATTTCTGCATATGTATGGTTCCTGATTAATGGTATTGGAGTTCCTGATAGAGTTTGGAGTGAGAAGGGATCCAGTTTCAGGGCATATCTTGAACACTGACATCTCCAGCAGGTATGAAAACTTTAATAGTGCACATCCGGTCCATGAACAATATCACAAATAACGTATCTCACATCTGAAGAACTTTATTTCACTTTACTTTGAACCATAAAAAAAAATTCACTCTCAAGGAAAAAGTGAGGTTCTGTCTATCCATCCATGATTTGATTTTCATGATTATCCGTGAATATTTGTAGATTCACATTAGAATAAGTTATTTCTCGTAGGCCAGGTAAAATTAGTCTTCCTGAATAAAAGAAATAATTGCTTTTTGATACTTTGTTGTTTGTTTTCTTACAATGATAAACAATCATACCGATGACCATTGAATAAACTGAAATTAGACAGCAGTGGCTAGTGGCTCTATTGCCTGAACTGGCTATCTGAGATAAGAGGCGTACCAACTGTTGCTCAGCCGTGGTGAGAAAAGTGATAACAATTGGCAGCAGCGTGACGAGAGAACAGTGACGTTCGCTAGCAATTATTATTACATCACACAATACATATACAGGGCGAAAATATCGATCTATATTATATCAATTTAGCTCACAAAGAATAGCATAAAAACTATTGATAATCTTCATTATATAACAGCAACTATTATTATTCAATTCATCATTACATAACAAATTGGCACCCAAAGTGTGGGGTGAAATAATACCAAAATATATTTATTATATCATCAAAACAGAACAATATATATATATATATATATATATATATATATAAAAAAAATATATATATATATATATATATATATTTAAAAGAAACATTTACGAATATTATAGAAAATTTCTCTGTGAATTGAAAAATCCACGATTAAAATGAAGTTATTTTTTGTGAATGTCTAACAGAAAACAACTACTTCTCCGGCTAAAGCCACGCTGGACATTGAACTACATCTGATAGATATCCTGAAGAGGCCCTAACTCAGAAGAAAAAATCTAAAATTGAAAATTTGCATTTTCATTCAGATAGTTATTTGATTTTCTATTCCAGTCTTAATTAAGAACTCATAAAGATGAATGAGGCAAAGAAGAATGTTTTCCAAAAGAGGGTACTCACCAGAAATCATTCGTAACATTGACGCAGGAGAGACATCGCATTCATATATTCGAAGTTTTAGTTTGCATAGGCTTCTCAGAGCACGTTTTTGTGAACGAAGACACTTTGCAGAGAGCAACTATCACATGCTCCCCAAAATACCATCACTTAGTTGCAAATTTATTCAAGCATAATATGCTTGCAGCTGAATATTCCAACTCATTTGATGCCATTCGATACTTTCGGTATGTCATTGCTGATAATCCAATGTAGATCAGTCTCATAGTTGCTGTGCCTTGAAATAGTGGTATCATCAGCGGAGATATATTGAGGGCTGTCAGATCATTCATGTGAAGCAAAACGAAATGGTGCCAAGAATTGTGCCTTGTGGCACCCCATAGGGTATATATCTGATTTTGTCTTATTCCGTGGTAGTGGAGTATCCGTAACAATATTTCGTGATTCACACCGTCAAATGTCTTGGAGAAATCACAAAACACTGCTTCAGCTACCTCGCCATTATTGATTCCGCTATACAGTTCATATCGAACAGGAAAAATTGCATAAATTGGAATCCAAATTGTTTGATACCCAATATATTGTGGGTGCATGAAAAGTTCGTCAATCTATTCTGTATGATTTTTTGAATTATTCTTATCGTGCTGGAATGAGAGAAATGGGTATTAAATTTAAGGGAGAGTTCATGTCCCTCATGTATAGATGTATCAACAAAGACGTTCTAAAAACAATCTGAAAAACTCCTGGCGGAAGGACCTATTCATCAGTGCCACTAAGCAACTAAGTGCAAGGTTTCAGAAAATTCTTAGGGACATTTTGTCTATACCAGATGTGGTTTCACTCTTCACTCTACATATGATTTCTCTGAACTCATCGACGTTGGTAATGTTGCTCAAATCAACCAGTGGATCATAGAGTATCGTAATATATATATATATATATATATATATTTATATATATATATCTTATTTATATTTATACAGTGCGGCTTTTTATAGTCCCCCACCCTGTTATCTTTTGAACGGTTCGACGCAGAACAATGAAAACAAGGTATTGTATGATATCACAGATACTACTT
Source organism: Gonioctena quinquepunctata (assembly GCA_018342105.1). Classification (NCBI taxonomy): domain Eukaryota; kingdom Metazoa; phylum Arthropoda; class Insecta; order Coleoptera; family Chrysomelidae; genus Gonioctena; species Gonioctena quinquepunctata. The sequence goes on along the minus strand of JAFIRS010000919.1, from coordinate 381,591 downwards.
TTTGTAATAAAAGACATCGTGATTGCATGATAGATGGCGCGGAGAAACGGGCACATCAAACATCAAACATCTGATTATTTTTCATTTCGTTAATATGTGACTTTGCGGCTTTTTATGGTCCTCCCCCTCACAAATTTTGAATGGTTCGACGTAGAACGATGAAAAAAAGGTATTGTATGATATCACCGATACAACTTTTTTAAATAAAAGACATCGTGATTGCCCGATAGATGGCGCGTGGGAGGGGGGCACATCAACTTCAAAATTTTGAAAAGCATGCGGTCATGTGGCACATCGTCGGTAATATAGTTCAATTCTCTTTCCAGATATTTTATTGTTTTTATCATTTCGATAATTTGTTTTTTAACAATGTGCAATTGGAATGTCGAGCATAAGTGCGGCTTTTTATAGCTCCCCCCTGTTAACCTTCGTATGGTTTGACGTAGAACAATGAAATAAAAAGGTATTGAATGATATCACCGAATTTTTCAACCAGTTCCTTCAAATACTTTCGAGTTATTTGATGATCAGGGAATTTTTCATTGAACATTTCCTCTGCTGCATGATAGTTTCCACGGGCCCCACCAAAAATGTAGATTGCTTCAGTTTCCCCTTCGATAGGACGTACACGAACCAGGATATTTTTTCAAATTCAAAATAATACTAGTAGAAGTAGAATGAAACTCTTTTTCAAATACAAATGCGATAATATAAAGAGGAGGTAAGTAAATATATAATCATTCTCACATTAGAAATTCTTGAACATCGACAAAATAATCCAATTTCATAATGGGCATTTCTAGGTTACTGCTTGATTATCAGTTCGCTCAATCCGATAAATGATACCGTTCATAATTATGGTCATTAAAAATAAATGAGTTGGGTATTATTTGAGTATAATCTTTCGAAAAGGCTATGGAGGGCTATTGTATAGCTAAGCTCGTGTCGTGGTTTTGCAAACCCAATTTAGTGAAAATCATTCAGAGTTTACTTCAATATGGATTTTTCTCAACTATCGGCTGCATCCACTCAAAAAATTGGATTACTGTATGGATTCAAAATTTCTACCTAATTAGGCTGTGAAACAAATTCGAAAATGAAAAATAATTGGGGCTATGAATGTTCCTCTATTGACCATTTTCAGTGTAACTCATCCCAACTGTGATTCCGTAGAACAACCACGGTTGAAACTATAATTGTATTACCTCTTCAACGGTGTGCAACTCGACCTCTATGTCTTCCGAAATGTCCTAGTTGTTATGCCCCTAGCGTCCTCTGTCGAGTAATTGTAATGTTTTTCCTCTCAGAAAGTAGGATCGGTAATACCATTCAAGATAGTTGTCTCATTGTTCCATATAGAACCGTTCAGAAGTTATCGAGATAAGGGTAACCTTCAGATCCACACTTATGCTTGACATCCAAATGCACATTGTGAAAAAACAAATCAACGAAATGATAAAAACAATTAGATGATTGGAAAGAGAATTGAACTATATTTCCAACGATGTGCCACATGACCCTTCATGCTTTTCAAAAGTTGATGTGCTTCTCTGCGCCATCTATCACAATGTCTTTCATTTCGAATAGTAGTATCGGTGATATCATACAAAACCTATTTTTTCCGTCGTTCTACGTCGAACCGTTCAAAAGTGAACAGGGGGGAGGCTATTGAAAGACGCACTGTATATTCTCTCTCAGAGTGTCTGCAATTGAGCAGTGGTAACCGCCTCCAATTCGATTTCAATAATAATTGCTGATTTTATTTGCCTCCGATAAATTCTCCTGTATTTATTGCTATTAACTGGCATTCTTCGTTTGCGTATTTCCTTATACGATGAAGTGATCGTGACTTTCTTGCTGAAACTTTGAATCCATTTGTCAACCATTCCTTCCTCCTTTTATTTTTTGGATGGGAAATGCCTTCATATCAATATGAATTTATTGATGATTGATTAATTTATAGCAATTGAGTGTTTGTGTCTGATAGTAAAAAGATATGCAGCTCATGGAGTTCTGTCGAACGACCCATCTCTTGCCAATATTGGTATGGAAATGAAAGATTGAAAACTCAATCGTGTTGTTGATGAAAATATTTTCGAGAATGATTTTTAAATTGTATGAACTTTCGAAATTATGGTATTTCTGGGTTCTGGGGTTCGATCGTCGAAAATATGCCAACATATTTTGAAACCGTGAAGTGTTGACTTATTGAATATTCATCTCTCTCATATGCATGAATGATATACTCATTTCAGATGTAGATTTATTTGCAACTGAATGTGGAATTCTAATCACAATTCACCAGGTGGAACGTGCACTATCTAGCGAGATATTCAACCCCAATATAGTTGTTTACTATTATATATATCCATGTTGGGGAGTGCATCCTTTCGGGTAGTTCTCGAATTGTAGTTTTTCATAAAGGAATTTTTCTTGGGATACATGACCCTTTGCAACTGAATGCTGTTCTCCAATGTCCCCCCTCCCTTTATTTTTTGAACAGGTCAACTCAAAAAATAAATTTGGGATAATGAAATTGATGCATGAATACTATATTTTGGAGTAGAATTGACAGATGAAACTATCAAGATGGCGACTGGGCGCCATCTATGAAAAAAAAAATTGAATTGAAAGAGGGTCTTGTGACACATTCTTTTGAAGCTCCTGACGGATACTTCACAACCCTAGAATATAAATTCGATATCTTCACCTACTACAAAATGGCGAAACATTCAATAATCACCTGCATACAAACACATTAATATCGATACATCTAGAAATATTTGTTTTTCTCTGCCATATGGCAATCCCAACAACCCGATGAGGTTTAAATGGGTTAATTTTTGTTAAACAAAAAATGACAAGAAATGTCAGTACGACAACGAACATTTCGGTTGAAATATTCTCATTTAGTTTTAGGTTTTAATAGTGAATAGGTACCACGTGAACTATCCCTAAAATGGTCAATTCTCGTCCATTGGAGAAAAAAATCGAAGCGTTCTTTATTCACGGTGCGACGCGTAACTCTCAGGAAACCGAAAGAATTTTTGAAGATCGTTTCCCGAATCGTCCTATCTGTAGGAAATATTTAAGGCAACTTGTAACCAAATTTACAACTACCAGTAGTGTACAGAACAAAAAGCCCCGAGAGAACAGCAAGTTCACATAATTGGTGAGATGATAGTAAATCCTCAACAGTCTACTTTCCCCGTCGCGAATGTTTGTGAGGTGTGTCCTTCTACTGTGTGGGGACTTTAGAAGAGGAATAAGTATCATCCATACAAAATCAAAGTGGTACACCAGTTCACTGAAGATGACCTTGATGGAAGAACAGAATTCTGCGAAATTATGACGGAAACCATTGCAAGGCATCCTACCTATCTCCATTATATTTGTTTCAGTGACGAATCTACATTTTATCTCAACGGCATGGTTCACAGACAAAATTGCCGTTATTGGAGTGACACCAACCCTCACATTTTCCGGGAAACTCATACTCAATATCCAGAAAAAATTAACGTCTGGGCAGAAATATTGGGAAACCATATTGTAGGACCTCTATTCATTGAACAAAATTCAACTGGGAAATGTATTTGAATATGCTGGAAAATACTGTTGACCCTCTAATCACCGAAATCGTCGAAGCGAATCCTGATGAATTCGATATGGATATTGTATTTCAACAGAATGGAGCACCACCACATTACCACGGACAAGTGAGAAACTAATTGGATAATACTTTTCCCGGTCGTTGGATTGTCCGTCGAGGTCCTACGGAATGGCCAGCCCGCTCGCCAGATTTGGCACGTGTAGACTTTTTTAATGGGGCTCATTGAAGAAAAAGGTGTACGAAACTGAACCTGCTTCAATATTGGATATACGGCAGAGAATAATAGATATTTGTAGAAATATCGACGTTACTGTGTTCGAAAATGTTCGGCGTGAAATATCGGATAGGCTGTTCTTATATCAAGCAGTTCGAGGCAACCATTCCGAACATCTTCTGAACTGAATCCAGCTTCTTTCCTCAAATTATGAAGTTAAACGTCGATGTATTCAGGCAATTATTAAATGTTCCGCCATTTTGTAGTAGGTGAAGATATTGACTTTATATTCTAGGGTTATGAAGTATCCATCAGGATCTTCAAAAGGATGTGCCACAAGACCTCTCTTTCAATTTGTTTTTTTTTGCCAGATGGCTCCTAGTCGCCATCTTGAAAGTTTCATCTGTCAATTTTACTCCAAAATATAGTATTCATGCATCAATTTCATTATCCCAAGTTTCAATTTTTTCAGTTCACCCGTTCAAAAAATAAAAGGAGGGGCATTAAGGAAAAGCACTGTATATAATAAAGACATGTTTGCCAAATTATTCATTAAATATGATAATAAAACATAGATTATGGTATCTAGACTCGATATGGAACAAATATTGAAATGCTACATCATTGATCTAGTTTACAGTATGCATGTTATTGTCGAACATGTATTATCCAATATAGGTGGATATGAATTTCTGAATCGTGTTGGCAAACAATACATCCTGAATGTTGAAAAGAATTAATATTGTTTTGACCACTAGAATCGATAGGACACCAATATTTAAATGCCAATTTTCAATATGGTTCTTGAAAACGATATGTTCAGTAGAACCTATATTATCCAATAAAAAAATGTATTTTCAAATATTGTTGGCTAACTAGCCAACCAATACGCTATCATATTCGAAAATTCCATATTTTCATCCACTTCTAGAATTGAAATGATATGAATATTGAAACGAAAATTTTCATTAATAATTTTGAAAACAGTATTTTAACGATACTGTCTGCATAATATTGATGAAAATGTATTATGCATAATACAGTTGGAAATATATCATTCGAATAGTAGTAATTAACGTCTGGAAAATATTGTTTTCATGGACGAGTAGACAAGATGTATTGCGTATACTTTTGTCACATATCTAAGAGACTCATAATATATTCTATAGGAAAGGGTCCAGGTACGGATGAAAAAATCACACTTTCATGTGCGAATTGAAATTTGTCAATGTAATTTGATAATTATGACTAATTTGATTGATTTTTAACCTCTTTTCATTAGATTTGGATTATGTTATTGACTAATTTTGTTCAAATAATTACAACATACCCAAGTTTCCATGCCGACTTGGAGTTAGCAATTTGTATTTGTTTGGATTCGAGTAGGAAACACCTTTATTATAGCTTTTTTATAAAGTTTATATCCTTGGAAGAATATTATCCGTAAGGTTGGGACTATAACCGTTATCGATAGCAATTTGTTCAATTATTTTTAATTCTTTATTTACATTTTCTTCCGAAAGCGGAATATTAATTATTCTATGTATCATACCGTTACATGCGGTGATTCATGTTGGTGTGGATGCGTTGATCTATAACACACAGTACATCAACGATCCATACCAACATAAATCAGCCGCATATAACAGTATGATACATAGATCAATTAATATTCCGCTTTCAGAAGAAAATTTCAATAATGAATTAAATATAATTGAACGAATAGCTATTAATAACGGTTATAGTACGAACTTTATGAATAATATTCTCTCAAGAAAACTCTATGAAGAAGCTATAATAGAAGACAATTAACATGATTTTGAAGTTATCACATATTTAGGCCATCCTACCGAATTATTCGAAGACTGGTTTGAAAATGATTTCTTGGCGAATATACCACCAAATAGTGTAATTGTGATGGATAATGCGAGCTACCACAGTAGAAGGTTGAATGGAGCGCCATGTTCAAATGACACAAAACTTACCATTCAAGTCTATATGCTTGAAAATAATATGTATTTTGAGAATGTTGAGTATTTATATTCTACAAGTATATTTCGTAGGTATATGCATATTGTTATGTGCAAATATTGTTACGTGCATATTGTTACGTGCAAAAAGGTACTTTTCCGTAATGTTAATTCATTACTCGTTATTGCATCACATGTTATACATCATCTTTACGTTTATATATTTGTTTTACATTTTTTCGATACATAGAGAATAAGAACCAATTTTTTACTGCTATTTAAAAAACTGTACTTTGTCGCCTACTAGAAGATAAACAGGATATTTCACTATAAAAAAATTGTAGTTGAAAAAAAATCATTGCCACAAAGTACCACTTTTCACACTCGTTAGTTAATATAATATTTGATACCAGCGAAATGATTAGTTGAACCGTGCCTCCAATAAAACATATCGTTTTGTGAAAATCACATTATATCGAGTACGTCTTTACTTATGGTCAGCCCCCGTTGAGCTTTATTGGCAATAAATGATAATGAGTCTCTTAGATGTTTGGCAATACTATACACTATTTTTTCGGCAACTGTGTGGAATAACGAATCAATAAAGCTGGTTTCTTCATAATGTTTATTTGAAGAACAGAATTAGAATAATTTTGATTTTCGTTTATATCAATATTCATATTGAAATTCAAGGAATTGCCAATATTGAAGGTACCCAATTTGCTTGGAATGCTTGTGTCATTTGAATGCATTTCTTAGAAGTCAAATCATGAAGGTAACTCATACGATTCAGGTCGACTGTTTTCATGTGATAACTTTTGTATGGTCTGGTGATTGTTATTTTGTTTGTAAGTGAATTGTCTATATATCTTTCAGCGACATTGGTAGACTTCCATTCACAGTGTCCCTTCAAATTTGTGATAATTTCACCATTATCAGCAAATAACGTCGCCGAAATTTGACGAAGGCAATGGCCTTCGTGATCTTTGGGATTGGGTAGCCTTACAAATTCTGCGATCATCAGTCCTAGATGTTCAAAACTGTAGACGCCAACAGGTTAAATCAAACTTTTTTTTTGTGATTCACAAATGATCTGTAGTCTGTAGCATGGGAAGGCCCCAGAGATGAATATTGCCCATTCAATACCAAATTTTCTTGCTCACTTACAACAAAAATGTTCTCTCAATGTGTATTTTCACAACCAACATGTATTTCTTGTCATTGACATTTTTGTTAGTTTTTTCCATCTACACGCACCGGCTAACCCAATTATTGTTGTTACATGAGAGGGAAAAAAAGATAGTTTAAACTTATTTCCTACAATAGCAATTTTTTGTCAAAATCACTTTTAGCATTGGGATTTGTTTCATATTCTGCTTTTCCAAATAATTTGTTCATCTGTTCACTTCTGAAAACTTTTGATTCGTTCGCTCCATAACCGCCGTTATTTCTTTCAACAAAAGCAATAACTTTGAGACGAAGCTATGAGTACATGCTCCACAGGGTAGAGAATTTACCAATTCCTGAATTTTGTGCCAAATGAATCAAAATCACGTTCTCTGTAATAGTTTTGCATTCCGTTGCTATGATAATGAGATCAACTGCTTTTTTCTGAAGCATACCTACCTAGATTTCTATACTATCATTTGCTTCTTGAGTACAATGACAACAACTATGCAATTCTTCTCGGCCTAGTCTGAGTAATACATTATTCCTGGACTAGGCCGTAAACTTCGCGGAAGTTTTCCACAAAATATGACCTTCTGAACGTTGAGAGAACTATCCACACAATAGGCATTCATTGATCTAATAAATATATTTTTCTATTTCTCATCTGATATATATTCTTGCTGAGTTGGGCCAATTTTCCAGCAATATTATTATTGAATATTTTTTTTTATAAACTGATAATGAATAAACCAATAATTAATCAATACTTTTTTATATCATCAATATTCAGCTGATATGATGTTCTACATGAGGCACCCTTCACGAACTTGAACTCGAAAATAATTTTTTTTTTTTTTATGTTCTGGCTCCCACGAAAAGGGATGTCCTGTAATGTTCAGAGAACATCATGGGAACCAAGGGAACGAAGGTAGGAGTTGGTGTTCTTCTTAAATTTCTGGAGGTTGTATGCCTCGGGGAACACCTCCCTAGGCAATGAGTTTCAAAGCCTCGCTGTTCGTTGGATGAACGAGTCTTCGGAAAGTAATGTTCTGCAGGTCTCCAAAGTGACCACGAAGGGGTGTGATGACTGAACTTGACGGGTTAGTCTCGAAGAGACTGCCAAAGCAGGAACGATTGTTGATATTTCAGAAGAGCATCGCCCATGAAAATATCTATAAAATAGAGACAAATCGCTGACTTTTCTACGGTGTTCCAGACAAGTGAGCGAGTTTGTGAGCGAGGCATCACCGACGAGACGAATTGCCCTTTTTTGGATAGAATCCAATAGCCTCAGGATATGTTTAGGTGCCGCGCTCCAAATATGGGAACAGTATTCCAGGACAGGTCGGATCTGTGCCTTATAGATCATAAGCAGCTGAGTGGGGGTGAAATAGCTCTTGGCACGAAACAAAAAACCAAGTTTTTGGGATGCACTGTTGGCAATGGACCTCACTTGATTTTCCCAGGAAAAGTTATTGCTGATAGTAATACCAAGCATCGATATGGATGACTTCAGTGGTATGGTTACTCCTGACAAAGTTATGTTAGGCACAGTGAGATCGGCTTTTCTAGAGAAAAGACATGCTTGTGTTTTGTTTGCATTGAATTCTACCAAGTTATTAGATCCCCACTCGAGAATTGTTGCTAAGTCCATATTTATATTATTAACATTTCTTCCTCGTTCATTTCTGGTTTCACGGGCTGATATAGGGGCCCTGGAAGAGAAAGCGGTATGGAGGGTACTATCATCGGCAAAGCTGTGTACTGGACATGAAGTAGCTTTCAACAGGTCGTTGATGTGAAGTAGAAATAGTGTTGGTGCGAGAATAGATCCTTGCGGAACACCAGCATTTATGAGTAGAGTGTCAGATGGAACTCCATCGACCACTACATGGAGAGACCTGTTTGAGAGAAAACTAGCAAGCAGAGAACACAGCTGAGGGAGCAAGCCATAAGACGGAAGCTTGGCGAGGAGTCCCTGGTGCCAAACTCGATCGAACGCCTTGGAGATATCTAATGCCACAGCTAAAGTTTCTCCATACTTTTCGATAGATAGCTGCCATATATGTGAGACGTAAGCGAGCAGGTCACCATTGATCTCTGATGGCGGAAGCCATATTGCCTATCGTTGACAATTCCTGAGTCTTCCAGATATTCCATGAGCTCGATGTTGATGGCTTTTTCCATGACCTTTGAAATAATAGATAGCAGTGCGATAGGTCTGTAGTTGCTAGGTAGGGCCTTTTTGCCTTTTTTAGGGACTGGCTGTACTCTTGCAATTTTCCAATTGGACGGAAATACCCCCAAATTGTAAGAGTGGTTGAACAACTTGCAAAGGACAGGTGTTAGTTCGGGGGCACATTTCTTGAGAACAATCGGCGGGATTCCGTCAGATCCACAGGCTTTGTTGGTGTTGAGACCCAGCAAAATCTTTCTGATAGTACCTTGGCGAAAGGTGATCTTGGGCATGTGACTGTCAATAGGTGTAATGTTCGGATTCCTAGTATTTTCACACCAATAATTTATAGGATTACCTGCCGTTCGATACTATCAATGATTTGAAAAAAGACCATAGCCATGTGCTGGAAAAAAAAAACATACCGGAAATAGTTTCGAATCTATTCGCTTAATATATAATGATCCTACTTTTCAACCGAGGAAGCCACTAAATTCAAAGGAGAATGACAGCGGCTGAACAATAATGTTATCATCAATTCAGAGTCTAGTAATATTCATAGCTCCCATGGGAAATTGAGGAAAGTAAGATGGATTTCCAGGAGGAGCTGGATAAAAATGAGTAAAACCTGCTCAGTGCTCGGGTCCATGCAACCGCTAGAATTGAATGAAAGAATCTCATTCACCCCAGAGACCGATATTCAAACATATTCTCTACTTTCTTGCTAAAGTTCAGAATGAAGGCGAATGATGACAGGAATCTGTATCTATGTATACTGTATCCTGTTTCGGGTTGTCGACGAGTGGATGAGTCTCTGTTTGTGAGGACTGGATCATCTGGGATAACATTCATAAAATTTGGATATAGATTCCGTTGTTTTTCTATTCAGTTTCGTAGCCTTCTCTCATACTCAAGGGAATCATAGGGTCTCCTGTCGAACATTTGAAATGAAAGCTCTGTCAACTGAAGAAAATCCGCTTCAGTAATGATTCCCGGAATTTTGTGAAATGGAAGGCATTCCCATCTCTTACTCCCATCCCACTGTTCCTTTTTCCGTCTACTTCAGAATATAAGGACGATCCGCTGTTTACAAAAATTCAATAACATGATAACCCCTCCCCAATTTTCTCAGTTTGTTTTCAATGACACCTCAAGTATTATTTCCCTTTTCCAAAAAAACCTAACATTTCATTTTCTGTCATAAATTTGGAATATATTCAAGACTCCTTCATCACATAAGTTTCAATTTGATTCTCCACATTCTACACATCTTCATTTCATCTACAATCGTCATTTCATGAAATTTTTGAGATATAAATGAATTTTACAGTACTCATTTGGCACAATTACAGCTTCTCCCATCGGATTCCAAGAAAGGAAATAACGATGAGTTACGTCAGTCGATGAACAAAATAACGTTGCAATATTGAGAAAAGCTTCATCATATGACTTTGGCTGCTCTCAAAAGGAAAATTGAGTTATTTTTTGATCTCACAATTGCCGTTATTTCTAAATTCCATAGCAAATAAATCCACTGATAAACTTCAAATTCATCCACAAATTTCGGAGTCGAGTCGTCATACAACAACAGTTCTCCTAAGTAGTTTATAATTCATAGACGTTCTATCGAATTTTCAATGATTATACACGCTTTATTAACTTCACCTGTTTGTATGTATGGATAGGTAACGGAATCTTCGAAATGAATTTTAAGCCACTCCCAGACATCCGACCTATTGAAATTTTGCACACGTATTGACAACCGATGACAATTTAATAATTTCTTGGAAAAAAACCTAACAAATAATTAAACCGACGAAATACGGAACTGGAAAGTAAAAATTAAAATTAACTTCCTTAGTCTCAATAACTTAGCTCCTGAACTAATGTAAGTAACTAATTTTGAGTCGGCGCCAAACAAACAAGCAAATTAATTAGATAAGGCGTAAAATGATGCCATCGACTTGTGCGGTGACTTCCTGATAATTTTTTCGAAGTAATTTAATGATATTCGTTGATTGTTCGTTTGGCGCCGACTTAAAATCAGTTACTTACATCAGTTACGGAGCTTAGTTATTGAGACTGAGAAAGTTTATTTTATTTTTTACTTTTCAGTTCCGTATTTCGTCGGTTTAATTTTTTGTTAAAAAGTTTTTATTCTTAAATTTTTTGTGGCTGAAATCTACTGATTACTACCTACTTGTTTTTTAATTACTTCCAAAATACTTACTTACCCACCTTACTTCAACTATTACCAGTTAAATAATATGATTATCCACTTTTACTATTTGTTGTAATATAAATTATTTTTGTTGTTCTGGTTAGTTTATTTCATTACTTTGTATATCATTCCATCCTCTCATAGAATATAATAATTCTGACGGATGTAGTAGAAAAACAATAATGACATTAGCGATCTGTCATTGTCAACTACATATGTGTGCCAATGTTCTCAAGTGAAAAATCAATTATTAACTATTTTTCTACCCGTAAGGGTGGATAATTCCATTCGAAATCCAAATATGATCAACTATGAGGTATACCCTATCTAATGAAAAAAGAATCATCCAAATCGAAGAACCCAGTACAAAGTTTTGCCTGATAGAATCGGTTAACAGACCAGAATTCAGAGAGTGAGTGATCAATATCCGTCATTTTGCTACCCTTAGGGATGGATTTTGTCATTCATATTAGAATGAGAACAACTTTGAAGTACACTCTATCCACTGAAGAAAGAATTATCGGAGTCGGATGTCCCAGTAAAAAGTTATATGTGGTCATACATATGGCGAGTGGGCAGACTCTTGAAATGCAGCATACATCTCATTCCCATAATTCAGCATGCATCTCATTCACCTTAATTTTCTATTAACTTCCATCCCATGTGGATGAATAAATCGAAGAATTTTTCTCCCGTAGTCTTTTTTAGTCTTCTGTAGCAATATGGACTGAAATGTTGAAAATAAAATTATAGTTTGAAAAAACTAAAGAAACACGCTTATATAGCGAAAAGGACTGAAAAATTGGATATAATAATACTAGTCTTTGACCAAAACATTTTCTCTTATGTAAAAGAATCTTTTCATAATGATTAAGATGAATGATACCAAGCACCTCACGATTTTTTGACATGAGAGAAAATTTTTTAGACAATATTTTCAAAATATAATTTTAATTGCTTTCACTTTCTTTACTGAATGATAACTGAGTTACAAGGGCTAAAGGATCAAAATCCAGGAAATCCTCTCTGAATATATCCAGCCAACCTGATGGGGTATGAATTTATAGAGCGGTTGACCGCAGGTCGATTATATGAATGGAATATTGAGTGTTGTACAGATTGGTCTGCTCTCTATCTATTCAGATAAGATCATATCAGAAGCGACAAATTATTCAAAACGTGATTAGTATTCATATATTATAAATATCATATAATATAAAATGTAATATATATATATATATATATATATATATATATATATATATATATATATATATATATATATATATATATATATATATATATATATATATATAAGAGTGAAATTTTTAATGTCTGTGAATATATATATATATATATATATATATATATATATATATATATATATATATATATATATATATATATATTTCTATATTAGGAAATATTGTAAAATAATTAAACTCATAATCATCATTATTATTATTAGGTATTTTAGTTATCATCGTTAATGCTATGTTGTTTTGCAATTTTCTCTACCTTTTTACTATTATAGAATCTCATACTATGCTCTAGTCGGTATCAAGAGGGCAGTCCTGGAGTAGTTCTATCAAAAGTATGTTACCAACGAAATATCTAATGAAAATCCATAATTAAATCATGTCAAAATTCAAATTTATAGAAAATTTCGAATTCAAATTAAGATCGACTGATATATAAGTTTTGAACATCCTGTATGACAATTCACATCGACAGGAAACCCACCAATGGGATATCGAGAGAGTTTGTGTGGGGAAAGATGAGAGGTGTGATAGCAGAAATTGTAAAAATATAATTTGATACCAATTTGTGAATAGTATGTAAGATTTCATTCATAAAATCATTAGTAGTAATTTGAATAACAAATAAGTAGGTAGGAAGTGACTCAAAATCCAAAAATCTGTGAGAAAATGAAAAAGATGTGTGTTGCCATGAGAGAAGATAACAAGTTTGGAAGAGATTGAAAAAAGTTACAGAGAGAAAGCCACGTAAAAAAAAATGAAAGAGATATTGATAGACAATTCAAGAAAAAACTGGTTGAAAGATTTTCGAACGAGATAAATCCCTGAAAGACACAACTGGGAGGAATAAGTTATCAAAAATTTCCACTTACCTGGTATAGAAGGGAAATCCATGGAAGAACGCGCGTAAGCTGTCATTACAATTCCAAAAGTACGTCCACGGGGCTGAAAAAATCACAGGAAAAGGAGCAATAAGGTATTCTAATCACCGAACTCACCAGAGTGCAACTTTTCGTATATCTATCCAATAACTTTGAGTGTCTGATCCACTGTTCACATTGTTTTGGCTGAACGTTCATCAAACTTCCATGCTAAAGGACTGACCATGATTTAAAAAATTCTTCCTATTAATAATCATCACTTATATTCAAATTGCACCATTTCATATCATTGTTTCTTTTTAGTATTAGGTATTTATCGCAGAGTAAGGCAGTTTTGAGGTTTTCAGCTGAATGAAAACAACCATTTGTTTATCATCTGCAATCTGTGTTCAATCTAACCACAGTTTTCTCCCACTGAACATTCTTATCGAATCGATAGTGACAAGTCGGCAATACAGATCACAGAACCGACTGCTGAGATGGAGCTGACTCATGTTCATAGGCGTACCTGACTAAGCTGGGATAGGATAAAAAAAAAGATGGTTTAAAAAGAGAATGGTAAGTTGTAAAATAAAAAAATCAAAGAAATAAAAAAATAAAATTTTGAAGATAGATACTGTTTCAGAAACATTCGAATGAAATGAAATTAAATGGAAAATGAAAAAATGCATCAATGAGAGAAAAAACTAAAGGAAACAAAACAACACATGAATATATATATATATATTTATATATATATATATATATATCAGTAAAAAGTATATCAGTAAAAAGATAATCATAAAATATAAAATGTGACATATGATGATATCTTGAAAAAAATTTCTCTTGGTTTGAAGAGAAGTCCGAAGTCAGATTTTTCTGAAACAAAAGAACGTTACATTAGTAGTTGTGAATGATAAATCAATATTCAAGATTGTACTAGCAAGTATTAAAATATTGAATATGAATTTAGGTAATTTGTTATGTTGGGAAATGTTGTAAAATAATCAAACTTATAATTATCATTATTATTATTAGGTATTTCAGTTATCATCGTTAATACTATGTTGTTTTGCAATTTTCTTTACCTTTTTACTATTATAGAATCTTATACTATGCTCTAGTCGGTTTAATATGTATCGAGAGGGCAGTCCTGAAGTAGTTCTACTATCAAAAGTATGTGACCAAGCAAATATCTAATGAAAATCCACAATTAAATCATGTCAAAATTCAAATTCATAAAAAACATCGAATTTAAAGTAAGATCAACTGATATATGAGTTTTGAACATCCTGTAAAACAATTCACATCAACAGAAAACCTACCAATGGGATATCGAGAGAGTTTGTGTGGAAAAGTGATGATATATGAAAGATGTGATAGCAGAAATTGTAAAAATATAATTTTATACCCATTTGTAAATAGTATGTGTGATTTGGAATTAGCTTTCATTCATAAAATCATTAGTAGTAATAAGAATAACAAATAAGTAGGTAGGAAATGACACAAAATTCAAAAATCTGTGAGAAAATAAAAAGATGTGTGTTGCCATGAGAGAAAAAGAGATTGAAAGAAGTTACAAAAAGGAAGCCACGTACAAAAATTTGAAAGATATATTAATAGACAATTCGAGTAAAAACTGGTTAAAAGATTCCCGAACGAGATAAATTCCTAAAAGGCACAACTAGGAGAAATAAGTTATCAAAAACTTCCACTTACCTGGTAAAGAAGAGAAATCCATGAAAGAACGCACGCAAGCTTCATTGCAATTCCAGAAGTACGTCCACGGGGCTGGAAACATCACAGAAAAAGGAGCAACAAGGTATTCTGATCACCGAACTCACCAAAGTGCAACTTTTCGTATATCTATCCAATAACTTTGAGTGTCTGATCCACTGTTGGTTTGGCTGAACATTCATCAACATTCCATGCTAAAGAACTGACTATAATTTCAAATATTCTTCCTATTAATAATCATCACTTTTATTCGAATTGCACCATTTCATATTATCGTTTCTTTCTAGTATAAGGTATTTATCGCAGAGTAGGGCAGTTCTGAGGTTTTTAGCTGATTAAAAATAACCATTCGTTTATCTTCTGCAATCTGTGTTTTATCTACCCACACTTTTCTTGCACTGAACAGCATTTCTTATCGAATCGTTAGTGCCAAGTCGGCAATACAGATCACAGAACCGACTGCTGAGATGGAGCTGACTCATGTACCTGACTGAGCTGGAATAGGTTGAAAAGAAGAGGTTTAAAAAAGAGGATGGTAAGATAACATAGCCGGAGTTTTCATTAGTTATTATAGGGATTCAGAAATTAAAATCTATGAAATAAATTAAAAATTAAAACTAATAACCAACCAATCATAACACTATATATATATATATATATATATATATATATATATATATATATATATATATATATATATATATATATATATATATATATAGTAGTAGAAATAGTTTCATATATTTCTCAACTTTGGAGAAAAAAACAATTGTGTTTTTTTTTCCTATGGGATATCTTGCTCGTTAGGGAAGAAAACAGTTTCCTACTTATGGAAAATTATTCACATGTCAAAATCATTTCCAAATAGTAGGATTCGAAAAAAAATGATGGTAGATACTAAGTAGATACTCAATAGAAACATTTCAATGAAATGTTATAATAATAATAATAATAATCAGAACACAGTTTTCTACTCATGGGGAATTATTTATAAACATTAACATGTACTGAAGTATAGTAGTGGAATTGAGTCACCTCAGGGTGGACGGAAACTGGAAAGAATTTCATGGCATAGCGAACATTTCGATGGAGAAACTCTGAGATACTTTCCATCGATATCCTGGATAAATGAAAGCATCCAGAAAATAATTGAAATGAAAAATGCCCTCTGGCAGAGATTCAATCGAACTCGCTCAGATGTGGACTACCACAGACACATGGACTACTAGTGACGTAACCAAAAACTGGAAAATATCCAAAATTCAAGAAAAAACAGTTATCGTGACGATGGAAGATAGTGACTGAAGTTTATCTTCCAGTCGCAGATGGTTCCACATCTGATTTTATGAACATCCTGTTTATATTTTCAACAAATATAGTTGAGTTCTGGAAAATTGAATCGTTTCAATAAGTGATGAATGTCTTCAGGTATTACACTGATACTTCTTGCCGTTTTATGCCAACAAGTCAAATCAGTATGCTGAAGACATGATATTCCATGCAAATGATATCGATTTGGTGAAATATTTGGCTTTTTACTTGTTCCTTTCAATATGAGAAAATATGAGAAAATTTCGAAAGAGAATTGTAGTTCTTTTCTTTCATGTCCTCATTTTCAGATCTTCCGTCGGAACTTTCTATTAACTGATAAAAATGTAGTCAGACATTGGTGGTAAGGTAAATTTTCATTTTTCCGTCGTATCCTTCGAACGGTTATACTTATAATAATGAGATTAGAAGGGTGTAAATGAACGGATGTAGGCCTCTCAACTAATCGTATAAGATGACGTTACAGTGCCATTGTGACCAATTATTTCAACCTCATGGCAAGTGACATCTCGTCTGGAAGGTATTGCAAAACCTTATCAATCAAACTAATTTTGTTTGGGTTCGGGCTGATTTTGATGATTAAATTAAATAAATACAAAAATTACTAGTTTCGCATTTATTTAATTAAGATTGTGGAGTCTTCTTCTGGATAATTGTCAAAAAATGCCGTTTCTAAATTATCTAGTTGTTTTTACTTCGCTAAGGTTTTCGTTAATACTTTGAATATTGAGTTTCATTATTGTTTAACGATACGTTTGAGTGTATTCATAGGCAAAATGGTACGTACCGCAGCCCATAAAGTAGCAGCTGTCTCAATGATTGGTTGAATCAATGTTCTTGCAGCGGAACGTTATTTTAATGAGAGGTACCCCTATCGACCTATATCAAGGACTTATTTGAAGGAGCTTCTTCGGGAGTTTGAAGCAACAGGTATGGTTCGAAATGCCAAACGATCTGGTGGACCAACAATTAGTGATGACATTTTTTTTTACATAATTGCAGAAATGGTAGTAAACCCGACTTCTTCTACAGCCTAAGTTGTGTCTGTTTGTGGAGTCAGTCAAGGGAGAGTACATAGATTGTTAGCTAGGAACAAATTTCATCCATACAAATTAAAAACTGTGTTCCAACTTTCAGATGAACGATGACTAGAATTCTGTGAAAATATGTCCAATCAAATCAACCAACAACCAGACTACATAAGAACAATTTGTTTTTGTGACGAAAGTACTTTCTCCCTCAATAAAAATCCTCACATCTTCCGCGAAAAACATACTGAATTTCCAGAAAAAGTTAATATTTGGGAAACCACATAGTTGAGCTTTTTTTCCTCCATGCTTACCTAACCGGTGAATTGTTTCTGGAAGGTTACAAAACGCAATTGAGCCGTTAATTCTTGAAATTCTGGAAAATAATCCAGATAAAATTTTTCAACTTGGGAAGGAATTCTCAACAAAGTGGTGCTCCTGCACACTATTATGGTGCAGTGAGACGTTACCCAGATGAGGAATATCGTGGAAGATGTATCGGACGACGAGGTTCGATAGAATGGCCTGCTTGGTCACCGGACCTCACACCATAAGATTTTTTCAGTGGGGTTTCTTGAATTCTAAAGTTTACGCTTCAGCACCTGACAGTATTGGCATTTTGAAACAACGAGTTATTTAAGAAGGTAGGGCAATTTCCGCTGATATATTTGCACGAGTACGTCAAGATTTCAGCAGAAGGCTGCATTACTGTCAGGAAGTGGATTGAGCACATTATAATAACGGGTTCTTTATTCTTCTTTAAGTTAATGCGAAACCATAATTTCAGTATATATTCAATGTATCCATCAAGATCAGCCTAAAATCAAACAAAATTAGTATGACTGAACAGGTACTTTCATACCTCTCAGACGAAATGTCACTTGCCATAAGGTCCCATTTAAAATTACCGGTCACAGTGGTCCTGTAAAGTCATCCATGAATATAACGTCACCTGTTATGACTACATCCGTTCATTTCCACCCTCCAAATTTCAATATTAAAAGTTTTCAAAAGATACGAGGAGGGACTGGACTCATGACTAGCACTGTATAGTAACTGTGACAATTATTTGTATTATTTTCTTCGGTCGTAAAACTGAGCTGAGGTTTGAGTTACTGATTGATGGTTAGTCGAAAAATGCATCGAATGTCTTTTTTCAATAGTTGGAAAAATCCAAAGAAAGACACCTGAAAAAGCACACACATTAATTGAAACTGAATATGATTGATAAAATATTTTTTTGTGTGAGATTTCTACATTCCGTTTTTTTTTTTTTTGGTTATCAACTTCATATTTCTCTCCACACCAAGTGAAGTCATAATTGTTTTATTTGATGTATTTATTCTGGAAAAAATTTTGAAGGGGATTAACCTGTGAATATACGGTTACTTGATTATCGAACTAAACAGTCGAAGGTTCAATTGGAAGATAACTGGTAAATATAAATTGGCCCTTCCATAGAACACAGATTTGATAGTTAGCATCGAGTCTTCCTGGTATACAATTTTTTCTGATGATTGAGATTTTCTAGTAGAATTTTCAAATATGGCATTGCCAAAAAAGACAAAAGTATTGAAAATAACTTATTTCTCTTTACAAAATTAACAACTTGGACGTAATCACCAAAGGAAATAGAATGAGACCTATCATTTACTTTTTACTCGACCGAGATCGAAAATGAGCTATGGGACACCCCCGAACTTGACCGGCACGGCTCTTTACCATCATCAGAGGTTTTTGGTCGGATGATGGCAAACTGCCGGAATTGCTCAGCTCAACTAATCATTGGAAATATAATTTTATACACCCTAAAAACATTTCTTTCAATTATTCCTGAGACGTGTCTCAATTTAACCAATTTGATTTGTTGATGTACACTCCCACCGAGATAGATTTGCTGTCTAGGACGCGCTACATGTGGGTTGTATCCCCAAAACTCAGAAAAACCATCAGATCGAATGTTTAAATATAGTAAATTCATGTATTTCGTTTACCCACAGGGTATTTGAGGTTTTGTCGTTAATAACTATTTCAAAACGAACTTTTGGATTGGATTCCCCAAAGGAACAAATATATCGACCGTTCTTTTTTAGGCAGGACTTGAATTTGGCTGGATACCTTAGGCTTTTGGAAAACCAATTCAGTGAATTCTCAGATTACCTGCCTGAATCGAAGAGCACAGTTTTGGTGCATGCAAGATGAAGTATTTATCCATAGTAACCAGGAAATAACAACCTGGCTTATTAACAATATATATATATATATTGTTGATGAAAAATGCCCCAGTTTAGCATACATTTCATTGGTATTATCAAAAAATAAAAAATAAAAAATAATGTTTTATTTGTTGAATTTTCAACTTAAAACAAAACATGAATTGTGGCTGTTGTAAAAGCGGAAAAAACCTCTATTATTCTTTGAAAAATCTATTTTCATTTCACCTTTTTACGTTTTTATATGATTTTTTTACAATGGCGGTGGTTTCTGAACACTCGAACGTGTTATAAGTTATAAATATGGCGTATATGGTAGAATACAAATTAGAAACCTTATACAATGATTCTGTTATCTTCTTAGCTGTATACGATATTAAAGTTTTATTATGTTATTTAATGCAGCGCCATAATTTTTTTTTGACAGTCTCAGCAATCAGGTGCGGTTCGATTCCTGACCACTTTTGAATGTTGCCAGATTTAATAATACACATAAATATTTTCCCACAGCATTTTGTTTTTTTACAGAAAAAATAGGTAGATATTTATATAAAGGATAAGGATTGAACCACGAGTATAGTGAGTGGTCCAACACATTGTGTGCAAAAAATACACGTTGCTGTTTTGCATAAAGTGTGGGTACAAAAGATTTTTTGCAATAATTATTCAGTTATTATTTAAAAAAAATTGTTTTCTTAGTTAAAATAAAGGGATCTGTCGCAATATTGTGTTTGTTCATATGACAAAACTCCCTTTAGCACAAGTTTACTGTTGAGAGTTACAATGGACCCTTATGACAATCGGTGTAAAATAGATGATTTTTCATGATTGAATTGCAAAACATACATTGTAGGTGCATTTAAAACATCTTGAACTACAAGATGTATCATGATAAAATGAATAGTCTACCTATTTATTGCTACTAATTTTATGTATGTTGGTATAACTACTGACTGCCCAAGCTAGCAACACTGTACGTTAGATTCCGTGTTATTTTATTCGCTGTGTGCATAAGGCTAGAGGAGATAGATGAAACTATGACAGCGGCCATGGTGGGTGGCAGAAGTAGGTTATGATCCTGGTAATCACAAGCACAAGCTGAAAACTTTCAGTTTCTGAGGTCTCCCCGTTCATTCACACATCAATTAAAAATATTGTACCATACTTCAGATGAACAAATATTATTATTATCGTAAGGGCAATGGTCACGATTGGGTAGTATGATAGCAACAGACACATATAATAAGAATGAGCCCTCACTATTGCTGTGTAGTCGATTGCAAAAATAGTACGTGTAAATTTTATACATTTCTAACTGCATCACAAAAACTGCAGCAAAGAGATAAGTGTTCTGTTATTCCACGATATTTCAATTTCTAATTCCGGGACGTGATAGTTTCATTCAATAAATATTTGAGATGTTTTTCGTTTGATATATGATCGTCTAGAAGTGGATAGTTGAAGTATCAACCAAGTTCCGTGTTACGGTGTTAGCCAGTGATGAAAAGCAAATATCGACTTAAACTGCATGTTCGGGAACGCCTGGACGGTGTTGTAAACTGATCAATCAGACTTATGAACAGAGGACAAGATCCTTTTGATGTCTCTCCGAGTTGTTTATCATACACGGCATTCTATCAGGACAGAGTACTTCGCAGAGAATTATTGTGTTTCAATTTCCACGAACTGGTTTCGGTTACAAAAGCAATTGTCCTTACATGTGAACTAATGTTAAATGTAATGCAGTTCAAGTACTAAGGGTAAATATCGTTACTTGTCTGTATGAGCAATACCCACTATACTGTTGACAATTATACGTGTTAGAGAGTGTTGAACGTGTTCGTATTATTTAGGAACCGTTCAACGTACTTACATCCTTGCAAGGGTAAAAATGGGATCCCATAGTCAAGTACAATTGTGAACCCCATTACTTTTCTGATCATTATATTATCTGAGAATTTCATTAAATAGTTTTGCGTTGAATCTGATGTTATTTAGTGGTTTTCCGTCAGGTTAAACTACTTGGCTCCCTCACTTCCTTATGTTCTCAAGACCTCATGAACCTGCGACCTCAACAAACTAACGAGCAAGCACGTAACACTTGCCGTATCTAAAAGTACACAGAAGTAGCATTACTTCATGATATTCAAAATATAATTTAGACAATATCATAACTTTACATGGATGACCTCCAAATGCAGTGAACTATCGTATCAATACACATATTTTTACCTACAAAAAAAAACTTTGATTCATCTGGAACTAGTAGTGAGCACAAAATTGTTACTTCGTGGTAGATTATTTGGAAATTATAAAAAATTGAAATTGTTACATAGTGAGTATTGGAAATAAAACAGGAAAACTTCAGCTATCGAGTCACTAGAGGGCATTACCAGTATGGCACACAGCGAATAGCGCGTTAGCAAACTACATAATAGAACAGTGGTATCGCTTAACATGCCTGCGGTACGACAGTAAACAATTATTTAGTTATATTGTGTTTCGAATAACTTCTGTATACAGATTTTTCCCAAGCGTGAACTAACCTCAAATTATTGGATTGGTTTATATCGGTATTTAAATTCTGTATAAGATGTTCAAGATGGTAGAAACCGTGGAAAATAATATAAAAGAGTTGACGATTGTCCCTACAAACTGAGAAACGAATCGTACGTTATCTTTTCCAAGAAGATTTGCCTCCAAGTTGCAACGGGAATGTGATTCGGTCCCCGAACCATATTGGATTACATTGCCCTGCAAAGTAAAAAAGAGTTTTTTACCTTCCTTCAAAACGGCTGAAGAGGAGTTAGATCGAATGGTCGATGCCGATGACACCGACAGAGATGACCAAGTCATGATGCCGGCGCCTACTCCACGCAGAAGACCTAGAGTTTTATTACCCAAGAAAACAGGCAGCACTATTAATGATACTGCTAACTTTAATTATTCAATAATAATAATTCAATTGAGTTGTTCTTCTATTTCAATCTTTTTTTCAATTCCAGATTGAGAATGCATCAAATTATCGTCGTCGGTATCAATGTTTTCTTCATCAGCACTATCAATGTCGACGCATTTTTTTGACATATCATGTTGGTCTTCATTTTCTTTGGATTCTTCTTCAGTATTATTACTGCTGGCTGAAGCTGAAGTTGTTGTTTCTTCTAGATAAGCCTCTTCGTTACATGCCACTTCAACTAGAGGTTGATCACGCGAACTGAAGTCTAAAGTATTCTATGGTATTTCTCTTTAACTGATTTTTTAAATGACCACTCTTTTTCATTTGTTTCCACTCAGATATTGCCGAATTCATTTTGTTGACGAAACCTGCTAGAAAACCCGCGTGATTTGTCTATTTCTATTATTATGGGATATGTTTATATGTTCGTAGGTATATGTAGATGATATGAATAGATCTTATAACACAGAACGTGGGATAAATTTATTCCTGGGAACTTCATTTTCATTCTATAAGCTCTTCATAAGAGAGAATACTGTTGTAGTTGAAAGATGATTATAAAATACTTTTATATTTATTGTGTAATGTTTCACTCCTGCGTAAAGCAACAATCTCATCACTTTTTTTGGGGAACTCTAATGCAACTATTTATACAGCTTCCTTCACAACCAACTTTTAACGTCGCTATTATAGGTAATACAATAGCTATGCAACCGTATTATAATCTGTATAACACTGCTTTGAAATTATTTTATATGAATTTCATAGTACGTTATGCAACTGTCATAAAATTTGTATACTTACACTATTTGTTTGTCGTATGATATGAGATGTAAGAATGTCTATACAACAGCATTATAGAAATCCCTCTATTTTATGATAAAATTGTCGTATTGAGACGCATTAAAAAATAATGTTATTCTTTCAAGCGGCGCTATACGATAATTATGAAATAATTTCGTTCTTTTGCTAGTTGGGGAATAACTAATTGAAAATTCTTGAGGAACGGAAAGCAATATATTATTTAAATCATAAAAATAAAATAAAAAATTATTTAAAAAAAATTAATTGTTTTTCAAGAAAAAAAAAATTGTAATCATAATATACTCTTAGCAACCTTATGCAACAAAACAATTTTTGAAAAATATTCAACATATCAATTTGTTTATAAATATTTTATGAACAAATGTATTTTTTAAAACGTTGTGGAATGCTTTCGTCAGACATTAAACTGATGATCATATAAAATATCAATAATTTTTTTTACAATATCTGCTCGATTTCTCATACTTGGTAAACTTTATAAATTTATAATCAACAGAATAATCAACTTTAAAATACTTTTATAGAGTGATATCACAGAGTGCACATGCAAAATGTACTCGAGGAAGCAAAAAATACATTATATTATCGAAATTTGATGAAAATTGCTACTCCAATGAAATTTAATTCAAATTGATGAAATAAATTTATTCTTTTTCGGTGGCACACTTTGATTGATAATTTCAAATCATTTTTTTGATGGAGTGAAAAAATGTCTTAAAATGAGTTTCATTCAACAAACACTTAGTTGCGATTTTCAGTTTTTGGGAAGTATTTTTGTCAAAAAATGTGGGATTTCACTCAATAAAATGAGATAAGATATCATGGATATATGACAGGTGTATAATTTGAATGAAAAAATTACTTTCATAATTTTGATGGATATTTTTCAACACTCCATCAATGTGCTGGTGCTGATGTAGAGCAGTTCGTAAATCGATAAGGGATGACTTATCGATTTACGAACCGAAATTAGGTTTTTATCTTCGGGTGAAATTGGGGAACTAAATCAGGAGAATTATGAATATTCTCCTACATTCTGGAAATCTAAGATCTGAGTGGGTTATCATCATCTATTTTCCTTGAGAATTTCCAAATAGAATTATTTTACTTCTTCATCATTGTGAGATATTTGCAATTTTTTGTTATTGGTTCTCCAATTGTAACTTCTTTCAAATCTGTACATTTTAAACGATGCACTAACTTCCAACAGGTATTAAATGAATCAAAAATAAAGAAGTTTTCCATATGAATCCAACTCTATGGCGGACACTGTATATAGTGAAAATACTATTTTGACATTTTCCCAACAATTTTCTTTTTATGGTTGGAGTCGAGAAGATACAAAGTTTGGTCTCGAAACCTGTAGCAACCATATAATGACCAAACCTGTGGCAAACTATTTGCAATTCGATAATCCCACCCATAATAATGCGAACGGCGGCTGTAAGTCTGATTTTTTACGTGCTGAGCGCCACTCAACTCTATGATAACAAAAAAGAAGCTATTCGGAAAGCTGAGAAACGGAATAGGTTATAATACCACGACTATCTGGTCATTTGAGCAAAAGTATAAATGAAAAACTATATACATATAAACATATATTTAGATGCCACGTATTACAAAATGTGATTATACCGCCGTTGATAGATGTCAAAATTTCATGAAAAGTTCTTATCAAATTGTGAAGAAATATAAAATAAAAATGTAAGAGAGTTTTCCATTTCCATAGAAAAAAACTATGCTTTTTCATAGTACTACGATGACGCTCACAATGAAATGTTAGACACTAGACGTGTGCTTTATAAGCTTATTGAATGAAATTGATGGAAGTAGAAGTATGATATTTTGGGTGAACTCTCACGTTGAATAATCAAAATAATAAAAAATTCCAGCCCTGTGTATGAACTCCTTTCCGGTGAGGCACTTGAGGTATTTCTGCTGCTCTTTCCAACAGTGGTGGGCGGTATACTACGCTGGACGTGCCCCGAGGGATGAATGCTTCAGTTTGAAAACGTAAAGAAAACAAAGGACGATGGCTACCATTGGACAAATAAGTCCTAAAGGCTATGGATTTATAGCAAAACTACTCACGTAAAGGGTGAAAATCTGTAATCTACTCCTACAACCCAAAAACCAAAAACAAAAATGGCTGCCAAACCACTGATGGATGTACAAAATCATATCAAATGCATGTTTTCTCCTAGATGATATTCCTGTCAACTCACCTCGACTGAGAGCTTCGGAAAAAACGAGAAGCCGGTGCCTCGTGGTACAACAAATGGAAATTCTGTAAGCTCCAGGACAAAATCAAAATTTATAGCCAGGAGAACATTCCATTTCAAACGGGTTCTGACATCTACTGAGTTGGGAGAAATATCAAACAATTCAGATCCAAAAAACGTGATAGTCCCTTTTTCCGAATAGCACCACCACTACATCCCTTATTGAGAGATCCTCGGGACCCACAACACTCTGCTCACTCTTCTCCTGCGTACTGCCAGCCAATATAACACCAGAAAAACTGATTCAGTGCAGGAATCGCCGGACGGAAACTTGGCAACTATGACAAGCCATATCTTGACTTCGGAAAGAGGAACAACGTAAGAGAAATTGGAGTTTCACATATGCTTCAACTGAAGTCGAAAATACGCAAAAGGAACTAAAAATCAACTACTCGAAGAAAATCAAAAAGCTACGACGGCGTATTGGCGCCATCCTACCAGTATATTTTTTTTCGAAATCTCAAAATTTTTAGATTTTTTCTCAAAATTTCGACTTTTTTTCTCAAAATTCTGACTCTTTTTCTCAAACTTTTGAGATTTTTCCTCAAAATTTCGACTTTTTCTCTCAACATTCTGAGATTTTTTCTCAAAATTTCGACTTTTTTTCTCCAAATTTTGAGATTTTTTCTCAAAATTTCGACTTTTTTTCCCAAAATTTTGAGATTTTTTCTTAAAATTTTGTCTTTTTTTCTCAAAATTTCAAGACTTTTTCTCTCATGCATTGGTTTTATTCAGTGCAATCTCTGCGTTTAACGAATGTGGGTAGAATCATGGATATCACGGATGAACTCATTAAGCGATATTTTTTTCTTGGTTTGAATTACGGAGAAATTATACAATATTTGCAATTAGTACACAACAAGTTCCTCAGCAGAAGGACATTGCAGAGACGTTTGAAATCACTGGGTTATATAGAAGAAAGAACTACACACACGTACAACAACTCGTTTCTTTTCTCAAGGAAGAAATTGATAAATCAGGGCAATTACATGGATATAAATGGATGCATTTGAAATGTTTGCAGAACGGTATGGTAGTTCAACAAGAAAGCGTTCGTCTAGCTTTGAATATTCTCGATCCTGAAGGAGTCACCCTATGCAGAAGAAATAGATTGAGGAGAAGAGAATATTTCAGTAAAGGTCCTAATTTTTTATGGCACATTGATTCCTACGATAAACTGAAACCATATGGAATCGCAATTAATGGTTGCATCGATGGATTTTCACGAAATGTTTTATGGCTTGAAACTGCATTCACCAATAATGACCCAGCCGTAATAAGTGGTTATTTCATGAATACAGTCGAATCCTTAGGGGGCTGCCCCAAAATGATTCGAACAGATATGGGTACCAAAAATGGTTATGTCGAACAAATGCAGAATTTCTTCGGTGACCGCAACTTGGGAGCAATATTCATTTATGGAAGGAGCACAGCAAATCAGAGTATAGAATCTTGGTGGAATATATTGAGGAAACATACAGCACAGTTTTGGATGAATTTGTTTCAGAGTATCAAGGACAATGGACATTTCGATGGCTCTTTCATCGATAAGTCATTAGTTCAGTTTGTTTTCATGGATATCATTCAGGTGAGGAAGTTCTAAATACTCTTGGAGTATTATTTTGGGATCTTTTTGTCAAATGCAACCTAACATAATTTATGCGTTTTCGTTTAGTAGTACATAATGTTGAACACATATAATTTAGTGACATATTTCATATCAGTCAGATGACAGAAGACATTTCAATAGCAATAGACCTGCGAAGCAATGCTTCTGAGAGTACTAAGAGAAACCTCAAGTTGATAGGTGATTCAACTAGATATATTTTTTTATTATAAGAAAATGTATTCATCCAAACATTATAAATTAACGTGAATAACAGAAAAATAATTCGCGTAACAATATAGGTACATTTGGAAAGAGTTCCAGTACTGAATTACGAACTGCTTACTCTCTGAATACAGGTTTTTTATGTCAGGTTATTTTATTCAGACATGAAAAGGGAAACAATTTTCTTATTTAATTTTCATAGGATGATCAAATGAAAATGTTTGTGACAAATTTTAGCGGGACCTTGATCAAGTATATTTCGAATGGAATACTCATCGCATCACAGGAAAAAAAACGTCCGTTGCCCCTAAAGGAAGACCCTTCATTATGTTCGAGCTGCCGGAGTTGTATGGTACAAGAGACTATTTATTTCCAATCTCCCAAGATGATATTCAAATATGTAGAGAAGAATGTAAATATATAGAATATCCTTGTGATGAAGATGTTTATAATTTATGCAAAATCATAATCGAAGAAAAAAGTTTCAGTTTGCAGAATGACCCATTCAAATGTGTTGAATTATACTAAGCATTGAGAGAAGAGATGAAACGCCTACTGTAAACTTATTCGAAGACTTATTCTAGTTACTTAAGTGTACCTATAATTTGAATTATTCACAGACTTTTTTTATATATCAATCATGGAATATAAATATTTCTGAAAAGCGAATTTATTGGTCATTTTCCTGTAGCCTTCCTATTTTTGCAAACATAAAAATAGTAAAATACGATATATGATCTAAAAATTCTTATTTAATTTATACCAGATGAACATAAACTTCTTGGTTGAATGTCATTTAGGCTCAAAATAACTACATAATTAGCATCAAACGGAAGAATTATATCATATTCTGACTCCGTAATCGATTCCACGGAAGAATGATAGAGAAAAGTTATTCTTCTCAACAATTTGTGGGCCGTCATTTCCCAATAAAGTCGTTAGAGCACAACTTTAGATCTGTATAATTTTTTTAATCGAATTTATGTTTAATTATCAATTATAGTGGTTGTATACAGTTATTTCTAAATACTCAGTTTTCATTTGGAATGGACTTTGTATATATAATAGAGTCCATTCTAGAAGTAGGAAAAAAAGACAATTTTCGGATGAATACATTCAATGTATTTGTGTAACTATACAAATGTGTATTTTGTAAATAATATACAAGGTCATTTTCTGAATTAATCCGCCCTGAATCCTAGATTTCTCCGAAAATAAAGCTACAACGTGAAATTTTTTGAATAGGTTATTTTCTAGTACAAGGGGCATGATTTGACGTATCATTGAAATATGTATCAATTACCCTATTAACAACCCCTTGGAAATATTAAATAGAATGACCCACTTTGCGATACCATATTAAAAAAATACGGAAAACCATTATCGAAATCGCACTGCGATATCCTGTATTGGCCTGTTTTAAGGTTTTTTCATTGAAACTTCATTTTCTGAGATATCCAGAGTATATCCTGGTATACAAATTATGCAGCTTCGTGTCTGTCATTCGACACCCCAATTACTCGATGCTCCACCAACATCGGCATCTTTGACTCGGTTCTCTGCTTAGGCCTTGTTGCCAGTATTATATCTCTGTCTCAATGTATATTTGCTAGACACAAAAGTAGATGATCTGTACGAGTACGGTTCCAACTGTAAACAAATATCATTGACAGTACAAATGTTTGATAGTGTAAGAGACATTAACTCAAATTTGTAATAAAAGTGTACACAAGCCCATATTCGATTTGGCTATCGTATTTTTTTATACTCAAATCGGAATTAATTGAATATATACGCCCTATGAGAACAATGGTGGCGCAACTCAAAAAACATTCGAATTGGGCCAATATTATGTTGAGTAGTATAGACACATTATAGACATATTAAAAGCGTTAACAAAATATTGATTCCACTATCGTACTCAGTGAGCAATATCATATCTGAGATATAAAAGACTCTAATCAAAATGGGTCGCACTGTATGTAAATGTCAAACTACCAGTTATCAAAGTACTCTTTTTATTTAAACTCATACCAA
Source organism: Gonioctena quinquepunctata (assembly GCA_018342105.1). Classification (NCBI taxonomy): domain Eukaryota; kingdom Metazoa; phylum Arthropoda; class Insecta; order Coleoptera; family Chrysomelidae; genus Gonioctena; species Gonioctena quinquepunctata. Next base: position 351,867 of record JAFIRS010000919.1, on the reverse strand, counting down.
TAAAAACAAAACATTCTGACTAGTAATGAAGAATAAAAATAACTCCACAGGATTGATAGGTTGATATTGCAATCAAAACCTACTAATCAGCTATGATTTTCATGAGGGATTCCAATCAGAACGGGTCACACTGTATGTGAATGGCAAACTACTAGTTATCAAAGTACACATTTCATTGAAACTTATACCAACAAAAACAAAACATTCTGACTAGTAACAAAAAATAAAAATAACTCCACAGGATTGATATTGCAATCAGAACCTACTAATCAGGTATGATTTTAATGAGGGATTCTAATCAAAACGGGTCATACTGTATGTAAATGGGGCAAACCTAGTTATCAATAAAAACAAAACATTCTGACTAGTAATAAAAAATAAAAATAACTTCACAGGATTGATAGAATATTGCAATCAAAACCTTCTAATCAGGTATAGTTTTTCAATTATAAACAAAAACAAAACTCCATTTTATATTTCTTCAGCCTTTGCTTTCATCAAAATCGACTGAACATTCAACAAAAAATAAAATTATCTGAAAAACTGGACCAGAAACGAAATAACCATTGAAAAAAGTTTAGCTACACTATGTCCATTAACCACACATTTGAGTTCAAAACACATTGAAATTCATTTCTGAAGTCGGGATAGGATTCATAATTACCAGGTACGACCGACGGCCGACGACCGACGACCTATTGTGGATGGGCCTTAAGATATCATAGACGATAACAAATTGACTGAATCGACTGAACGTCACGTGACTTTGACGCACAATTTCTTGCGGCATATATAAGAGAGAGAAATGTTGTGGAGAGTACATTGGAAAAACAAATAGGCAAAGCGATTGGAATTGAGGATTGTTATTCAAAAAATTTGTCAATTGAAGGAGTATTAATGATGAAAAAGTCAAAATTTTGAGAAAAAATCTCAAAATTTTGAGAAAAAAAGTCGAAATTTTGAGAAAAATCTCAAAATTTTGAGAAAAAAAGTCGAAATTTTGAGAAAAAATCTCAAAATTTTGAGAAAAAAGTCAAAATTTTGAGAAAAAAAGTCGAAATTTTGAGAAAAAATCACAAAATTTTGAGAAAAAAAGTCGAAATTTTGAGAAAAAATCTCAAAATTTCGAGAAAAAAAGTCAAAATTTTGAAATTTCAATAGAAAAATATATCGGTAGGATGATGCCGATACGCCGTCGTAAAAAGCAGATACTTAAACTGTTGAGACAGCACAGGCTCGCTGAATTTCTCACGAATTTCACTATAAACTAAACAAATAATCATCAAGATCCAAATTTATTCGGAGCGTAGGCAACCAATGCTGCACAGAGATGCTCCTCGGGTTGTGGAGCAATGGTTTCCCCAAAACTCACACACACATACAAACCTCGAAAAAAAGCAGGTGGAGCTAGAGTGAAAATGTGGCCAGCACCAAAATGCTGCCAATGTCCCCTTACCAGCGAGCTCTACCGTACAATACGCTACTGATCCATATCAGATTGAAAACCAATTTGCGAATATTTTCATATTTCTCTGAAAATAATAGCAATGAATTCTGAACAACATGTACCGCAGTGTTTCATCAATGTATCTGCCATTCAGGATGGAATAACCAGCACATGAAATCACGCCATTACAGATTGAATTGCCTACTCTTCACCGGAAATTGACACACACACATACATACTAATATGGTCGCAATACCATAAATCGTGTCAATCACAGATGCCTCACACAGCATGTCTGCGAATTGAAATGTTTTGTCATATTACGAAGAACGACACAAAAGGTGACAAACATATATCATATCAGAAATAAATTGATAAACATTTCCCCACATAACCAGAAAAGACAAAAAAAGAAACGGATGTATTCCCAAAATTTGGAAAATCATTTATATAGTCGTAATTTGGGATACAAATACAGAATTTTCAAACATGAGCTTCGTGAAAATGGAAGGTTGTCCAGGAAATCCATAGTAAAATAGACAAAAGGCTGTTTGTTATTTACGATCTATGTTTCTAATTCTCAAGAAAAAATGGAAATGATATATTTATAAATAGGATGAATCATGGTGTGGCGTTGATTATACTTCTTTTGCAATTAGGAATATTTCCTTCTCCAACTTCTTGTCGTATGTTTTCACTTCTAAAACCACTAGAGGTTCAATTATTTCCGGAAATTCTTTCGAGCTCATTGATATTTTGATAATTTTCTAAAAATATTTATGAGCGAGAAAAAATTTTCGGAAATAATTTAATCCCGTGTGGTATTCCGTAAAAGAATACCACACCAGATTGTGTTTGAAAATTAAATAATTTTAGAATTTATTTTTTGACTCTCAACAATGCCATTATTTTTTCTTCGGCAAGACCCTAGCAATACATAGAATCTTTTGATTGACCTAATTGTTCAGTTACCATGGCAACTAGGTGAAACCTCAATCTAAAATGTACTTGAGTTCCAAATCTGTCAAACGGCACGACGTGAAAAAAATTGTTTTTTTTATTGGTGCCCCTTTTTACCCATTTAAAGCACGCCTCAGCGTGTTTAAATCGAACTTTAAAAAACGCGCGTTTTTTAAAGGTAACCATGACAACATCAACAAATCGAGAAACGTGAAGTCTGAATGACAAATTTTTGATAATTGATCTGACAGGAGCACCTTGTCAAATAAAATATCACTCACAATTCGTTCATTTATATGTGCTCCTCCATCCATTTGATGAACTTTTCATATTCTTTTTTATATATATCACTGGATTTTCGCGGTATTAACCGCGATTCTGCCCCACTATTCAAAAAATCGATATTAGAATCATTCATTTTTGAGCTCTGGTGACAACAAATATTGATCTTTGGTAACAAATTGCAAATGAATGTTTTTCTCATTTCCATGACAACGAAAGGTATACTGATGTCAGATCACGAATTCAACCTTCTTGCATTATTAGTTCTTATTTCTATTTTTTGTAGTAATAATACCAGTATATATGATTTCAAAGTGCACCAATAAAAAAAAATAACGTAATGTATTCGTGGATAACTGGTCTTAAAAACACTTGCTCTATTTCGAGCACTCCGGCTGCGCCGTCGTGCTCGAAAAATCGCGCGTGTTTTAAAGCCCTTTTTATCCACTTATACTTTAATATACTATTCGCTTCGGTCAAGAAAGTAAAGAAAGTGTTCGTCAGGAGATTCAACAGTTAACACCCGCGAATACTAAGGAATACAAGGAAAGCATATGGAGGCAGTTTACAAACTTTTGCGTTGAAAAATCGTGAGATTTTGATAGAGCGGATATACCTGTGGAGGACCTGGCGCTTATTCTTGAAGACTATGCAGAAAAAAAACTCCGAAGACTACAAGGAGAGTGTAGTGAAAGTTTTATGTTCCACAGCCAAGCAGTTCCAAGAATATTTTTTTAAAAGGTACAGCCGTCAATTAAATCAATTTTTTGATATTGAATTTGAGAACGCAAGGACTGCAAAAAATGCTGATCGTCGGAATTCACAGAAGGACCCAGCCAAGAGAAAGACAAGTTCATCCGCATTATCAACAGGCCAGTAAAAAAAAATTATGGAGCTTTGTGATAAAAACACCCCGGAGGGATTGCAAAAAAAAATTGGACTGGAGAAGGAATGGAGGAGCTGCAGCATGCATAGAATATTTTGTGGAAAAATTGATAATCAAGGAAAACCAATAGGTCGCATTGAATATAATCCAGTTTTCTCTAAAATTACCCAAGGCGATTTAAAAAAATGGCTGGCAGTAAGTGGTTAGTACCAAATACACTCGATGAAGAAATATGCTGAGTAGAACTTTTCAAAAAGTTAACAAGCAAGCGAGATCGCCTCAATAAAACCAACCGTTTATTTTCAACTCCCAATCTGAACAGTCAGCACCCCAACTCCAAAGGTTGGTACAAGAACAGTCCGGCTGGTACAAGAACAGTCTCTTTCTGGTTCAAATCGGCGGCATCATCAATTGGAATTGACGTCAAAGAGGTCAAAATAATAAATCACTCTGCAAGAGTCACTGCTGTTTCAACTCTAGCCAAAACAGGAATTGGTGAACAGCAATTAATGAAAATCTCAGGACATGGAGGTAGTCACTCAATTTAATCATATCTGCAGATTGATTTGAGTCAACATCAGGAATTAATTGATGCAATGAGGTCTGTTTCAACTTTTGTGAAGTCAAGTCATGGAGCTCTAAAGCAAGAACGAGCCACCGCTATCAATCAATCTCCTGCCATAGTTTATAATAATTGCGTTCATATAAACAATAATTACAATAGTCAAATTGATATAAATAACTGATTATCATTATTAATTGAATATTTTGTTATTTTATAGCTACCTGAATTAAAAACTAAAAGCTGATTGTTTTTATCATTTTTTGACTATCACAAATAAAGAATAGTTGAGAATTCTCTATCCATTTGATTTTCATTTTTCATATAGGTTCATGAACAAATTTAGTTTGCGTAGCAGTTTCGGCACCAATAGATTCCTCACCTATTAATTCTCAATTTTACCTATTGTAGTTGCATGAAAATACCAGTTCAGAATGTAACATATCTTCCATTTTATATCTACTTTGGGTTACTGCAAGTGGTAGAAAATTATAATTTTATCAATTTTCCATAGGTAGATACATATACATGCAGTTTGGGCACCAATGGATTCTTAGCTTATAAATTCTTAATTTCTACTTATTGTAGTTGCATGAAAATATCAGTTCAGAACGAAGCATATCATATTCTAATATTAAATATCACTTTTGGGTTACTACAAGTAGTAGAAAATTATCATTTTATCAAGTTTTCATATAGATACATATATAGATTTGGTGTGCTTTGCAGTTTCGGCAGCAATGGCTTCTCAGCCTATAAGATGCTGATTTCTGCTTATTGTAGTTGCGCGGAAATATCATTTTACAATGAAGCATATTATATTCTTCAATTTTCTATCAACTTTGAGCTACCACTAGTGGTAAAAAATTAATTATTCATTAGTTTTTTATATAGGTACATGAACAGGTTTAGTTTCGTCACCAATGGATTCGTAGCCTATAAATTGTTGATTTCTACTCATTGTAGTAGCACAAAATCACTATTTCAGGACGTGAAATATTATATTCTTTCATTATATAGTTACTTAGAGATACTACAAGGGTTAGAAAATCATAATTTTAACTGTTTTTCGTAAAGGTAGGTACATAACAGATTTAATTCGCGTCTAGCCTATGAATTGTTGATTTCTACTTGTTGTAGTTGCATGGAAATAACATTTTGAGTTCGAACATAGTTCATTTTTCAATTTTTCAGATGTTTTGAGAAATTACAAGTAGTGAAAAATTGCTTTTTTGCGTTTTTATCGATTTTCTATACTCGCTTTATTTCATAGCATTCATAACCATAATTTTACTGTACAGAATATCAGCAAAAACTCGTGTTTTGTAGTAAAAAGAATATTGTGCAGTCAAAACGAACCCAAACTGTTTTGTTTTCCAAAAATATATCGATTTGAAAATCATGCTGACTGTAAAATATGTATAAAATTGTCTGATGTAATGATGGGTCATCGTACTATGTCTTATTTATTCGCCTTAATAGAAGATTGTGGTTTCTATTTAAAGGAAAATTTTTCGAATTGTTCAGAAATATTTGCTTTTGAACTACTCAAAATTGAAAGTGCTAAATGGAAGAATGGTGAATAAAATAGTGTCTGAATATTATATTTATATATTTAATTAGACATAGATATTTGGTTATTTCAATTCAAAGTCCAGATTTTTTGCCTTCGAGAAGAAATGAGGTGTCCGAAGAATATAAAAAACATTTCAACTATGTAATTGAAATGTATCAAAATTAAATAAAGAAAGAAAAATCAATATTGTCAAAAAATATTATTCTGTCATTGAAACGTCAAGAAATTTCCGATTTAATTCGCTGTTAGGTACCTAAGCGAGAAAAAATAATCAATGAATCAATTTCAAAATATACTTTCCGACTGGCTACGCTAGCGTATGCTTTATATTATTTCAAACCTGGAGACTAGATAGAAATACTCCTTAATGACACCCTAACTGAAGTTAATGCGACAACGTTTTCATTATGGAGTAATATCCGGATTCTTCTATCACTGTTGAAATCAAGTCTAACCCGAAAGCTTTAACTCTTTCGACATACAAACAAGTGGGCCACAGCCATCCACGAATTTGGAATTTTGACCGAACAAGGACAAGGAAAAATCCGTAGTCCTTGCCATGGTTATATTTCTCAAATATGGCCAAGAAAGAATTTTGAACTGAAGAAAATTTTCAAAATAATGAATTTCTAAAGAGGGTACAGCTTTCAGTACCCTGTATAGATCAATAGGTAGCCCATCACTCCTCACGGAAAAAAAAGATTCGTTGATTCAACATGATTATCTTTGTTGTTGGAAGGTTCTCCCATATCGAATTTTTCCAGGAATAAAATCGGATTTGGTGACAGCGCGTATCAATTTTTCAGATTTGTTGTGACTTTGACGTTATCATACAATGTTAGAACCTCTTATATTTGTGAAATTGTGAAACTACTATAGAACACCAAATTCACTGCTACGATTTGTACACAGTTGCAACATCCCACCAGTATCCTGGATCTTGAAAGATACGTTAAAGCCTGAGGAATCGACTGAAAGGAAGTTGGTTGACTTATCTTGAATGGTTCTGAAGTTATGAATTTTTCTGTGGGTCTATGCACGACGCTAATTTGAAACATAAACTGACGTAGGTCGGAAACTATTGCATATAAATGCGCTGTATCGACAATTCAGTGGCGAATCCAAAAATGTAACAAAAATAATGGGATTCCATTTGAATGGAACTTGGTAGTATATCTCATTTTGTGACATCCTATATATGGATAGACATTCTCGAATGTTTCCGATGATGTTGCTCCTATATCATTGCAATATTGCCATTATATCACCAAATACTATGATTGATTTGATTGTACGAACTCAAGGAAATATTCACCATTCATTTTGTGATTATCGTGAATTTTTTTCCCCCAAATATCGAGGGATGTTTTGACGAATGCGACTAACTTCTCATGAGTAAGGAAAATATTTTCAAACACCAGTTTCAGAACGCTGGGTTTTTCGTAACTTCTGAAAGCTCTGAAGTGCTGATTTATAATTCGTTTGTTGGTCGAGTAGAAGTTTGCAGAATTTTTCCAGGTAATTAAAAAGTATGAGGCACTTCGCCAAAAAACGTGATCTTAGGGAATGTTTAAGTTACTTCAAGAGTGGTCATAATTTTTAATGAATCATTAAGTTTATTTTCGTTGAGTTTGTTGCTATCTGAGAACTTGACTTGATGCGGGAATAAATCACATGACGAAAAGAAGAGAACATTACATTTTTCATTCTATAGTGATGACTGTCATTGATTCGGTCGTGGAAAAAACTCCTATATGATAAAAATTAATCTCGATTCTTTGTAAGCGCAAAACGTAAGAACAGAAAATTGCCCGGAAATTGCAAAATTCGGGTATATAAGAACTTTGGCGAAAAAAAAGACTATCGAGTCATTCATTACCAAAGAAGAAATAGCTTTTATTTCTGGAAAAAAAACCACAATTCCAGAACGATGAGAAAAGTGGTTGGATTTTTTATCAATTTCTAGTAGTTTTTCCAAAAGAAATGCTTCTGTTTGAACACTGCAGAAACCGCGCCAGGATGAGACATAACAAGTTCAGATCTATCGCCGAGCGTTATTCATAATATTTCCTTACAAAGTGAGCAGGCCGAAAAAATAATGACACAGCATTCGGTATACATGAAGATCATTCAAAAATAACTGAATCAAGAGCAGCTATCAAATGAGGAGTCTTCATTTCAATATAACACATGCTGAGACAAGTTCTGATTCATTCATAGGATGAAACAGAATAATATATCCTCAGAAGTAAAAATACTCTGACCCAGCAACTCGCCGATCGCGGAGAGTTCCGGGATTTACATTGTTGCCAAGCGTTATTCATAATATTTTTTGATAATAAGAGCAGGCCGAAAAAATACGTGCATATTATTTAAGAATAACTAAATCAAAGACAGCTACCAAATACGAAGTTTTCATTTCAATATAACACATGCGGATATAAGTTCTGATTTATTCATAGGATGGAAGAGACTAACGTTTCTTCAGAATTTTCGCAAAAAAAAGACACTGGCAACTCTGGAAAATGCCAAATCAATGGACTTATGACGTTGAAAGAAGCGGCAATAACGCTATGTTTGAATGTCTCACTGAATCTGAGGGTTTGAAAGCAGCGTTTATTCGAATACTACGCAATATTTTCTAGTAAAAACTATGCATATATAATATTTCATCACAATATTTCAACATCACGCACATTTGAAGCAGATTTGTGAGTTTGAGTAATACCCCGAATGAGGTTCATAGCAAAAGAAAGCTTTTCTAGAAAAGTTATTGGAAATTTCTTTGTCCTGGAAAAGTTTTCAGGAATACATAATATATAATATGAAGGTTTGTTTGTTTGTGTTGATAAGCTCATAATTCGAGATCGGCTTGGCCGATTTGGCTTATTTGTTTCGAAAAGACGGGATAACAGGATAACGCAAAAACGGGATAACGGGAAAACAGGATGACAGAAAAAAAAGGAAATGGGAATACAAGATGAGAGGGAAACGGCAAAACATGAAAACGGAATAACTGGATAACGGGAAAACTGGATACTGAGAAAACGGGATAACGGAAGAACTATATAACGAGAAACGGTATAACAGGATAATAGGAAACCGGGATAATAGGCAAAGAGGAAAACAGGATAACGGGAACACGGGAACACAAAATAACGGGAAAATGAGAATACAGAATAAAGGAAAAACGGGATGAAGAGAAAACTAAAAAACAGAATACCGGGATAATGAGAAAACGAGTTAACTCGATAAAGAAGCAAAACGGAATAAAGGCAAAACGGAATAACGGGATAACGGAAAGCGTATCAAAGGCATAACCTAGATGGAACAACACCAGCAAAAAAGTTCTACGCGGGCGAAAAAATTAGGGAGTATAGAAATCTGGACAGGACGTCTGTCCGGTCAGCTAGTTCTTAAAATGAGTTTTGAGTAAGCTGTGTGTGTGTGTTTAGGTAGATTCATGCGGTCAGAGTTCGAGAAAAATGAATAAACGGGCAATGTGAATCAAGGAAAAACTATAGTTGTAACAATCTCATTAGATTTCTAGAAAGTTCTTGAAAAAACTAAGAGCATAGCAGTTTCAAGAGATACCTGGTTGTTTTCTCAATATATCCAGAAAGTGATAATGCTTCCATGTGATATATCAGATTTGATTAGATATTAAGCCCTTGGGTAATGATCAGAGAACCCCAATATCTATTAATAATTTATCTGAAAAATGCCAATGAAATTGACATTTCCAGCGATTTATTTTGATTTTTAGAGATAGTTAATCGATTGATATGTCGAATGGTAATGAATCCCCTGAGCGGAAACATTTTCATCCCGCGCCAACCAATGGAATGAACTCCATTACAAAATTTAATATGTATGGAACCTACCAACCATATAAATTACCTAGATAATCTGTATGATTCTTTATATTGATTATTGATATATATATATATATATATATATATATATATATATATATATATATTATTCTCGATATTTGTTTGCGTTAAACGCATGAGGAGTTCGACTATTGGTATCGTGGGTAGGCCTATCTGACACATTTGTTGGTGACCTGTTAATATGCACGAAATTTCGTACTATTAAAATTCCACGATATTAGGTTTAAGCTTCACCGCACAGATTATAGGTGTCACTATCAATAATCTGATGCAGTTCACATGTTTGTATTGGCCTAAGGCTATTAACCTACGAGAAATCTGATACGAATTTGAAAGAGACCACAGACCGTCCTGATGATTGGGAAACCATGAAACAGGCTGTAGACAAATGGTGGGTTCTTTTGGATTCGAAACAGATTTCTCTTATCCTCGATATTTGTTCGCGTTGAACGCATGAGGAGTACGACTATTGGTATCGTGGGTAGGCCTATCTGACACATTTGTTGGTGACCTGTTAATATGCACGAAATTTCGTGCTACTAAAATTCCACGATATTAGGTTTAAGCTTCACCACACAGATTATGGGTGTGACTATCAATAATCTGATGCAGTTCACATGTTTGTATTGGCCTAAGGCTATTTACCTACAAGAAATCTGATACGAATTTGAAAGAGACCACAGGCCGTCCTGATGATTGTGAAACCATGAAACAGGCTGTAGACGGATGGTGGGTTCTTTTGGATTCGAAAGAGATTTCTCTTATTCTCGATATTTGTTCGCGTTAAACGCATGAGGAGTACGACTATTGGTATCGTGGGTAGGCCTATCTGACACATTTGTTGGTGACCTGTTAATTTGCACGAAATTTCGTGCTATTAAAATTCCACGATATTAGGTTTAAGCTTCACCGCACAGATTATAGGTGTCACTATCAATAATCTGATGCAGTTCTATATATATATATATATATATATATATATATATATATATATATATATATATATATATATATATATATATAGTTTGGAGGTCCTTGGGATTTGGATTCATACATCAAAATCAGGCAATCAGTTAGTCGTTCCGCACCTGGCCACTAGCTTCTTCAGTTTTTTTCTTCTTTATTTCCATTATTTAGATGCATTGGGGAAAGTGGTGCTGAGAAAGTGGAGTAGAATGAGGCTATATCCTAATCAAAGATTCGTATGGGGGTTATGTTGAAAAGAACTCACAAATATAGAAAAAAACATATGCATATATATTCATGCAAATTTATTCATGCATGAAAGATAAGCAAACCATTCCTGTTAACTTCGTCGAAGTCAGACATCCACAATAACGTCCGTACAATGCGAACGCACAATTCAAATAATATAATTTTTAAGTCAACACTCATAAATGTTACGGATATTTTTATATTGAGTTGAATAACGTGTTATATTCCGAACCATGTGTTGTTCAATAATTAATTTAGTGCATACATTTCAATATTGTGTAAAATATGTCTCAAACTCCATATCTTTAATTTTAGTTCAACCTGAATATGACAAATACCATGTCGAAACGTAGTTAAGAGAAATTATATGAATAGACTGAATCAGATCTTTATTCCAAGAAAATATATTAATTATATTATAATAAAGAACAGTCTTTCAGAAAATAATTAAAAGTTTATTTGTTCTGAAAGTTTCATTTATTATTACGATACAATCGTAACAATATATATATATATATATATATATATATATATATATATATATTCAGGGCATCTCTGGGCACATGGAAAAACTCACTGGACTATGTGTTGCATATATATAAATGGTAGCCACTCCACAGTTCTATAACTTTTTATTGTGAATTGTGGTATCTGAAACATTATTGCCACTAAGCAGAATCACCTCAATGGTTTCCAAACTTAAATAACCGTTGCGGTAATCATCCTGTAGTACTTGAATCTCTTTTAGAAGTCACAATCACTAGCAATAGAGTATGATAGTTTCGGTGACATTTTAGTTACTTCCGTCAAATCTTCAATGTGACAGGCACTTGATTGTGATATGTGGTGATGGTTGCTACGTAAGTGCTATCTCCATAAGTGAGTTCCACAGTTCACATTCAATAGAAGTCACTACAAAGTTACAATAACCTTTAAAATTCACCATCAAGTGACCGTGCATTGGTCCGCACCATGACGAAAACTAACCTAACGTTTCTCAAATTATTCCATTCTGGCTCACAAAAGTTCGTTTCACCTGTTCGTGGAACGTCAATGATATCCATTCAAACTGAAATGGTTATGCGTTTTGAATAGACATTTTTTCTTGATTTTGTATAAAAGGGTAATTTAAATAGATCACTGACTTGTGCGCCTGCTCAATATTCTTACCATAATGGTTAATTCAGTTAACATAAATGCTATCCTTCTCATGACTTGTTAATTGATGATTGTTACTCAATGAAGGTTAATTGAAGCTGCATATATTTGGATATTTGGAGCGCGACACCTAAACATATCCTGAGGCTATTGGATTCTGTCCGAAAAAGGGCAATTCGTCTCGTCGGTGATGCCTCGCTTACAAACTCGCTCACTTGTCTGGAACACCGTAGAAAAGTTGGCGATTTGTCTCTATTTTATAGATATTTTCATGGGCGATGCTCTTCTGAAATATCAACAATCGTTCCTGCTTTGGCAGTCTCTTCGAGATTAACCCGTCAAGTTCAGTCATCACACCCCTTCGTGGTCACTCTGGAGACCTGCAGAACATCACTTTCCAAAGACTCGTTCATCCAACGATCAGCGAGGCTTTGGAACTCATTGCCTAGGGAGGTGTTCCCCGAGGCATACAACCTCCAGAAATTTAAGAAGAACACCAACTCCTACCTTCTTTCCCTTGGTTCCCACGATGTTCTCTGAACATTACAGGATATCCCTCTTCGTGGAAACCAGAACATAAAAAAAAACAAAAATCCACCTCACTAGCTACATGTCGTTTTTCAACAATTGATGGACATGTACCCGCAATTTCGAAGTTATAACTTTGAAGTGCCAGGTTATAATAACCGCAACGTGTTCGCCACTTCCAAGGGTATGAGACCTATTGTAATTTTTTGGTTATAACTTTGAAGTTGTGAATCATGAGCCTGCGACGTGAGCGTCACTTTCTAGTGGTGGGAGAGTTAATCAGTTAGTTCCACTGGCCACTTTATGATGACAGGAACTTAAGAGTGGTATATTTTCAGTTTCTGCCACTTCAAAGTTATATTCTCCAAAAGCAGTCTTATTTACAGGAATATGCTGGGTCACCATTATCAAGCCGGGATCCAACGTCGCGTGGAGTGGCAATCCTGGATTGAGGGTTGAGTGTGAAGGTTGGCGCAACGAAATGTGTCGGGCCGTTCCTACGACGCATGAAGCATCGCGGTTTCAGACGTGGACAAGCAGCGGTTTCAGTCTGTTGTGCGCCGGCACTGTTGGCGGTATAAATTTTTCAATTCTTCTATTGAATATTTTATACTCATTGGCCCTTCAATTTGCCTCCAGGTATCATGAATTGAATTCCTGATTTCATGGTTTGAATCCCGTGTGTTCCAAATAATCGGCTGGGCTACATAGAGGGATAAAACACCACTTCGTGCGACCACTCCATGATGAAAGTTACCACGGCGGCACTGACAGTACCACGCGCCTAGCCGCGTCGTTGGAGCGGTATACACGTGTTGAGCGCCATCGTCCGAGCTCCTTTGAACCATGTTCATTCACCGACAGACGACGACGGTTCATTAACCGGCGCGTGAACTGGCAAGTTTTGCGTGAGGAGTGCCACTCCACGCGCCGTTGGATCAGGGCTTTAGAGAAATGAAAGAAAAATTCAATAAATATTTATTCGTCGTCGATACTGCATCAAACGTAGTAATTATTATTTTGATTGATTTCTACATTATTTTCAATGTTTGAGCAATAACAAGTTGCCATTTTCTGCAACTGACATCAAGAACTACCAGGGAGCTCCACAGTAGAACTTACTCCTGAGATTCAATCGGCGTACCGATTGAGTTAGCTGAGGTAAAAAAAATGAGGTAAAAGGATCAATGGAAAAGAAGTGAAATACATAGCCAAATATTTATATAGGTATTTATTTATGAACATTGAATTGAATTCAAAGGGCAACTATCTAAACATATTTTGAAAATAGTATATAAATTAGTAAAACAAAAAATATTTTTTTGTTATGTCTAATTGTGAAAATAAATAGATAAAAAATAAAATAAAAACAAACCACAATCAGCTCATTAAAACAATATTCATATATTTATATACAACACGAAAAAATAAACCTGAAAAGAAACTCAACATATTAGTCAAGAGAAAGTCGTTGTCCGGAGTATCAGATAAGAATATATCGATTTCCTGTTTTTCGAAAACTTTCGCTTTCTTGGGTTTGAAACCTTCGTTCAGTCTTTTCAGATATGCCGTTCATTCAAAATATCTGCTCATATCGATGTCTTTTTCCAATTTCAAAATTAGTTTAATCATTGAGTACATCGACCACAAGGTTGACGGGCAGAGATTTCTTTATAAGGGGTGAAAGTATACTGTAAATACCTCTTCTGCCAGTGATTGTGTATTTTCCTCCTCATACCACTTCTCAAATACTGCAAATTTTTTCTCGTAACGCCAGCGAGACTTTTCTGGAACTAACTGGCTACTCATAGAATCGGCAGCTTCCAAGATTTTTGATGGAATGTCACTTAATAAATCCTCTGAATTGTTGATTTTTTATATCAAAATAAGTAGTAAATTTGCATACCACAATTATGCCTTGTTGAAGTTAACAATCGCTACTTATTTACCCGATTCTATGGTAACGAGAGAATGAACTCGTAGAATGAACGTACCATGTATCTGAAATGGATGAACTTTTCAATTGCTACTGTCAACCAATTTGAAAAGTTATACGCAAAAGTTGAAGAATTTAGGAAATCCAGTAAATCTTACAAAATGTTCACAATATCTTTGGACCAATAACATTCGAACGATCAAAATGAAATTTGCAGGAACACACGGATATACTGAAAAGGGAAACATTCTTAATTGAATATTGAATCAAAGGACTGGAATAGAAAATCAAATAACTATTTTAATAAAAATGCAAATTTACAATTTTAGTTTATTTTTTGAGTTAGGGTCCTTCCAGTATATCTATCAGATGTTGTTCGATGTCGAGCGTGGCTTTAGCCGGGGCAATAGTTGTTTTCTGTTAGACATTCACAAAAAATTACTTCATTTTAAACGTAGGTTTTTCTCTTCACAGAATCTTTCTCTTATTCTTCAATATTCAATTCAGACTATTTCTCTTTTCAACATGAATACCCCACAAGAGGTTTTCTTGAACGATGGAAGATATTGACTAGAATTCATCTTTCAGTCGTAGATGATTCCACATCTGATTTTATGAACATCCTGTTTATATTTTCAAACGAATCAACAGGCATATACCTTTTCAAGCTCAGTTTATCTGACATTTTGCTTCATTGGTACATCAGAATATTGCAGTGTCATTCAAAAATGAGTAATACAAGTCAACTACAATGGATTTACTGAAAAAATTAATTGTCTAAGAACTTGAGTACCATCATGATCACAAAATGATGGTACTCACCGACAGTAACGTAATATGGGTACAAAATATGCATATTCGTTTGAATAATTCTGAGTATTTTGAAATCGTACGGAAAAGTACTTATCTGCAATAGTGCGGAAAAGTGCTTCTATGCACACGACAAATCATTGAAAAAGTTAACTTTTTGTTCAGGGTTCAGCCAGATTCTCCCACCAAATATATTGAGTATCTAAAATATTCATGATACGTCTCAATATGCTGGGATTCTTTGCAGAACGAACAAATATTGTACGACTTTACCGAAAATACTGCTGCACGACATACACGTTATCACTAGGTGGACGAACCCTTATGACTGTTTTTTTCTTTCATATTAATAAATGGTTTTCATGACGCATTCTCAGACATTCAATATTAATTTCGTAGCCCACTTTCAATATTGCTCTTAACACGTCGACGCGACGACAGGAACTTTTTTAATAACTTCCCGTAGTACGAAAATATACCAAAATATGAATCATTGGAAAAACAATAATTCGCCTATTATTTCTACACAACTCAAACTCAGAGAATTCACAAAATAAACAAATAGTGAGCATATCTATTTTCATTCTAAAATACTCATACTCCTTCCTTCCATGCAGTAACAAAAACCAATATAATTGAAATTTATTCTTATTGCTATTAGACATTTTCCCACCTATCATTTCACTAGGATACGAGGATAATAAATAAAAGTAAATCAATTCTCTAGAGAAAACAGTTCATACTCTTTATTTGTTTTTCAAACTGTGACCTTCCCTGTAGTAATCACGATATATATAATAATACTATAATATTATTTCTTTTAGACCCTTATTCCCACATCGCTCAACGAATATCCGAGAATAATAACTGGGAAGAAATAAATACCTATTATTTCAGTGTAGCCTAGTCGAGAGAAGAGTTTGTAGAGAGAAATAGTCTCCAAAAAATACGGAACTGAAGAGTAAAAAATAAAAGAAACCTTTTTAGTCTCAATAACTAAGCTCCTAAACTGATGTGAGTAACTAATTTTGAGTCGGCGCCAAACAAACAAGCAAATGAATTAGATAAGGCGTGAAATGATGACATCGAGTTGCGCGGTGACATTCTGATAATATTTTTAAGAGTGATTTAATGGTCTTCGTTGATTGTTCGTTTGGCGCCTACTCAAAATTAGTTACTTACATTAGTTTAGGAGCTTAGTTATTGAGCCTAAGAAAGTTTATTTTATTTTTTAATTTTCAATTCTGTATTTCGTCGGTTTAATTTTTTGTTAAAAAGTTTTTATTTTTCAATTTTTTGTGGCTGAAATCTACTCATTACCATCTACTTGTTTTTTTATTACTTCAAAAATACTTACTTACCCACCTTACTTCAACTATTACCAGTGAAATGATATGATTATCCATTTTTACTATTTGTTGTAATGTAAATTATTTTTATTGTTCTGGTTAGTTTATTTCATTACTTTGAATATCATTTCATCCTCTCATAGAATATAATGATGTATGTGACGGATGTATGAGAACTAAAATAATGACATTAGCGATCTGTTATTTTCAACTACATATGTGTGCCAATGTTCACAAGTGAAAAAGCAATTATTCCATATTTATCTACCCGTAAGGATGGATAATTCCATTCAAAATCCGAATATGATCAACTATGAGGTATACCCTATCTAATGAATAAAAAATCATCCAAATCGAAGAACCAAGTACAAAGTTATGCCTGATAGAATCGGTTAACGGACCAGAATTCAGAGGGTGAGTGACCAATATCCTTCATATTGATACCCTTAGGGGTGGATTATGAATTCAAATGGAACCAACTTTGAAGTACACACTATCCACTGAAGAAAGAATTTTCGGAATCGGACGTCTCAGTAAAAAGTTATGCGTGATCATACATTAAAAAAAAAAAATATACGCGTCTACTGGAGAACCTCCTCCTTTTTGGTTTCGTCGGTTAAAAATATGAGAAATCGATCATTCAATCCGGGATGCTATACTGAGGAAGATATTTTATTTTGCTGACGAAAATTGCAATTGTTATTAACAAAAAACAAAAATAAAGGGTTCGAGTTTTTGGGAATAACTCAAAAAACTATAGTCCTAGCAAACATTTGAAAAAATATTATTAAAGAAGAGGTAATTTCCAATGAAAAAGTATCAATAGGGAACTCTATCCCTATTATATATAATTTTAATTTGATGCTGAATATAGGGTTCCGCGGACCGCTACGGAGTTTGTTTTGATTCTGTTGAGAAGTGTTGTGAATTTTTTTTTTGGCGTTGTTGCGTATTTTTGAGAACGGTTTCTGTTTCAGTATTCTCGGATTGGAGGAAGCTGTTGAACACGTCAGGGGGCACGAATTGAGAGTTGGATGTTTTGTAGGGTATTTTGGGTGCTGTTTATGATCTTGTTAGTGTCAGTTATTGAAATTTTGAGGGGTTTTTGATTGATCACAACACTTCTCAACAGAACCAAAACAAACTCAAACCTTGGGAACCCAAACGAGTGGCTTGAAAATCGCACAGAAATACATATACCCCCCGAAGTACAAGAAATGTTATCCTTGGGACCAAATTTTGCCATCCCCCACGAAACAAAAGACATACCCACACATGAAATCATCTGCAGCATTGAAGCGAACATCCACCACTCAGCAGAAACGCAAAAAAATGACATAAGAGCCAAATTATGTAACACACTCACCAACTACAAAAACAAACAAAGAACCGCTAAAAAACTGTCAATAAAAATAAAAAAAAATAAATGGCAAAATAAAACAAACTAAAACCTTTATAAATGATAATCCATAACTAAAAATACTAGACCTGATAAAACTAACAAAACGGTCATCCTGTATGACACCGAATATAATGAAGAAATAATGACATTACTAAGTGACACTAAAATTCATCAAACTATCAAAACTGATCCAACTAACGTAATGCAGACCAAAAATAACAAAATCATCGAAGAATGGGTGACAAAAAAATACATAACAAGTGCAGAAGGATGGTCTTTGACAATCAGAAATGCTCATCCCCCTTCCATATATGGACTACCCAAATTACACAAAGAAAATGTCCCGCTACGACCCATCATATCATGTGTTCAATCCCCAGCTGAAAATCTATCCAAATACCTATCCCAAATCCTAACCAACATCACTGGAAAAAACCCATACTACATAAAAGATTCCTGGCACTTCCAAACGGTGATCAACAATTTTGACATCCCCCCCAATCATATCCTGATATCCTCAGATGTTACATCACTCTACACAAACATACCCACTGCCCTAGCAGCAAGCAACATTGGAAAAAAATGGATTGAAATACAACAACACACTACTATCGAAGAATTTCTGAAATCAGTTGAGTTCACCCTAACATCCACATATTTCAAACACGAAAACACCTTTTATAAACAGATAGAAGGTTGCGCCATGGGCGCTGCCATCCCAAGTGTAATTGCACAACTAGTTATGGAGGATCTCGAAACATCAATTATCCCCTCACTAAACCTCACACTACCTTTTTACTACAGATATGTTGATGATTGTATCCTTTGCATTCCAAACGATAACTGTGAATATATCCAAGACAAATTCAACTCCTACCATCCCAACTTACAGTTTACCATTGAAAAAGAGACAAACCATAGAATAGATTTCCTTGATCTCACGCTCCACACGAACAATAACATTATAGAAACAGAATGGTTCACAAAAAACTCTTGGTCGGGACGTTACCTCAATTACCAGTCCAACCACCCCCATTCTCAAAAAACGTGTGTCGTGATCGGCCTAGCTGACAGATCCATCAGCCTATCGGACCCCCTTTACCGACCCACTGCTATTAAGAAAGCAAAATCAGCCTTACTAAAAAACAATAACCCTTAAAAATTAATCGACTCCATATTTAAATCACGTATCAACCTGTTATACAACAAAAATCATAACGATAAAAAAACAACCCACCAATCCACACATATAGCCATTCCATACATAAAACACCTTTCAGAGAATAACTCACACCTGCTCGATCCACTAAACCTAAAAATCGCACATAAAAGTTATAAAACCCTCAAGCCTTGTTTCTCCAAATTAAAACCTGAAATCCCCCCACAACAAAAAAACACACACGTCTAAAAATACCCTGCAAAGGCCAAACTGTAACAAGTCTTATTGGCCAATCCAAACAATATTTGGAAAATAGAATGAAATCACACAAATATACAAACAACGCGGCAACAGCCCTCAACAAATACAAAAAAACAACCACCCACGAGTTCGATATACCAAAACAACCATTCTATGTTCAGAAAAAAACAAAAAAAAAGAGAGAAATATTTGAGATGATTCACATCAAAAACACTTCCAACTGCGTAAACGATAAAACTGATATCGCCGACTTGAACAGCATCTATCACAATCTGATATGAAAACAGTAACGCCACCTATCCAAGCCGAGCACACAATCCAACGAAAACAACATAGCTCCCTAACTAAATAAAATATGCATCTCAAAACACTTTCCACAGATGTCCCCAACACTATCTCTCCATAAATCATTTCCACCTTACACAGGCGCAACTAATTAATATCAGCAGATCGTAAAGTAGACAACTCAACCACTACTCATTATGGATATGAAACGAAAAACCATAACAAACCAAGAAGGTCAAAACGAATACTATGTTTGAAGGTACGGCATTAACATTTTTAATAACCGTAATTATCATTTGTTTTTAATTTGTACAATTTTACTTACTCATTGTTTTTACCTTATAGAGTTGTAATGTTTTTAATCCTGATGAAGACGAGGATCCACCCGTCGAAACGTAGAAACTGAATTACAGATGTTATACCAGAACAAAGTTATAATTAATTTATGAAAGTCAGATCCACGAACCTAAAACCCAAGAAAAACAAGCCAACTATATATATATATATATATATATATATATGATTGTATTTGGCAGGTTTCGCAGTCACTTATTGGAAGAAAATGCTCTTTTTTCTGTTCAAGCTCTCGAGATTTATTATCTCCTCTTCATGAACTCTGAATTAATAATGATATTGCTTTATTAATGTTACAGAAATAAAATTGTTCGTACTAACGAAATGTGGGGTTATAAAACGGTTAAACAATAGAGTATGAAATCGAGGGAATTCTTCTTTCCTGTACGACTCGTTGTAAAAAACATTCAATAAGAGTATCACATAGATTCAGATGAAAAACTTGTTATAAAAATAAATTTAAAAGAGATGTTCTACACAGCTGATCATTAAAAACATAAACAATCATATGACAGGAACGTCTGTCACTCGTCATACTGATGTTGTACAGTGACAGTGACTCTTGACATCTTACAGTGATGCCAATTGTTTTGGGAGGCACTAAGTCTATCGTCAGTTGTTGAGAGTTAGTGTGTTATGAGTATGAGTTTGGTGGTTGTAGATTTGTGTAGTAAATATGTGTAAATATATATTTTTGTATATCATCGTTTTTTTATATTTCCATTTGAATAAATAGTTGAGAATTTTGGTTTAAAAAAATCATAATTGGCATTTATCAATAAAATAACAGAAAATATTAAATTTTTTCTTGTTTATTTAGTTAACAATTTGTTGAATACTGGAAATTACAAAAACATCCATATGCACCAAAGTTTAAAAAAAAATGTTTAAATTTTGTATACATAATTTTTAAATTGCGGTTTATAAAAGTTGCAGCGGCCACTTGATTTTTTGAATAACGAACCGCTGGAACTTTTGAACCATTGGAGATAAAATTATTTTATAGAGCATTAGTTGATCTCTTAAAAAAGTCTATATCTGTCATGGTCTCCTGTTTATATGCATTTGTTTATAAAAAATCCGTTATCTACTTCTTACAATGCTTGTATCTTCCAAACTATGAAACTTAGCTTTTTTGTACTTCGAAACGATTTTGAGTTGGCTAATACTTGGATTAATAATAAAATTTTGATTTCATTCATCAACCTTAATTGATCATGATATACACGGATTCATTTAAATAATGTGAACTTCATCATGTATTCCAGCGGTGTTAAATCAAATATTTGTTAACAACTACTGAAAATATAAATTTTTTTAAAATTTTAATTTTTTAATTTAAAAAAAATTAATGATAATTTTTTTAAAAATATAAAAAATTAAAAAATTTTTGACACATTGTTGCATATGGTTGTTTCTGTAATTCATTGTTGTTTCAGAAAAAAATATAATGATATTTGGAACTTGCTTATATCAAATTGTTGAATCAATAAACAATTGAATTTTCTATATTTTTTTATTTTTTGTTATTTTATTGAGAAATGCCAATTATGAATTCAAAAGAGAAAAAATACCGAACTGATTATATAAATGATGGAAGTATAAAAAAACGATTATTAGCAATATGTTTTTTTTCAAAAACTCATTATATTCCCTAGACTAGACCAAAAATTGGGAAAAAATATTTAAAATAATAAACTAAACAATTTGTTTATAAACAATTTATGAACAAATATCCTCAATTTTGTTTTCGAATGTTATTGAATGCCTCCGTTCGTTGCAAAAACAGCAGTAGCAAAACATACGAATAGATTTTTTTTTTTTTTAATTTTTGGTCAACTTTAAAAAATTATAATAAACAAAATAAACAACTTTCAAAAACTTCTGACATGATCTTGTCAAGTATATATTTATATATATATATATATATATATATATATATATATATATATATATATATATAATAAATAAAAAATTTTATTAATTATCCAATCGAGTGAGCTATTGTTCATATTTTTTTGAACAATTTTTCGCAGGGATCCATAGTCCGTTAAATAATAAACCGGAGTAATAAACCCTCATTCAGTATGTAAAATCCAAAGATTATGGGTTTTTCCCAGCAATTCGTACTCATAACTACCTGGATTCAATACGATGAGCGGTTTATTACTCCATACCTTTATTTTACGGACTATAACTTCTCGACTAGTGAAGTGAGTATCAAGCAGTTCATAACATTTCATTGATTTTTTTTACATAATATTTTTCCATTTTTGTATGAGTCATAAACTATGCAATATAAGTAGCATATTATTTCTTCTGGTTTTTTTCTTTACCTTATTTTCCTAGAATGTGGGGATAATGAACGGAAGGAAATATATTCCTGAAAATATATTAATATTATAGACAACAATACAAAAAAAAAGGACACTATTTCCGAAAGATAATTTTTAAACAAACCTACAGAGATATATTGAACTCCTTCAATTATTAATGATTAGATAAAAGATCGCATTATCTACAACATTCTGAAATTTTGTTTATTTTTCAATCAATCCTCCACCTTCATAATGGCTTCTTCAGAATAATCGATAATCTTTTCTTTATATTAAACCCACAATCCTCCAGAATTTCCGTTATTTCTGTGACCCCCTTATTTTTGAATTTGAAGAGTTTTGTTCATCTACTTTCTTTATTACTTCACGGTTTTATTCTCCAAATCCCGACAATTCCACAAAATAATAGATTCATTGAACCTTACATACACCGTGCTTCTGTAATTCTCTACTTGTCAAAGCTCACCTCGGTAGAAACGACATAGTGCAGGTAGGTCATGGCTGTCTCAATTTTGTCTTCACACATCAATTTTCAAAATCATTATGGTATAATTTGTTTTACCGAATCTCCCTCGAGCTTGAACTAAATTCGGAAATGTAAAAATTCAAGTTTTTTTTTTCCTTTAGTCAGACACATCGAAATGAATTCATCTGATGGACTCAATAATATTGAACTGAATCGAAGAAACGAATTCAACCAGTAATAAATTCAGATAGGAATGAAATGATTTCTCATTCGATAAATCATAAATTGTTACAAAATGACTTGCTAGAAGGGTTGCGTGTACTTCCTCCATTTGATAATTTCATAAACGTATTCACTGTTTTCTGAACTGAACATTTTCCAGTAAATTTCCATGTAGATAAAACCGAAAATAACTCGGAGTTCTTCATTGCAATATTGACAATCTGAGCTTGCGTTTTCGAGGTCATTCCTCCTCACGATATCTGGCGTTGTCAGTATGGAAGTGGATATTTTGTCTTGGCAAGAATAATTTCCCTAACTTGGGAAATTTTGTTGCACTTCAGGTATCTCGTAAAATAACGTTCTCTCAAAATATAATCGTTTGTTCTCATATTGAATTCACTCATCATTCACCATCGAAAAAGCTATTTATATATTAGCGTAAATTGATATACCTACTATACTTGAATAAGAATGTTCGTGACGTTTAATGGGCCAATCTTTCGAAAGGATTGTGTTCCAATTACGCATAATATTTTTCTACTATCTCATTCGACAGAGATTGGTGAAGATAAAAATATATTGATATGTTTGAAAATATGAACAACCATGGTTCAAGATTACGGCAAGAAGCTTTTATCACCCACAGTGCTTTCTTAAAGTACTGAATAAATTCACTTTTAGCCAAACTATCCATTTCTGACGAATATCCTGAAACAGGTCGACTTTTAATCTCAATTTGCCATATTTATAAGGAAAAATTAAGTATACAGGGTGATCCACGTTTGACTAATGACGTCTGCGACAGTTTTTTCAAACAGAACACCCTATACATTATTGAATTTTTGGAATTTCCATGGAAATCTGATTTCAAAAATATATCACACATAGGGTTTGTATACAGTATGTCCGTTAAATTCAATGCTCTCGTAAAGTAGTGGATACATTCGTAGAAAATTAAAGGAATCATTTTTGGAAGGAACGCTAGAAGCTGTCAAATTTTATTTTCATTTGGGCATTCTTTCAGATCAATTAATACATACAGAATGATTCGTGTAGGAAAAATGACGTCATCGGTATTTTTTTAAAGGCAACTCATTTTTCATTACGGAATGTGTAAAGGTGATAATGAGTATGGGTGATATGAAAATAAAATAAGAAAAACTATATTGAAATATGAAAATACTAAATTTAATGGCAATCCTACCTTCAAACAACGATCACTTGTTTTTATTGCTGAATAGTTTTTGTGAAGTTATTTCTTTGAAGAAAAACATATCTCATCGTTTGTCGATACATAATTGAGTACTAACTATGTCATTTCATGGAAAATGATCAAATTAAATGAACGAGAAAGAATTGAAAATCTTTGCATTATAGATTGTGGAGGCAGAATGCGCACCCAAAGAGAAGTAGTTGAATTGTTTAATGCAACTCATCCTGATCGGCAACCTATTAACCAAAGCATGGTGAGCAAAGTTGGGTCAAAATACCGTGAATTTGGGCATGTCCGTGATCTTCCCAAATCTGGTTGACCCTCACCACCAGAAGACGATCAGCTTAATGTTGTATTGGCAGTGCATCAAAATCATCACAGAACACTCAACCAATTGGCTTCTGATTTCAATATAGCAGCATCTACATTCCACCAAATTCTGGGAAAAGCAAAGCACCATCCTAATAAGGTACGCCTCATCCATGAGCTGAATGGAGACGAATTTGATCGGCGAAATCAATTCTGCGAACAACTGCAACAGCTATGCAATAATGATAATAATTTTGTTGAGAATATAATTTTTTCTGACGAAGCTACGTTTGTTCTGAACGCCCTAGACAAAAGACAAAATTGCCTTTATTGGGCTACCGAATATCCCCGATGGATGATGGATTGTCACACTCAGAATCCACAGAAACTGAATGTATGGTGTGGAATAGTCGACGGAATGATTCTTGGTCCCTATTTCTTTGACGTGAACCTGACTTGAGCAATATATTAGGATTTTCTTCGATTCGACCTAATTCCTGCACTAATCACTCTGTATCCAGTACAAGAGAAACGTGATCTTCCGAGAACTGATTCATTCTTCCAACAAGATGGTGCATATCCCCATTATGCAGCAACTGTCCGCGTTTATATAGATGTTTCCGAATCGTTGGATAGGGAGAAGCGGGACCAATTGAGTGGCCAGCTAGATCTCCAGATATGACAATTCTCGTATGGATACTCAAAGAATAAAGTATATATCAATAGACCGGAGAATTTAGATAATTCCAAAGCAGGAATTGTCTCGTGATACAATGACGTTATTGACAATGTTCAAAAATAATTCATTCATCGTCTTGGCTACTGTCAGATACTAAACGGTGCACAATTGGAACATTTAATTTGATCGTTGTTTGAAGCTATCATTGCCATCAAATTTAGTATTTTCATATTTCAAAATAGTTTTTCTTATTTTGTTTTCATTTCACCCTTACTCATAATCACTTCTTCACATTCCCTAATGAACAATGGAGATAACATATGAAAAGACCGATGAAGTCATTTCTTCTATACGAATCATTCTGTATGTATTAATTAAATGTGTAAGAATACCCAAATAAAAATAAAATTCAACGCCTTCGAAGGTTGTTTCCACAAATTATTCCTTTACATTTTTACGAATTTATCCTCCACTTTACGAGAGCACTGAATTCAACGGACGCACTGTATACAAACCCTATGTGTGATATATTTTTGAAATCAGCATCCATGTAGATTCCAAAAATTTTATAATACAGTGTGACCCATTTAAAATGGAACCACCCCTGTAGAATCCGCATTTTTCAATCATTCACAATAAAAAAAAATTGTAATATAGAGCATCAAAAACTATATCTTGACACAAATTTTCATAACTTCAGTTTCATTTCCAAGGCACTCTATGGTTTTTTTTCTTCGTCAAAAACGGCAAAAATTCATAAGGCAAATTTTGTTTCGAAATTTGACTACAATACTGGATTTGCAGTCGTTATAAATGGGAACGATGGAAATTTCATAAAAAAATATTGGTTAACAACGAAGTTACAACAACTTTAATTTTGGAAACGAAGTATTTGATTATAATTTTTATTTAGATTATAGACATATTTAAAATCTGGCAACACTGCTGATACAAAGTAGAACACCAGTGAATTTGAACAGTGAAAATCCGAAGTCGATAGCTCATTCTGTTCTACAGTTATAACTCCTGAAAGTATGGTAATGTGAGCGATTTGTGGTGGAAGCGATTTTGTAATAAAAATCTGACTACGCCACTGGATTTGTAAATTAGTTCCCCTTATAATAATTCATTTGAGTTTAGGTTATGAGTGTTTTCGAAAATAACAGAAAATTAAAAATTCATTTTCAAGTTATGCAGTCTTCCATAGCCGATAAAAACGAAATGAACCGAATCAAGTTTTAAAGCATCAAAATTATTTATTGAATGATAAAACAGAAAGCAGGACAAAAAATGTTCCTTTTAAATTCTGCAAAACTCAATTGAAACGAACTCCTAGAGAAGGTATCAATAATTTGAGGAAAGGTGAACTAATACATTAGGCACAGGTTATGTACTAAATCAATAGTAGGCTGTGATTTAGTACACCACAAATCGCTCACATTACCATACTTCCAGGAGTTATAACTGAAGAACGGAATGAGCTATTGACGTCGGATTTTCGTTGTACAAATTCACTGGTATTATTCTTTGTATCGGCAGTGTTGCCGGATCTTAAATATGTCTATAATCTAAATACAAATTATAATCAAATACTTTGTTTCCAAAATTAAAGTTATTGTAACTTCGTTGTTAACAAATATTTTTCCATGAAATTCTGATGGTTTTCATCAATAACAACAACAAATCCAGTGGTGCAGTCAAATTTGAAAACAAAAATTGCCTTATAAACTTTTGCCGTTTTTGACGATGAAAAAAAACCATAGAGTGCCTTGGAAATGAAACTTAAGTTATGAAAATTTGGCTAAAGATACAGTTTTTGGTGCTTAATATTGAAAAAAAACATCTCTGAGATTGACTGTAAGATGCGTATTCTACAGGGGTAGTTCCATTTTAAATGGGTCACACTGTATGTAGGGTGTTCCATTTGAAAAAATTGTCGCGAACGTCATCAGTCGAACGTCGATCACCCGGTATATTCAATTTTCCCTTATAAATTTGGAAAATTGAGATTAAAAATCAACGTGTTTCAGGAGTTTCCTCAGAAATGGAAAGTTTGGATAAAAATGAATTTATTCATCAATTTACGGAAGCACCGTAGAAGTATAATCAAAAAAAGTTGTGGGAACATCCAGAGTATGTAACCTAGTCAAAATTCAGCATCATGCCAATATTTTGTGGTAATCATAGCATTATCACCCCAGGATCACGTGGATTATTGAGGCTAGGGGGGATACGAAAGAATAAGTGTTTTCGCGAATTTTTTGATGGTATATTTATCGATATCAGTGAGAGTATTTGAGCGAAGAATAATTTGATGATTGAGCATTCCATATGGAAATATTGTTCTCTTTTCTCCACAAGTATTGTACTAATCCGCTTTCGCTTGTTCTCACAGAAACCATCTGGCCACTTGCGATGTTATTTGGGAACAAAACTCAAAATTTCATTTCGTATTCTTTGAATTATGTCCAAATGAGTTCCCGGTTCTACACAGCATATTGTCGAGGAATATTCTGAGTAACAACGAGAGTATCATTCAATATTTCCTTAGTTTGAAATGTGTGAAATTTGATGATTGTCAAAACCTTATATGTAGGTATGAGTGCAGCATATTTTGCTATGTTGAAAATTTGTTATTCCTAGATCTTTCACAACATTTGGCCGCTTCGAATGATTTGTGGATGTCTTGTAGTGAGAGAAAAAAATAAATGAATATATATATATATATATATATATATATATATATATATATATAGACCTGTTATCGTGGAATTTTAATGACACGAAATTTCGTGCACATTGATAGGTCACCAACAGATGTCAGCATAGGCCAATCCACGACACCAATAGTCGTACTCCTAGTGCGTGTAACGCAAAACAAATAACGAGAAAAAGATAAATTTGTTACGAATCACAGAGAGCCCACCACCCGCCAGCAGCATGTTTCATGGTTTCCCAATCATCTTTCAAATTCGTATCGAATATCTCATAGTGCTAACACCTATCGGCAAGTACAAAAATATGAAAAGCACCAAATTATAGATAGTGACACCTTTGATCTAAGTTTCTTCGCACAGATTATAGGTGTCACTATCTATAATTTGATGCTTTTCACATTTTTGTACTTGCCGATAGGTATTAGCACTATGAGATATTTGATACGAATTTGAGAGAGACCACAAGCCGTCCTGATGATTGGGAAACCATGAAACAGGCTGTTGGAAGATGGTGGGCTCTCTGGGATTCGTAACAAATTTATCTTTCTTCCGTTATTTGTTTTGCGTTACACGCACTAAATGTACGACTATTGGTGTCGTGGATTGGCCTTTGCTGACATCTGCTGGTGACCTATTAATGTGCACGAGATTTCGTGTCATTAAAATTCCACGATAACAGGTCTAAGCTTCACCGCACAGATTATAGGTGTCACTATCTATAATTTGATGCTTTTCACATTTTTGTACTTGCCGATAGGTATGAGCACTATGAGATATTCGATACGAATTCGAAAGAGACCACAAACCGTCCTGATGATTGGGAAACCATGAAACAGGCTGTTGGCGGATGGTGGGCTCTCTGGGATTCGTAACAAATTTCTCCTTTTCTCGTTATTTGTTTTGCGTTACACGCACTAGGAGAACGACTATTGGTGTCGTGGATTGGGCTATGCTGACATCTGTTGGTGACCTATTATTGTGCACGAAATTTCGTGTCATTAAAATTCCACGATAACAGGTCTAAGGTTCACCGCACAGATTATAGTTGTCACTATCTATAATTTGATGCTTTTCACATTTTTGTACTTGCCGATAGGTATTAGCACTATGAGATATTTGATACGAATCTGAAATAGACCACATGCCGTCCTGATGATTGGGAAACCATGAAACAGGCTGTTGGCGGATGGTGGGCTCTCTGGGATTCGTAACAAAATTTTTTTCCCTCTCTCCCTCTATATATCAACAATAATCAACAAAATCCGAACCGAAACAGCACCAGCTTTATAAATTATAAATTGAAATTGAAAACACAATTATTGTATATGTGATATTTGCACCATGCGTAATTTGTAACATTTGTTTAGCTTTTGAAGAACTGGCAGTATTAACCATAGAAGCTTCACATTCAATCTATTTTCTCAATCTGTTCAAAATACTCTGGTGATGTTCATCCATCTGCAAGTAAGGTTGAACTGAAGAAGTAGCATGGCCTGTTATTTGAATGAGTTGCTGCTCTGATACTCCGGATTTTGCCAGTTGAGAAACTGCAGTTGATCTGCAAGAATGGTTGGTAAGTTTCAATTGGTTCGTTTCTAAACCAATATACTTTGTTCTCAATTTAGTCCATTTTGAAAGTTGGTTTTTCCCAACAGGCAAATTCTTGTACCACAATGAGTTTCCTTTTTGCCAGAATGGATTTGGAGTTAGGAACGAACGTGGACATGTGAATCCTGGTCCTCTTTTTTCAATCAATTTTCTGAACAGTCTAACTGGACAGCGCTGTGGGTTTCGTTAAGTTTTAGTGAGCCACTTGCTATCTCCGCATTTATGATTTTGTAAGAATTGGGTTGTATTTTTTTTTTTTTTATGGTCTGGTTTCCACGAGAAGGGATATCCTGTAATGTTCAGAGAACATCGTGGAAACCTAGGGAAAGAAGGTAGGAGTTGGTATTCTTCTTAAATTTCTGAAGGTTGTATGCCTCGGGGAACACCTCCCTAGGCAATGAGTTCCAAAGCCTCGCTGTTCGTTGGATGAACGAGTCTCTGGAAAGTGATGTTCTGCAGGTCTCCAAAGTGACCACGGAGGGGTGTGATGACTGAACTTGACGGGTTAATCTCGAAGAGACTGCCAAAGCAGGAACGATTGTTGATATTTCAGAAGAGCATCGCCCATGAAAATATCTATAAAATAGAGACAAATCGCCAACTTTTCTACGGTGTTCCAGACAAGTGAGCGAGTTTGTAAGCGAGGCATCACCGACGAGACGAATTGCCCTTTTTTGGACAGAATCCAATAGCCTCAGGATATGTTTAGGTGCCGCACTCCAAATATGGGAACAGTATTCCAGGACAGGTCGGATCTGTGCCTTATAGATCATAAGCAGCTGACTGGGGGTGAAATAGCTCTTGGCACAAAACAGAAAACCGGGTTTTTGAGATGCACTTTTGGCAATGGACCTCACGTGATTTTCGCAGGAAAGGTTATTGCTGATAGTAATACCAAGCATCGATATGGATGGCTTCAGCGGTATGGTTACTCCTGACAAAGTTATGTTAGGCACAGTGAGATCGGCTTTTCTAGAGAAAAGACATGCTTGTGTTTTGTTTGCATTGAATTCTACCAAGTTATTAGATTCCCATTCGAGAATTGTTGCTAAGTCCATATTCATATTATTAACATTTCTTCCTCGTTCATTTCTGGTTTCACGGGCTGATATAGGGGCCCTGGAAGAGAAAGCGGTATGGAGGGTACTATCATCGGCAAAGCTGTGTACTGGACATGAAGTTGCTTTCAACAGGTCGTTGATGTGAAGTAGAAATAGTGTTGGTGCGAGAATGGATCCTTGCGGAACACCAGCATTTATGAGTAGAGTGTCAGATGAAACTCCATCGACCACTACATGGAGAGACCTGTTTGAGAGAAAACTAGCAAGCAGAGAACACAGCTGAGGGGGCAAGCCATAAGACGGAAGCTTGGCGAGGAGTCCCTGGTGCCAAACTCGATCGAACGCCTTGGAGATATCTAATGCCACAGCTAAAGTTTCTCCATATTTTTCAATAGATAGCTGCCATATATGTGAGATGTAGGCGAGCAGGTCACCAGTTGATCTCTGATGGCGGAATATTGCCTATCGTTGACAATTCCTGAGTCTTCCAGATATTTCATGAACTCGATGTTGATGGCTTTTTCCATGACCTTTGAAATAATAGATAGCAGTGCGATAGGTCTGTAGTTGCTAGGTAGGGCCTTTTTGCCTTTTTTAGGGACTGGCCGTACTCTTGCGATTTTCCAATTGGACGGAAATACCCCCAAATTGTAAGAGTGGTTGAGCAACTTGCAAAGAAATGTTCAATCAAAGTTAAACAACCTTCACCCCCACGCCATGCTAATGCTAAGTCAAGTAGATCTGTTTTTGTCCATCTGCAATTTTTCCATCGCATTCGTCAAAAATAGCAAACATATTTCCTATACTTAAGGCAGTTGAACTCTGTTTCCGTTTTTCCTGATGTTTCTGCAGTTCCCGCCTCTTGGCATTACGTGCGTCTCCAGAACATTTGAATTCGCACGCTTGAAATGGATCTATTTCTATGTTATACTTCTTGAAATAAAATTCTTGAAGAGTTTTAGCTGTATAATTCCACATACACTCCATCGTATATTCTTTATAATCTTCACCATTTTCTTTTTTCATATTCCAGGCTCAATCTTTCAAAATATCATTCAGTTTTGTGAATGGTGTCGACTCAATTAGTTCATATTGAGATGCTCGCAACATTTGATGAACTGCCTCCATAGGCTATTTTCACTCCTTACTGTAATATGAGGGAATGTAGACTGGTTAACACTATCTATTTCTTCGTTGTTGGTTTCGCCAAACCGATTCATTTTCAAACACGATTGACTCAATTTGACGTTCAAAATGTATTTATCCAAAGTACTGTCAGATGCACAGGCTGCTTGATATAATTATCATGCTGAATTGTCGGTGACTATTGTGCACCATGCAAATAGTCGCTCATGGTGCGTGTTGTCTTGTAAAACAGGAAACAGAAGTGTTATTTATTGATGACTGATATTTAATTCAGCGAATATTTTTCTAATTAAGATTGACTTTTTTTTAGGATCCTGGCTTCATTTCATTATCTTTCCATTACTATTTTTTTGGACTCATCTTCAAGATTTTGTTAGATCAGTTAATTGCTTTGACAGATAATTTATGCTGAGTTAGTAATTCACTACGCAAAACTTATTGTCGATAATTCCCATTGAAAATTGAGGCCATCTCATTACGCAGTTATTGAAATGAATAATTGGTAGACTAACTGGATAACTGGAAATATCTTTTAATTGCAAACAACTTTTTTCAATAACATTTCTCGATTTTTTCCATAGTAATGACACTTTACAGTTATAGTGAATTTAGAATATCGCCCGATTCTCGCTCAGCCGCACGCCTTTGATAATAACGGCTATGCGCGTATTTAGTCTAATTAAAGCACCAACTTTATTGAAAAATTTAATTTTCTGAGAAACTATTAATAAAAAAAAATCACATATGGTTCCAAGATTTTGGCGGATACTATATGAATATATATATATATATATAAAATATATATAGGGTGTTTCCTAACTACGGTACAAAACTTCAGGGGGTGATTCGTTAGGTCATTTGACAAAAAAAAAGTTCCTATGAACATATGTCCGGAGTTGCTTCGTTTCTGAGATACAAGTATTAAAAAAAAGGTATTTATAAAAAATCCTGAATATCCTGAAACCGATGTGGTTGGAATGTGGTTCAGCTATTTGAAGTAATGAGGCAATTATTTGGCCCCAAGTAGGTCCAGGGGCGTCTCAGTGGGCACCACAGCCAACAATACTGAGAAAAAAAAAGTACTTTTTTTGTAGTATTTTATTTTTTCATATTAAACAACTGTGTTTTATTCATATCAAGCTTCGTTTTCGAGAAAAAAATACTTCAACTTATTCTACAAATTATCCATAAACAACATAAAATACATACCTAAAGTAAAAATTAAACAATTTCGACCTCAAAGTAAATGAGCAAAATATCCACCGTCTGATCAAATACACGACTGCAATCGATGTGTCATTGATTGTCTGACACGTTCAAAAATACCTGGAGTATTTCTTATGACATTGCAATTGTCACTTATTCGATTCCTCAAGTCATTAACATCTAGTATAGGGGTTTTATAAACGAGAGCCTCCAGATGACCCCATAAATAGAAATCTAGAGGATTCATATCAGGACTGCGAGCGGGCCAATGTTGAGGTCCCGCACGTTCAATCCAGCGATTAGGGTAGGTGATGTCGAGATGCTGACGAGCAAGAACACTAAAATGAGCTGGAGCTCCGTCTTGCATAAACCACATGTTGCCTTTTACAAGTACGGGTACTTCTTCCAACAAAATGGGTAATTGATTCCGCAAAAAAGCCGTGTAGGATGGACCTGATAATCTTGCTGGTAAAAAAAAGGGTCCAATTAGGTAGTCACCAATAATTCCTACCCAAACGTTCAGCGAAAATCGTTGCTGAAAATGACTTTCTCTAATAATGTGGGGATTTTCGTCGGCCCAGAAATGGTTATTGTGAAAGTTCATAATAGAATCTCGTGAAAAATTTGCCTCGTCTGTGAATAAAATATTTGGTAAAAAAATATTATTGTGTGCCATCGTATGAATCAACCACCTGCAAAACATTAATCTTGGGTGAAAATCCCTAGGCAGTAGAGCTTGGACCCGCTGTATGTGATATGGGTACAGGAGGTTTCTTTTTAGAACTTTCCAAACGGTTTTTGGGCTTACTTCAAGCTGCAGTGCAATCTTCCTGGTACTATTTGAAAGATCTTCTTCTATCGCATCAAGTATAGCTTCTTCTAGTTCAGGCGTTGTTACAGTTTCTGGTCTTCCACCACTTACATTTTTATCAAAACTTCCAGTTTCACATAATCTTGCATGTAGCGTTCTAAATGTTTTAGCACATGGAATTACTCTGTTAAGATATCTATCCTGGTAGATTCTCCGTGCTTCTCACGCATTTCCATTTGCTAATCCATAAATGAAGTGCATGTCAGCATTTCAGCGTTAGTAAAAGTATTCATGATGAAATCACTACTAATTGACAACTCTGACTTTCACTGATATGACAATACTATCACTGTCAGCTGGTCTCCATAGCAGGTAATCATGATTGTAGAGTGCCTTAATTTTTTTTGTTCTCGAAAACTGAGCTGAATATGAAGAAAAAACACAGGAGGCCAAAAAGTTGTATTTTTACAACGCTTATAAAAAACTTTTTAGAACCCACGCTTATATTCAAATGCACTGAGAAGGAGAAAATAATTTTTTTCCCAGTATTGTTGGCTGTGGTGCCCACTGAGACGCCACTGGACCTACTTAGGGCCAAATGATTGCCTTATTACTTCAAATAGCTGTACCACATTTCAACCACATCGGTTTCAGGATATTCAGGATATTTTATGAATACCTTTTTTTTAATACTTCAACGCCCTGTATCTCAGAAACGAAGCAACTCCGGACATATGTTCATAGGAACTTTTTTTTGTCTAATGATCCTACGAAACACCTCCTAAAGTTTCGTACCGTAGTTGGGAAACACCCTGTATATATATATATATATATATATATATATATATATATATATATATATATATATTTTGAAGTGTGGGTTTTCTTGAATCCTGGTATATTTCTTTTTTTGGTTGGAGGTTCTTAGGTTTGGGATTCTTGTGTAAAAATAAAACTATCTCATATCATTCTAGACGTTTCGCCCCTGGCCGGAGGCATCTTCAGTAGGGTTTTTTTTTTAATAATCAATTTTTAATTTTTTGTTCTGGTAATTAACAATGTCATCTTGGCGATCATCATTGTGAAAATGACTCATTTTGTATTATTTATATTTGCTATTCCTCAGTGTGGTAAGTTCTAAAGGTTTTAAAGGTTTTATTCTAACCCCATGTCGAGAGCGACGTGGCATTGGCAGTGTATTCGACAGCTAGATATCAATGTGTTTATATATTTTATAAAACCTTCAAAACCTTTAGAACTTACCACACTGAGGAATAGCAAATATAAATAATACAAAATGAGTCATCTTCACAATGATGATCGCCAAGATGTCATTGTTAATTACCAGAACAAAAAATTAAAAATTGATTATTAAAAAACCCTACTGAAGATGCCTCCGGCCAGGGGCGAAACGTCTAGAATGATATGAGATAGTTTTATTTTTACACAAGAATCCCAAACCCAAGAACCTCCAACCAAAAAAAGATATATATATATATATATATAAATATATATATATATATATATATATATATATATATATTATGTACATTACCAATCGCAGTTTGGATCGCCAAAGGAGTTGCACTTCTGCAACGTGTACTGAGTCTCAGGCACTCATTTCTTTTCCTCGTCAACCCAGCGAATAGAATAAAAATTTCGGAACATCTTGACGAAAACTCAAACTTATATTACATCCATCGATTGCAATCATAAAGTGATATCGTGAAAACTCAACAAAAATATCGCGAACTGAATTCAGTCAGTTTGCATATTTCTGTATCGCAGATCTCTACGGCATTAAAATGAATCAATTCTGCTCGCAGACGTGTTTAAGGTTCATATTTCATGGATCACGCGATCGCCCGTGGCATCCGTCAGAAAATTGGCGGTGGATTCGGGGAGAAACCGAGGCGGAATAATGTCTTGATAATTAGTGAGAAATTGAAGACCTGCCAATTAGAATCTACGCTACGAACGGAATTCCGCATACGAAGGCAAACAATGTGCGGAACGGTTACCTTGTTACTTATGCAAATATTGGGACAATCTCTGCGCCCTTGTGTTGTTAACTGCTATTACTAATTCTCAGAGCATGCATTTCTCATATGTTCACAATGAATTCATTTGAAGACTCGAATGATAATGATCAAATATCGACCATTCACATATTTCCATTATATGAAGTGACCCAATGATTTTCCGAATTCAGTCAGTTGTTCTACTGGAAGGTATTCATTGTATTTCCATTCCGGGCTCTCATGTAACGTCTAAATGAGCAGAAACAAATTCTATCAAACTCAGTTCGAATCATCCGATTCGAATGAACTCATGTTGAACCATGCACAACCAATTCACAAAGCTCTCAGCGATAATTGAAACACACAAGAATCAAAGAAATATATTATGTATGTTAGAAAGAGAATAACGTAATTTTTGGTAATTTTGTATATCCAACATAACAAAGTTGAAATTCCCAATGGAATGCGATGAATATCCATGAAAATGGTAAAATTTTATTTCGAAAGTTGCCAATTTGTCAGTAAAATTTTAGACATTACCGAACCAAATGCTCGAGTAAACATTCGTATCGTTCGTCTAACGGCTGTGACTTTTATGGTTCAGATTGTGCATTATTTCGTTTGATTATTCAGTGTTTTCTAATCGGGTGAAAATTTTATAACGGGACAATCGCATATACGAGGCCATTCCTAGTGAATTGTTAGGCCTATAAGCCATCTGGTACACAGATGGCTCCAAGATGAGTGAATCAGCCGGCGCCGGGGTATACGGGCAATCTCCAGAAGCTGAACTCTACTATGCCCTGGAACATTT
The DNA here is from genome assembly GCA_018342105.1 of Gonioctena quinquepunctata. Lineage (NCBI taxonomy): Eukaryota > Metazoa > Arthropoda > Insecta > Coleoptera > Chrysomelidae > Gonioctena > Gonioctena quinquepunctata. The sequence goes on along the minus strand of JAFIRS010000919.1, from coordinate 315,192 downwards.
AGTTTCAGTATTGCAGGCAGAAGTTTCTGCCATACTCGCCTCTGTGAGAAAAAATAGAAACAGAGGCTACCGTAGCCAGCAGATCACGAGCTGCACGGACAGCCAAGCGGCGATCAAGGCTCTCACGTCATACAGAATTAGTTCGCTGCTGGTGTCGGAATGCATTGACGATCTGCAAAGGCTACCCATCGACAATAAGGTGAAGGTACTGTGGGTCCCCGGTCATACCAGTGTGCCCGGAAACGAAAGGACCGACTATTTGGCCAGGTAATGTGCTAAAAGCTCAACGATTGGACCAGAACCATTACTGGGAGTTTCGAAATCATGAAGATCATAGAGAGCCTCAATCATTCCAGGAGGCAAGGAAAGAGGCCCCTGGCATGAGACGATCGGAACTCTACATCGAGGGCCCCTCTACCTGGAGGGCCAAGACTCTGCTCACACTGAGCAGAAAGGAAGTCAGAATAGTGGTACTGCCATCTACACACGTTCCCCAACATTATAGGTATCATAGACGATACTGAATGCAGGTGGTGCTTGGAGGATGAGGAGTCAGCAATACGGGAAGCGCACTTCGGGAGTATCGCTCTGAACCTGGAGAGTGTGAGAAAGGTATCAGTCAGAAGGCTGGCCCCCTCCGCTCGCAAAATAGAATATTTTCAAAGCTGAGCCGATTCCCAGCAGCGGTGGGTGCATAACCGGCCCAATAGTGAAGCCTACATGCTAACGATTCTATCCGTCCACATACTCTCATCCTATCTATCTATCTAAGCATGAATCACATACCTCAGAAAAACCTAAATGGGTATCTAAATGACACAATCATAACGGTCTCAATGGACCTTTACATTTACGAAAAAAAAATTCCAAAACTCATATAGGTCGATTATATTTCATATGAAACGTCCAATTGACTTAGAATGCCATCATATATTTTTTATTTCGAAAAGATATTGCGTTTCAAAGTGTACCCGTGACGTCACGTTCATCGAAAACTGCCCCCTCCGTAATCCACGTTCAGAAACACGCATTACTGTTCTTGTCAAAAATATAGCTCGCTGCTTGATATACACCATTAATATATAATTGAACACTGTTTATTGATAGACTCATCAACAAAAAAACCAATTTCAACAACGGTTTTTTTTATTTAAAACATTCAAAGTTTCTGAACGGGCCTTCCTTTTGATGAAGAGCGACCATTGGCAACACCGCAAATATTAAAGACAGTTCCCATTAAAATCATATTGACATTTGAGGTTATGTTTAATGTTTATTTTTATCAACTTATTAATTTTTCAATATCATAAACGATTTGGTGTGTTTATAATGAAACAAGGCTTCGTAAAAGCAGGTTCGGAAAATTTGCCAAGGGTGGATTATGAGATAATTGACTCTTTTTATTTATTTTTATGCTTTGTTTATGCAACGTTCCCAAGAACTAAGTGAACTAATAACTAAGCATTCAACACTAGCAAATCAATGAGCGCGTTCATGGAACCCCTAGTACAAGAACTAAGAACCATGACTAGAAAGTTGCCCAACTTTTAACTAAGAACTTTGGTTCTTAGTTAGAACGTTCGTGATTGTTTAGATATAATCAATCATAAATGCATTATACTGTGAATATATATGTAGGCTTTGTCTGTTTGTATTATAATATAAATAAATTCATATTCGGTACCTGTTAGTGTTTCCTTCATGTGATGAGTCAAATATTTATTAAGTTTGAACTACTGAAAATATAATTAATAATTTAGAATGAATAGACTTGAAGTATGTTCATACAAATTTCGTAAATTTTTTGCAAAATTATTTACTTATTTCACACCAATTCTTTGTTGAGGGATACTAATCTATTTTTTACAAATACAGGCTCACATTTTCTATGGTAAAAATTTGCCCTATGGTTACAAAGCTATGGAAAAAAAAATATTTCTGAAGATATTGGCATTCATGAAGAGAATGTGACAACAAACCTTAGAAAACTTTGACCTAATACTGCACATTCTAGTTATTCAAAGTATTTATGAATTTCAATCAATCAAAATAAAAGAAATTATTCTTATCAACAAAGTTGTTAAAGAATTCGTCCACTTGCCATCATAGGCACAGCTTTTGTGAAAATCTTGTGAACACTTGATTTACTCATATCAAAGTCATCAGCCAATCGAGAGTATACATCCCCAACCCGTATCTTTTTCAAACTCAGCAGAACATCCATATATTTAATTTACTCAATTTTGGTAATGTATTTCACAATGTGGTGAACATTTTCAGGGAGCCCCAAATAATATTACTCTTCTTTTCTATAAGTGCAATAGATAAGCGCTGGCGCTGCTGTCCTTCGATATTTTCACAATCAGGATCGGATGAAGACTGACTAGGAATATATTTTTTTTGTGGTGTTATTTTGGTGAATCGGATAATGTACTAGCTTGGCTACTGCTAGGAGAAGAACTATTAGAAACTCTTGAGTAAATATTTCCCATGGATGTAATGTCACTCAACACAGTTTTACTAGCTGAAGGAGTGATGGTTTCATTTGGTTTGGGTTTTTCATCGTTGGTAGGTCATATACTTATGATGAAACATTGTCAGACCAATGTCATTTCAGGTTGATATGTGGACAGACATCTTGCTTCAACATAAATTTGGATCCCCTTGTTCTAGCATATTCCTAATTCGTAGTATCTTCTTTCAGCTGGAACCAAAGAACAATATGTTTATAGGACTGGATATAAAATACAGTACTGATCGATGATTTTGCAAACTTGCATTGAGTGAAATTAAAGATCGTTCCTTGATGTACTCACCTGGAAATGTTCTGCACAAAAGCATATATTTCCGCTTTTTACAAAAGTTTGATTCACTTTCACTGGTGTTCAGACAACCGTGCACATAGCACTTTTTAGACATTTTCATAGTTATTAAAATTAGAAAATAATTTCCGAAATTTTTCAATACCAAACATTCATGGCGAGCTTGTTCATTTGCAGCAGTTCTCTGCATATCTCGTGTCTCGTATCAGTCGTATCAGATATATGCAAGAAAAAGAGCTGAAGAGAGAAAAACGATTGATAATATTCTATTCCGTGAAGCAAACGAACGAACCTATCAAAGTATCAAATAACAAATGTCATTACGTCACAATTCCATGATTCGCAACTCATACAACGATGCCAAATCAACTTTTAGTGAACGTGACGTCACGAAACCACTTTTTTCCGGATTATGGAAAAACTACCCATCAGAAAAATAAAATAAAAAATCCCAAGTGATATTAGCACATATACTTTCTAATTACAGTGTTTTCACATAGTGCATAAAAAGGTCCATTGTATGTGGATATTTTTCAGGATTTTATATATATATATATATATATATATATATATATATATATATATATATATATATATTATATATATATATATATATGTATGATGGAAATCGTCATTCCGGCAACTATCCAAAACTCAATTTATTATTTTAGAAAAGTATTTTTCAGAGAAAGAAAAGTAGGTGGAAGTTGCTTTTTCGCTAATAATTTAAAGTAACTACTCCTCCCAAAACTACTAACACAACTACTTCGACGACAAGTACCCTCACTATTGAAGGCAATGTCCCGATTTCGACGACTGCACCTACAAGCTTGAGGATGCCAGCCCTGTATTTGCTAGGGATGGTAGCTATTACGTTAGATAATATTTCTGGGAAAGATATTTTGAAAATTTAGAATTTCGTTTATAATTAGACGGGTGGACAGAAGAAAAAACTGTCAAATTACACAAATTCAAGCTTATCGGGGAAGCTTATAACTATTCAAAATCGTATACAGGGTTGGACTTACTCTCATATTTCGATCTGAAAAATGAATTTTTGAAAACTCCATCTAATCTACCGGGAGAAAGTCGATGGAATATCAGTCGATGTTTTCAGAGTCTCGATGAAGAAGTATCGTCTTTTTGTACGCGGTAACGTATTATTGCAAAAATGCTACGTGAGGATTTGAGCGGAGCCACCTCACAAAAAGAAGCAGGAATGAGGAAAAAGATTAAGGAGCCTCTTCTGAATCAGTTCGAAATCGGGTTACATGAGGACTTGATGAGAGAAACAGGAGTATTGCTGTTGAGGGAAGAAATTTTGGATTTGGAGAAGGCGGATATCAAACATGAAGATCTCGACAGTGTAAACAGAAAGCGTTTGCTGCACCTGTGGAAAACCAGGACATCTAGCTTGGAAATGTCGTAGGACAAAGAGCACGCAGCTCATGGGTTCGAATGTACGATTTTTCTGCAATTACGAGGCTCACTGAATGCACCAGGAGAACGTAAACGTGGATCCCAGAATTATGGTAGAAGATCTTCAGCAAACAAAAGATGAAAACCGTCGAATTAACCTGGAGTATGGAAAAGACTCAGCCAAAAATATCGAACGAAAGACTGAAGAAATTGTAGCAACAGAAATTCAAACTGGAACAGGGAAAGATGATGCCGGAAAAACGGGGAACTACTTGAACCAAGTCTGGAAGTGATACCAACCGAGAAACAACCAAGGGATCCAGAATAAGTATTCCGGGATATCACCTCAATCGACACTACGAAGTGCGCGGGTTGTTCCAGTGATTCAGAACGAAAATGGGAAATCGACATAGTCCTGAAAAAAAACATAATCATCTCCGCACGAACTGAGGCACAAGTGAATGCAAAACTTAGAACAAAAATAGAGGGAGAGCTGATGGTCTGCGAACCAGTTGACATAGAAAATGGTTTTGTACATGCAGGGAATTGCCTGACGGTAAATTCTACAGAGGCTTGGATACGGGTAGAAGACGTCTTCCAGAAAAAAGTTGAACTAATGAAAAAACCAAAAACTGGCTTAAGCAGTTTTCTGTGGTACTATGGAGAAAATAATGGTAACGACCAACAGAATGATTGGGAGAATCGAATTAGATGATGAAGAGTGGAGCAAAAGAGGATTCAATCTGTAACACTTGGACGAGGACAAGAGGAAGAAACTCATGGCACTCATTCGATGATACCACGACTTATTTTTGGAAGATAATGTCGTACTAACCAGTGCCACTGAAGTTGAACATACCATAACATTGGAACCAGCCGATATGCAAAGCCCCTTACAGAATTTCCTATCATCAGCGGGAGGTCCTCCAAAAAGAAATTGATAGACTGATGGATGCTGCGGTTATCCACCCATCATTTAGTCCATGGTCAGCTCCTGCCGTGATGGTTACGGAAAAATTACCGAATAAAGAGGAGAAAGTGAGAATGTGCATCGACTATCGTCGACTCAATAACGTTACCAAGAAGGAATATAACATAATTATAGGCGTAGTAGAGGCCTATCGCCAAATCGACATGGGGAAAAAACACATACCGCTTACAGGCTTCGGTACTTTTCAAGTCCACAACGAGTACCTGACAATGCCATTCTGTTCAGTCAATGCTCTATCAACCCTTCAACGGTTCATGAATATCACGCTGGCTGGACTTGCGGGAAAACTTTGTATGGTATATCTAGATGATATACCATTTTCAGCTCTGCAAGAAAAAAGGGCCATATTGGAAACCTGCGACAGGTTTTCTAACGACTCGGGGAAGCAAATATGAAACTGAAACCAAAATAATTCAATTCTTTACTAAAGAAAGAGAAGTATTGGGGCCATTTGATAACACAGAATGGGGTGCTTCCAGATCCAGAGAAGATAGGAGAAATACAAAAGTTCCACATCCCAAGAAATATCCGAGGTGTGAGATCTTTTCTAGGATTGGTGAACTGATATCGCAGATTCACACCCAACGTGGCAGACTCAATATCTCCTCTGACGAATCTGACCAAGAAATACGTGGAATTTGAATCAACACCAACAGTTCTGGAAGCCATACGTGAGTTGAATAATACACTAACATCAGAAATTGTTCTGATTTCACCAGATGTCACACAGCCATTCATAGTTGCTGAGGATGCATCTGGATCAGGAGTGAGGGTAGTACTCAGCCAGATCAGGGAAAGATATAAACGACCTATAGCCTATGCGTGCAGAAGTTTCAAGAAAGCGTAGTTGAACTACTCCACCACAGAAAATGAACTCATTGGCATAGTTATTCGGAAACCAGACATTCAGGTGTTATCTTTGTGGAAAAAAAATAACGTTGATTTCCGATCACAAGCCACCAAAATGGTTATTAACTTTGATCCGGCACCACGCCTCACTTTCAAGTACCCCCAATGGATAGTATGATAAGTTCCGAGGAATTAGATACGATTACGATGACAACTACGCATCGAAACTTTTCGAAAGGCTAAGGATAGCTTACGCCGATGTGTACAAAATACTGAAAAAGCGAAAAGACATGGCGGTCAAACGTGGACTGTAGGAAAAATTGGTTAGGAGTTGGATTGGACCATATAGAATTATTGAAATGATTGGTCCGGTGATTCGTAGAATAAGGAAATGTGGTGGGAGAGATGAACAAATAGTCCATGTGAACAGACTGGAATTATATACTGCTAGGACAGATGAGGAGCACCGGTCAATGGGAGAAGAAAAAACGAAAATTGATGGAAAATAAAAAACAGTACACTGAACTGAAGTCCGGACAAGAGGCAGAGAAGGTTGGGAGATTCCACCCAATTATGGTTCCACAATACGTGAATGTGGCACCAGATGGAAATACCAGTGACCTGAGTAGCGGAGAAAAGGAAACTGATGTGCACTCAAGAAGTGAAGAAGAACAGTTGTTCGAAGAACCAGCAACTCCCTCACGAAGATCAAGTCGCTCTAGGCGGCCTCCTGACCATTGGGCCTATTAGTCATCCATCATAAGGGATGTATGGATGTCCATCGACGGACAAAATCTTCCAACGTTCTTCTCATTTCAGTATCTCATATTTCAGGAGATCGGATTTTTTTTTCGAAAAAAAAAACTGTCAGGAAAAACTTTGCAACGTGGGTTTAGTGGATTATACGGTGGTTCGGTGAATCTAATGATTTTTGAGTAGAAGAACAAATAATTTTGTGCAATACTTTCGAGTATATCCGGGATTTTTCCTTCTGGGAAGTCAGGGGAAATATTGGTACTACATTAATTACTACAGTGGGGTGAATTGACAATGTCCTCACCTTCCTTATTTTTATGTTAATGTATGTATAAATATATTTGAGTTAGCATAGGGGTATATCCTGAAGCCTAATTTAATGAGGAACAGTTTACTTTTACTTTTGTATCAATTGAGATCTGGTAATAATTTGTTCATGATTTTGTGATTGATTTTTTTATTTCTTTGTAATGATTTTTCCATAATTTTGTTACTGAATGAGGTTTTCGTGAGTCAATGATATATTTCAATTTATTGTCTGGGGGGTTTTGAACCAAACTGCGATGAAACTAAACGTAGTTGGAAGAAATATACATATCAAGCAGTCATCTGGTCATCATCCTGGGAATAACCTTTTTTCTGGCCACCAGCTTCATCACCCAGGTCTATGATAGCATTTTATGATTGTGACAACAAAGATTCGGCGGTTTCGATTCGCGATGTCACTGAGTATCCCGAGATGAACAACAACGGTCATTCCAATTATTAAGGAAAGAAACTGGAATACATAGAAACCATTCGTCGAAAAAATTATTTTTCTTTCGAGTATTAGACACAAGAGAGTGGAAACAACAAAACACCTCTGAGATTACTTAGGGAATATTATAGGAGGAAAAGCAGTTTTGGAATTTCAAAAAAAATTGTTCTTAGCCATGTTTCAATCAGTTATATACTGCGCTGAAAAAAATCCATTTCCTTCGAGAAACGACAGCGGAGAAATGGGGAATCCGAGAAGATCTTGTGAAAATTGTCGCACAACGAAGAACGAGTGAGCCAAACGGGTGGAAATTATTCATCTGACGCTGGAGGCCTGTTAGTGTTACCTCATCTTCCATAAATAGCGGCCCTTGATCCTCTTTCTCATTATAAATATTTTCATTCATCCGTGAGAACTTGTGTCTGTTTATTTTAATTCATAATTCATGCTTTGAATGATCTCGTTAGAACCCGGTGAATTACATTCAATCCCTTTTACTGGATGACAAGTTCTTTTCTCTCTAATTGTTCCGAGAATGTTTAATATGGAAGTTAAAATAGCCACTCTTTTCTAAATTGGTTCTATGGATCTAAGTTGCTTGTTCTGCTTTACGGTAGATTCACAATAGTATAACAATTTTAACATTTCTGGAGGTTTGGTTGGGATGTGGATCAATAAATTCGGGGAAAAAACTTTTGTTTCTATTGCCAACGTTTCGAATCAAATTCAATCCATCATCAGGGCTCTGTAGCAATGGAGTTTGTTTGTATAACTTGCCACGGTTTATTATACATTGACGAGGATGAGAGTTCAAATATTTGGAAGGACTTACCAAAAATGAGTTTTTTTGAGTTTGATATCCTCAACATGATTTCAAAAACAGACATTATTAGGTTTGTCGAACAAGGGAACACATACAACTACTGAATATAGACGAATACTGAGAATAAAATGGGGAAACCGTTAGTGAGTTGAGTGCAGGTGTTCTTTTATGAATGAATGATTGAATCGAAATCTGACCAAGCAAATTTGGAACCTTCAATATCCCTTCTGGTTCAATACTGTTTTGTTCAAATACATGAATCATTTCAGTCAGGAGTCTTTTGGATAATAAGGGTTGTTAGCGTTGCGTTGCTTTCCTGACCAAACACGTTTATTTGACTATTTATTCATCTCAATGTACACATTTATATTCTTTGAGAAATAAACGTTATATCATTATTATAGTTTCGAGAACGGTGGGTGTCGCAAAATTGAAATTGTGACCTTCTTCTCTAATGTGTTCAACTAAAGAAGTAGGGTTGTTAGTTTTTGGTTTTTCTGTGTCTCTTTCGGGTTCAGCCAATCTTGTTTATGAATTACGTTTTGTTTGTCCTACATAGCATTTTGGACACTTAATTTGGTATACCACATCTGATGTAATGTCTAGGGGGTTTTTTGATTTTTGGTGCGGAAAGAAATGGTGTTCTTGTTTTCAAACGCTATTTTTGAGATTTTTCACATATGGTTTTGTGTTATATTTCAATTCTGTTATACTATCAGTATTTCAGAGTTATGTTTTTCGTTGAATTTTTTTTTGACTAATGATATTGGGTAATTGTTTTGTATAAGGTATTTTTTATTATTTCTAGATTTTTAGGATGGTATTCTGGATTGGAAATTACAAATGCTCTTATTTTTAGATTTTTTATGATGTTTATTTTTTGTCTGAAATTATGTTGTGTTAAAAATATTCCTGGGAAGGTGGGTTTGTGGTACCAATCAACTTTCAGGACATTGTCTGATGTTTCAATGATTTTGGTATCTAGAAATAGTAATGAACTGTTTTCTTCTTTTTGTGAAGTGAATTTAAATTTATGATGGAAATTTTGGAAAGTGTCCACGCTTTCATGTATTTTCTCTTTTGGAATTGCTGGGACGATGTCATCCACAAATCTTTCGAAGGAAAGGACTACGAAAGATAATTTGTGTTTGCATTGTTGTTAAAGTTCAAACATAACTAGGTCAGCGCAAATAGGCGATATGCAATTTTCCATTCCTAAGCCACACGTTTGTTTGTAGAAAACACCATTGTAGTTGAAATAATTAGAATCAATGCAATGTTTAAATACTTCGAAGAAAGTGTTTTCTGATTATATTAATTGTGAGATCTATTGGAATGTTTGTGAAAAGGGAAACCACGTCAAAGGATATTAATATGTAATTTTCGGGAATTTCAATATTACGAATGGAATTTCAGTTTTTCACACATAATAGTTATTCATTCAACTAGTTTATCAATGGTGGCGAATAATGATCAAGATATTTCAACGCGAGAGCGAAGCGAGCGCGGTAATATTCGAGATCATTAATCGCCATTTTAATATACGGGTTGATTACAAAAAATTTCCGTCGACTTCGTTCCCTGGGTCAACGTGAAATTTTTGATATCCATTTTCTTCAACTTGGAGAAAACTTACAATATTTTGATTTTAAAATAATAATTTGACAGCGCGAAGGTAATATGATTTGACAGTTGAATAATATTTGAATTCGTGTATATTTAGTTGCCTATACCACAATTTTACATTAATGGACCAAATCGACCAATTACAGGTTATTAATGGCCGATTTCGGTGTATGTTTGGTTGCATATATCACAATTATACATTAAAAGATCAATTGAAGGTTAATAGGGGTCATCAACGGTCGATCTCGTGCAGAATAAATGAACTCGTTAATACCAGATCGCCGGAAAAGTACATATCAATCAGTACTATGTCGTCGAGAGCCTGCTTCAAAACATGAAAAAAGGTGGTGTTATGAATTTTTCAAAAAATGCAGATATTTTCCGGTTTTTCTCCGTAATCAGTAATGCGATCGACTTGTGCTAGGGCTAACTTTTTTGCATTTCGATTCTCTACAATTCGTATTGTATCGAGATTGCTTCATTAATTTTCAAGTTACAAGTCAAAAATAAAGAAAAAATGCTTTTAAATGTTCATAACAAATCAAGTAATGACAGTTGGTAGTAGGAAACATAACAGGATATAACTACAGACCGTAATTCGTATGATGGCACAGTCGGTTTCCTGGTAGTATTTTTTTCAAGAAAAAATCTCTATTGATTGGTCTAAATCCCAAAATCGTATTTTTTTTCAAAATGATTGATAATAAAATAAATAAAATCTGATCTGATTACGTAATGAAAATGTTGGTATATACAGTATGTTAGACACATATGGAAATTGCTATTTCAACGAATCTGAATGTATGAAATATGCATGGGATGGAAAGAAAATTATTATTACTTATTTTATAACCACTGGAGAATATAACTTTTTCCCGCATACATTTAGTCCCCTCACTTGTTTCAGCGTAATGTAGAGCATTCCATTCTTCCACAGCCAGGCAGCGTTAAATTCAAAATCACTCAAACATATAACATAGAGCGGAGCTGAAACCCAAATTGGGTACGATATTTTTTCTCGCAAAGTTAAGCAAACTTCCATACGAACACTGTGTCGCCCGAGCCCGAGGGGAATTGCGAATAACCCACAAGACGCCAACAATTTGTAAACCGCTTCAAGAAGGATTCTAATATGGAAACTCTCCGCTTTCTCTTTGAAGTATTGAATACATTTCATTGTACGAAAGATACTCTTTTGAACTATGTACCATCATGTGACGAAGTATCCCATTGGGATACCAATCTTTCAAGAAAACATCGACGTAAGGATTTGAAAACCTGATGAGAATACATAAATACTCGACTTAATCAATTTTTACTGACCTGGGCCTACAAAAAGAGACAGGTTTTTTTCTCCATTCAATAGACTCATCAGGTTTAGATCCTCCGAATGACACTTTCGTATAGAGAGTGATAGACAGTTGTAATATCACAAAAGTGAAAATAATTCGATAGATTTTCAAAACTTGTTGCCAGGTAATAGACACGACAGCCCAACGGGCTCGAGTGGCTATTGCCAAGTGCAACAAGTTTGAAAAAGAAATCTGGAGAAATATTTTCTACTTTATCGAACTCTCGTGTGTTATTCAACAGATTATGTTTTTATGTTACGATCATAAACACATTTTTTCGCCCAATGATACACCGGCTTTGATTCATTTCTCACTTTTCATGCCAATTGATGACAGGGGTCAAATCAGAAATATACGTTGTCACACAAAAAAAAACAAAATACCTACCGCGGCAATTTTCTAAGCAGAAAATTTTCACTATAATAATGTTCTAGAAATGTCAAAAAATAATCATTATAACATTTATTTATTTCTGCAATAAGAAATCTGTAACATAATTTCATTGAAAATAAAGAATGGCTGACTACGAAAACCTATAAAATAGGTATATATTGGTCGCATATCTATAAAAAATAAACTACTTCCCTGGCTAATGACTCGACGGACGTTGATTGGCATCTGATCTCATGTTTGAAATATCGTTAGTAATATTGTCAAATAATGAATAATGAGTTCAGAGAAAGTTAGGAACTTGTTTTTTTTATCGAAAATACTTCTTAAAACCAACCTATCCCTGAGATATATAACTTATTCTAAATATATTTTCCACCAATCAAAATTGAAAACATTGAATAACTTGCTCTTGCGCAAAAAATTAATATATTTCAAGATAAATCTTTATAGGTTATACTCATGTCATTTGTGATAAGTAGAAGAAGGAATTTGACATTCAAATTGTGTATTAAAGAATAAATAACCCCAAGAACAATGTCGCTGTTCCATGAATATTATCACTTTTGAGTTTATGCCGATAAAGTACCTGTTATGAGTTCTGCGCTGCACTCACATGAATCCTGGGTGAATAGTTCATGTCATGTCTCAAATGTTCAGCCCCCTCACTGCTGGTGACGACAAATATTGGAAATTTAAACTTTAATTCCCGGTAAGTAGTTCCTTGATAGCCTTTGGTTCCAAATTGATTCTGCCCTGATTGCATGTATTCATGATTGGCCTATACTTTGGTTATTATCATTTTTCCCATGAAACCGATGATTTTTCTTTCTCCTTGGTAACCATCACTTTTAGTTATCTAATATCACTTTTTACCATTAGCACTTTATTTTCAAACACATTACTCTACTTCCTACCTATTATATTCTAATTTCAAAGTTGACTTCTACACTTAGTTCTATTTACTAAATCTTCTTCAAAATACACATGTACCATTTTTCTGTTCTCAAATTTCATTATTCTGATCATTTAAAAGCAAAATAATTTTACATTTGCCTGTCATGTGGCCTTTTAATTTTTGTACAGGATGTTTCTTGTGTATAAATATAATGTTTAGTTGAATTCTAAAGATTTATTTCTAAATTTGAATTTGTATATTTTTATAGGTTGTACCCATTGAATGAATTGATCATACATACTGAAGATAATAGAAGAAACTGCCACCCTCTTGGATTATCTGCGTCGACTAGAAACTGGCAAATGGTTTTCAAGATGCAAACCGTACAGAAAATAAATTATAAAAACAATCAAAGTAGGTATTTATGCAGTTTTTAAATATCATTGTGCCTATTTTTAGTTTTTCATTTGACATATATATCATATCAGAACAATATATATATATATATATATATATATATATATATATATATATATATATATATATATATATAATTCCAATTTTTACCACATTCTATATTTTTTTTGGAAGGGCCTCAGTCTCTATATATTTTTCTTTCATTCGACGTTTCGACAATGTTCATGTCATCTTCAGATAAAAATATAATTCAACTATGATTCTTTCATTTCATGTTTCATGATTGAAGCATTTGAATTTATAATGACAAGAGTTGCTTCTCCATATATATATATATATATATATATATATATATGGAGAAGCAACTCTTTTCAATATAAATTCAAATGCTTCAGAACTTCATTCCGTGGTAATGAAGAATAGTACGACAGAAAAAGTATAGTTTTCATAAATGACTTTCTGTTATGATTGATTTTATATGACGTGTGGTGGAGATACCAAATTCAAGTTTATCTAGATATAAATACAATGATAAACAGCATCATTGAACGATATTTGGTTCCTAAGGGACGATAAATAATACGTGTTTGAAACTCAATGTATGATGTGGAATACGGAATTCAACTTCGGATGTGCTGGTTATTGAATAATCGATCAATTTGCTGATGAATGTGATTATGTGGATTTCTGCACGGTTTCCAAGTTCGATAAGACGAAATTGAATCATGTGAGGTTTATAGGAGGAGTAATCAGGACTTCTGTGATATTTTTAATAAAAGAGGCATGCTAAAAACTTATTTTTAATCGATTTCACTGTCTTCTTCAGTATTAACGATGATGGTACCCACATAATGCAACCAAATTCTAATCGAGTGCGTATCGAGGAAGACAGCAATGATTTTATGGTTTCAACATTCCGGAAATCTTGTGTCATTCGTTTGCGGAAGCCTAATATTTTCCGCGCCTGACTTGTGATATGCTCAGTTTGTCTTTCGAATTTCAGTGAACTATCAAATAGTTTTCCAAGGTCAGAGGTTTGAGAACATTTATCAATGTTTGAGCTATCCAACATTTATTCCGATGATATGATATTCTTTGATCTACTGCAAGTTGAGACATAGCCTTTTTGAGTATTCAGTGGAAGTTTGTTGTTTTCTATAGTCCAGTTGCATAATGCATTCAAATCTTTTTGCAAACCAGTGGTTTCTGCAAGGACGTCTTCATACATGAGACATCCAGATGACACAGTTGCAGGTAAATCATTAACGAACAAAGAGAAGCGAACCTAGATTTGAAGTTTGAGGTACACCTGATTTGGCCCGAATATATATATATATATATATATATATATATATATATATATATATATATATATGGAACTTTCGCCTCCAAATTCGACATATTAATACCTTTCTCTCAGATGAGAAGTTCTTAATTCAGGCAGTTTGTCGCCGAAACTATATATGCTAATTTTATTTGAAAGTATGTCGTGATCAACTCCACCAAATGACTTAGCCATATCAATATAAACACAACTCTCAACTATTCCACTAGATTCACATAAAAATGATATCAAGTTGGTGTCTATATGTTTTTTTTTTACAGAAACCATGTTGCGACTTAGATATTTCTCTACAGACATGCCAATACATTTTGTCAAATAAAATATGTTCGATCAATTTGGCGAAACTATTCAGAACCGCAATTGGTCTATAGTTACTTATGTCAGCTTTGTTGTTTTTCAATGTATATGGAGTGCCATTCAATTCGCACATGTAGATTAACCAATTTTGGTTACATACATTTGCAGGTCATACTACCAAACTATGAGTAAACAAACAAGGATCCCATACAATTCGAAGTTGTGCAGGGGAATATTGTGGATACTTTTTTGAATTCTCAAAGTATAAACATAGTGTAAAGTTAGATTATCAGGAGGCTTTTCGTCGTGAACTATGTACATATACATTTTTTACGAAATTGATCCACTTGAGCATGTTTTTTTTTAAGATTCACTAGTGCTTTATTGAACATTTTTTGGCAGAGGTACGTAGGGTTCCTCTGGCCAATGTTTCTTTTTGACCGACGAAAACAAAAAGGAGGAGGTTCTCTAGACGACGCGTTTATTTTTTTTTTATTTTTTTTATGTATGATCACACATAACTTTTTACTGATACGACCAATTCCGATAATTTTTCCACTGGATAGGGAGTACTTCGGAATTGGTCCCATTTGAATTTAAAAGATGAAATCCACCCCTAAGGGTAGCAAAATGAAGGATATTGATCACTCACCCTCTGAATTCTGGTCCGTTAACCGATTCTATCAGGCATAACTTCGTACTATCATCTTCGATTTGGATGATTATTCTTTTATCAGATAGGGTATACCTCATAGTTGATCATATTCGGATTTGGAATGGAATTATCCACGGGTAGAAAAATAGGAGACAATTCATTTTTCACTTGTGAACATTGGCACACATATTGGCACACATATTGGCACACAATGACAGATCGCTTGTGTCATTATCACAATCATTATATTCTATGAGAGGATGGAATGATATACGAAGTAATGAAAAAAACCAACCAGAACAACGAAAATAATTTATATTACAACAAATAGTAAAAGTAGATAATCATATTATTTAACTGGTGAGTTGAAGTAAGGTGGGTAAGTATTTTGGAAGTAATAAAAAAACAAGCAGTTAGTAATTAGTAGATTTCAGCCACATAAAATTGAAAAATAAAAACTTTTTAACAAAAATTAAACCGACGAAATACGGAACTGAAAAGTAAAAAATAAAATAAACCTTCTAAGTCTCAATAACTAAGCTCCTGAACTAATGAAACTAACTAATTTTGAGTCGGCGCCAAACAAACAATCAACGAAGATCATTGAATTACTTTAAAAGAATTATAAGAATGCCACCGCCCAACTCGATGCCATTATTTTACGCCTCACCTAATTCATTTGCTTGTTTGTTTGGCGCCGACTCAAAATTGGTTACTTACATCAGTTCAGGAGCTCAGTTATTGAGACCAAGAAGGTTTATTTTATTTTTTAGCCTTCAGTTCCGTGTTTCGTCGGCCTAATTTTTTGTTAAAAAGTTTTTTGGTGCAATTCTGTTGCTCTATAGGTGTGTTTTCTGTCTGGTTTGGTAAGTATGATTTGAAGTTTGAAGAAAAGTAGATTTGTTCTTATAGGTATATATCAGTATGTAATGAAGATATAGTTGTCCTAGGTCGGATAGCTCAATTTTTTTGGGATAATTTCCAAAAATACTCTTAAAATGAGATTTTTTTTTATAAACATCTGATGCATCAACCCATCTCAGGATTCCCTTCTGAACCCTAGATTCAAGAAGAGCATTGTACAGAATTTGCAAATTGTAATTTTTTTTTATATTTGAGAAATATCTAAATCTGTGTAGCATGCTCCGGAAAGTATTTGAAACATTCAATATGTACCTGTCCATTTGAAATGATGATCGATTGTAACACCCGAATATTTAATTCCAGAAACCGCTTTTACCTTCAGTCATTATTACATGGATAGAGATATGAGTTAGGAAGCCGTTTTTTGTGCATGTTATTTGTTCTCTTATAGTGAATGGTTAGCTTTCGTCGAACGATCCTTGACCCAGCTTGTTTCAGCTTTCCATTTGAGGTTCGTCCAACTGGCATCTCTGTAAAATATGACCATGTCGTCAGCAAAACTAGTCATTTTCCCAACTTTGTCAAGATGTAGAAGTTCGTAGGGGTATAATATGAACAAAATGGGTCCAAGCACTGTTCTCTGTGAAACACCACAGGAACCATCATGTACTTTCACCGTATACGTAGGCTGACGGATGGGGGTACGCCTGTGACAATCACAGACACCGCTGGATAAAGTCCAGTTCCCCACTCAGTTAACATGGTGGCATTTGTGCGGCAGTGACTCGTCAAACGTTAACACGAGTAGCAATAGGAAAAACTCTGTTGTAACGGCAACTTATCAAACGTAACAAGAGGGTACATGGGTACCCAGGGGCACAGAGTAGCCCCATCGTTTTGACGATGCTTCGCCAATTGGGGTTTGGTTCGGAGGGGGGGCAGTGTTACCAGGTAGTGTGAAAAAAATTAATAGACTCTTCCACGTATGAGTTGGGTGGATGCTTCTTCTGGTCTCAACGTGTAGCGGCGTCGAAATCAGCTCGGTCACTGACAAGCCAGGGCCAGTAGCTTGTCTAATCAAGCGTCCTCATCATTGGTATAATGAAATGGGGGCTGGGTTACGGCCTAGCACGCTGATTAGGCATATCCAATTCATTCCTGGGTCTTCATAAGCCGACTTTTTTCCTCAAGGGAGTTGAGTCAGCAAGAGGGGCTCCCCTTTTTGTACCTCCTAATGTTGAACTGTCGAACGCCTTGGAGAGTTCGTAGAAAATACACAAGCTCGGATCTCCATCATCAACTGATTGATATACGTTCCTCAACACTTTCGCCGCTGAATTCAAACTGGGAAGTATGTCAGGAGCGGCAATAATGTTTTTGGTTAATGTGATATAGTTTAACGTCATAATTCGACTTTTGTTTGTGACATAATGAATACAATGAAGTTATCCGTTTTTGGCGCATGACACCGATCGGTGTCAGTCGTACTTGGTTGAAAATTTCTCGCTCAGTAGTTACGATAGTGCCTTCGCAGCCCTTGGTTCGGAAAGCACTACTCGTTGTTTGAAACCAATTCTGTGTTGAATAACTCTTTTTCAACGTTCACCTTTTTCGCATAATTAAAGATTTACTTCACTCGATGCTTTCAATGAAAATTGAAAATGCAGGTTACAAGTGACAAAGATGGAATGATCAAAATACATGTCTCAGATAATTTATAACATAAACAAAGAATAAAGATATTATAGTTCTTTCGTGAATTTTCGGTTTACAAGATAATTCTTGGTGTGAGCCTATTCTGCAAAAAATAAATTTCGGTAGGAGCTTGGTCTGCAATTTCTCTAGTCGCCATGAAGTCTAGGCGGCAGGGTCGGACTCAGGAACTGGGTGGCTGGCCGGACTCAGGAACGTAACTTCTCTCTCCTTAAGATGAAGACTGAAGTAGGTCTGGTTGGCTAGGCTCCATGTCCTCCATATGGATTGGTTGTTGGCATCGCTTTGAACGGTAATACTGCCATGGGGTATATGGGTAGCAATTTTTGTAGTAAAATGCTACTCCAAAGGAAATAATAATGCATAAAAGAATGCAAATGAGGATGATGATCCGTACAGGTAAAGAGCTAACTTGTGGCTCATCAGGAAGTTGGAACTGATGGTGGGATTGTTTTATTGAGGTGAGATGTTTGATTTCATCTAGGTTCATTTACGAAATAGAAATTGGGGTGGATCTCAAAAGTAATTGAGAAAAATTCAAAGAGGGCAATTGAATAATTTTTGTTGGTGATAATTCGGCAGGTCCATGTTGGAATTTTTCGCTATTGATGATGAAATGACAATTTTCAGGTATGGAAATGATATAACTTCCAGGCTGGATCTCATGGTGGTTTTCCATGTTACAGCTCTCAGTGATGATGATGTTAGTTGCAGTATAGAACAGGATTGTTTCTGGTGTCAATTGGTTTGCCAATCTCTTTTCAAAGTGCACATCATACATGGAACAATAAGCAGGTTCGTTCTTGATAATGATGTTCAAATAGCAATTTTCTTTTTTTTGGAGGTTGTTCTTACAGTAGAAAGTGTTCTCTATTTCTTCACAGGGTTCTTCTTCATACTGGTGAAGTTCTTCAATCTCATTGAGATTTAGGAATGGTTTTGAGGGTAATATAATTTTTTTTGGATAGGTATGGGGTAAATAAAATAGGTTTTGAAAGAAATAGGTTTCAATATTGTAAATACTGTTTGTATTCCTGAGAAATTATAATAACTCTGTTGATTCATAAACCTACCCAACTGATTTTGGGAATGAAGAATATTCATTTTGTTAATAATTGAATATACATTTGTCATAGAGAGAAAAGTAGGGTGAACCTTATTAACCCAGATAGCCCTACTATCCTTTTGAAAGTATCTCTTGAAGAAATCTGTTATTGCTGATTTGTGCTACTCCAACAGAGATGTCGCCTCGTGCATGACTTGAACTATATTAGATTACATGGAACTGACATCTTGCTGTCGTGTAGAAAAAACAGTTGATGAGTTATTTAGTTTTGCGTATTGACTACTCTTTTGGGTTCTGACATGGACTCGTGGAAGTAAGTATATTACCTTTAGTACTTATAAAATGTATTGAATAATAGTGAAAAAATCATTGAACAGGTTGCAACTAAATGTTATTATCAACAGAATGATGTTCAGTTTTTGTTTTCACTTATAATGAGGGCCGAAACATTGCCATCCTCTCAAAACAATTGCAGGGTCTTAGACTACCGCTGAATTCATTATATGCAAATTCATATATTTTATTTCTCTTCAGTTACAGACATCGTGCCTTAACACTTCATGACCTTCTGGAAGAATTGGAAGATCCTGACAATATTGCAGAGCCACCACAGGGTATGATATTATTTCCCCCTGATAACGCCAACGACGATATAACTGATGAAGATTCTGGAGAAGAAAATGAAATGAGTATCAATAATCTGCCTGGAAGCCAGTTACGTGCCGAAGTTGATATCATCGGAGTGACGGTTCTGATCTCGAAGATGACTTGCCCCTTCCGTATATTCAGAGCAAGAATATAAGTCGATTACTTGATGACATTGATATCCCATGGGTGGATGATGGATTTGAGACCGAAGATGATTTACCGCATTTTCGGAACCCACGTGATGGTCCTAGGAGGCCGATTGCAAAAAATAAAAAACGTTATCAATGGGTGAAAGAAGATATGACAAATAGTTTTTCTTCATGACCTACTATAATGACCGTAAATAATAATCTATCACCATATCAGTTATTTTCTTGTTTTTTTGATAACTCGGTAATCAATATGTTGGTGGAATATTCAAATAGATATGCCAATCAGAGAAATCAATATCCAATGATAACTGCTAATGAAATATATTGTTTTCATGGAATATTAATTCTCAGTGGTTATTCAACTGTACCAAGACGTAGAATGTATATGGAAAATGCCGACGATTCGAACAATAAACTTATAACATCTGCAATGTCTACCCTAATGGAATATATCCACTGCTGTGACAACACTAATTTGGATCCAACTGATAAATTTTCGAAAATGAGGACATTGCTGAATGAAATAAATGAAATGTGTCTACTGCATAGTCCTATCGAAGAATTTCACAGTGTTGATGAAGCTATGGTGCCCTATTGTGGCCGGCATGGCTGCAAACAATTTATTCGCAGTAAGCCCATTAGATGGGGCTACAAAATGTGGACAGGT
Source organism: Gonioctena quinquepunctata (assembly GCA_018342105.1). Lineage (NCBI taxonomy): Eukaryota > Metazoa > Arthropoda > Insecta > Coleoptera > Chrysomelidae > Gonioctena > Gonioctena quinquepunctata. Next base: position 294,685 of record JAFIRS010000919.1, on the reverse strand, counting down.
ACAACACGGCTCGGTTACGTTATCTGGATGGATCCCTACCAAGGCAAAAATAACAATTTGCCGCCAAAATATGATATTGGCCTAGGCAGTAATGTCATTCTACAATATACAGATGTGTTAGACTCTTCAAATTACAAACTTCCCTATCATTTGTTTTTCGATAATTTTTTTACATCAATGCCTCTGATGGAGGAATTGAAAAAAGAGGCATCAGAGCTACAGGAACCGTGCGAGAAAATCGTATACCTTTTCATCCACTAGTTGACCCAAAGAGATTGAAGAAAGAGCCAAGAGGAACATACGATTATAGCTCAGCTGAAGATACTGGCGTTCTCATTTGTAAGTGGAATGACAACAATGTGACTTGTTTTGCAACAAATTCTGCCTCTGTTTTTCCATTGAACAATGTCAAGAGATTTTCTAATAAGGAAAAGCAACATGTTCATGTACCACAGCCAAATTTGGTGAAACTCTACAATAACAATATGGGAGGAGTCGATAGGTGCGACCAAAATATATCCTTATATCGTACATCAATTCGTGGAAAAAAATTGTATTTTCCTGTATTCATTCACTGTTTGGAAGTTGCCGTTCAGAATGCCTGGCAATTACATCGCATCAATAGAGGAACGCTTGACCAACTTTCTTTTCGACGAAAGGAATACTAAAAGAGGAACATCCAAAACATCAATTCATCTTCATGAGCACTCAAGATACGATCGTCTCGATCATCTCATTATATACCAAGAAAATCAAACGTTTTGTGTTTTTTGTCACAAGATAGCTAATTTTGAATGTAGCAAATGTAATATTACCCCTAATACTGCTTCTATTCATATCATACCCCACAGTGAGAACTGATGTTATATGTATTCTGTTGCTAACAATAAACAAAAATATTCAATATAGTTTGTTGGTAAGTTAAAGTCCTACCATGGATGACATGTGGTTGTATAATTTGTTATAAATGGTCAACTTGTAACAACAATGTTTGTGCCTGTTGCATGAGTAAATTTGATTGACTGTTCAGTTCATTTTTCTTACTGAGAAATTCAATTTGAAATTGTAATTTCTTTCTAATATCAACTAATTCAGTTATATTCATATAACTTATAAAAGTATGTTTACTAGTGATTATTCTAGTTAGTTTCATTTCTATAGGCACTATAGGATCAGTTAACTTGTTAATGGATTCATTTATTGGATTCATTAATAATGGGATGGAAGTAAGAAAGATAATTTCATCTGAAATAAATACAAAAAAAACTAAATTATTATTTTTTACGTTTCTTTATATTATGTTTGGAATATTTTGAAGTTTCAGTCCTGATTTTATTTTGTGTTTGGGCTACAGGTTGAATAGTAGTGAAACGAGGAGCCAATTTGTCACGAGTTTGTTCCTTGTGATGAACTGTATCATTTGTTGTTAAAATGGGGGTTCGTGTCGGTTTTTATTGATTTTCGCAATATCTCTAGTTTTTCTAATATTCATTTCTTCATTGATTTGTTCAAAATTTTGTATTCATTGTTTCTTTGTGATTTTGAACATACTTTGATATTATGTCTTCTTCAGATATGTCAAATGGATCTTTTGAAGAGAGATGTCCGGAAATTATTTCAAATGGTGTGTATCCAGTAGAAGAATGAATAAAATTATTTTAATGTAATATTGAGTATTTCATTAGATTTTGTTAAGATTGGGATGGATTTTGTCCTGTCTGAGTTCTGACGTGTTCAATTATGGTTGAGTGAAACCTTTCAATATAACTTTTCGAATTTGGATTCATGGGTGTGGTAAAATGAATATTTATTTGATGTAATTTACAAAAATCTTCAAAGTTCTGATTATCAAATTTAGATCCTCCATCACATACGATTGTGTGTGTGTTATTCCATAGTGTGAAATAAAAGTTAAAAGTCCGTCAAGTATATTGATTCCGTTCATTCCTGGTATAGGGTACGCTTGTGCAAATTTTGAAAATGTATCAATGACTGTTAGGAATTTTTCCTTTGAGATAGAGAGAGCATCTATGTGAATTCTTTCAAAAGGCTTGGTTTCCATAGGAATAGGTTGAAACTCAAATTCATTAGGTTGTCGTTCATTGCATAGAAGTTTTTCACAAGTTTCAAATGCATGTATGAATTCTTGAGGGTATTCAATTTTTTTTTTTTTTTATAAGCATTGGGTTAAGGGTTTTGTTATTTTTGCAAGATCATTTATGAATTTTCTATAAAATCCTATCATACCTAAAAAACTTTTAATTTCTTTATAGGTTTTTAGAATGGGAAATTTCTCTATGGCTTTCAATTTTCTTGGATCAGGCTGTATACTTTCAGTGGTTATAATATGCTTGGTTATATTCATTTATTGTTCAGGAGGTCTCCCTGGAGTGCGACCTAAGATTTTATTTTCAGGAGGTCTACCTGATTTGTGATGTAAAGTTTTTATTTCAGGTGGTCTACTGCATTCGCGCAAGAACATAATTTTGGATTTACCAAAATTCTGCGTTACGAAATCTTTTCTGAAGACTGGATATGAAAAACAATGTTCAATTTCATAATTTTCATACTCATTATTGGTTTGAATATTTTTGAAATTTCTAATTGGTTCTAATGGTTTCTCCGTATCATCAACAATTTAAGAAATATTATTTTCTTCAACTATTGTTTTAAAATCATAAATTTTTGTAATGTTCGTATTTTTTAAAATATTATTTTTGTCGGATTTCAATTTTAGAAAATCACATTCTTTATGTGTAGAAGAATTTGGAATTTTTATTTCTTGGTTGGCATTCTGTGAATATAATTCCAATTCAGAACTTACTTTTGTTTTTGGTTTAACCAATATGTTTTCTATAAATTCGGGCATTTTTGGATTTTCCTTCGAGTCAATTTGGTATACTTGAAGTGGTTCTGCAAAATTCATAGTAATGTCCTGAGAATTTGAATTATGATTTTCTACTATCGCTTGATCGTTTTCTACTGTAGTTATATCTTCCAAAAGGAAACAGTTCCGATTCAATGAGTCTGGCTGTTCGTATGAATCTTCGAAATAATTTTTATTTTTTGATAATGAGGTTCAAAATCATTTTCATTTTCATATTGAGGTTCATTTATTTGATGAATTTTTTCAGAAATAAAAGTTGGTCTAGATTGGGGTTGGAAAAATTGTTTTGCTGTGGGTACAAAGAAGTATTCAGATTCCTAGTCACTGTAGACATTAGTATTGGTTTACTTTGGGGTGTTTATTTCTTGGGTTTCCAAACATTTGGATTATTCGGTTTCCCGGAAACCTGCTGATTGCTGAGAAACCTTTGGGGTATTTGTCTTGTAAGAATTTGTATTGGTTGACTAGGAAAATTACGATTCTGGTTTGAGAAATTTTGATTTGGCAAAAGATTTTGATTTGAGAAATTCGGATTTAGAAAATGTTGATTAAAAAATTTCTATTTTGGTTAAAACTTGGTTGAGGGAAATTTGAATTTCTTTGTTTATTCATGAAATTATATTGTGGTATAAACCTTTGTGGTTTTTGAGCAGGCAATGGTATTTTGTTGGTTGGGGAATTGACTGAAATTGATTTCTTTTTCCATCGTTTACTAAGCTTAAGAAATTTTCTTGTTCAATAACAAAATTTGAGGCTTCTTCCAAATTGTTGGGGTTTTTCAATCTAACTGCTGTCTGTATCATAGAAGGTAAATATTTCAAAAATGATATCAGAATTAATTTTTCTATGTTTCCAATTTGAGCTTTTTTTCCACCTATTATGAGTGTATTATCATTATTGATAGATAAAAAAATTAAACTTCTGAAATACTGACATCTAATAACAAAATTATAGGAATTTTCTCTCATAGTTGGTTTCGAAGAATGAAGTTCTTGTAAAAGACAAGTGAAAGATCTTTGGTCTTAAAATGAAATTCTTAATAAGTTCTTTATCTGTGCCCATGTAGAAAGTTTATTTCTACTTGAAATCAAAGTCAAGGCTTTTTTTTCCAATTCACCTATTATTCCTATAGATTTTTTTTTTTCAAATTAAGGTTGTGCATTATATTGTGAAAGAGTCTCATCACAAGCAGCCCAAAAATTGTTCAATTCACAAGGATCACCAGAAAAATTTGGTATAATATCCAAAAAGAGTTTTAGTTGTTGGTAAATAATTTCAACTGCCATATTTGAATCTGTGTTATTTAAATTTAAATTTGAAGAAAGTTAATCGGGATCGAAATTTTCTTCACTTTCGGAAATTGAGTTATAATTCTGTTCTCCTAGAATAGCTCTTTGTTGACGTAATTCACGATTTATTTGTGAAATATCCCTTGATGCGTTGAACATAAAAATTAAAATTAATATTTACAAGATAAAATATTTCTTGTTTCTTCTTAATTCTGAACCAATCTTGGGGATGCTGTCCTTCGGATGGTTGTCAGTGGTCCTCTGATTCGTTCCTGTTGCTGGATATTCAGATTCTCACCCTCTTTCTTCTTTTTTCTTAATCCTAAACCAATCTTGGGATGTACTGTCCTTCGAATGGTTGTCAGTGGTCCTCTGATTCGTTCCTGTTGTTGGATATTCAGATCCTCACCCTGTTGCTGGTAGTGGTTTTTGAATTTGGGTTTTCCAAAATCCGTCTCTGACTGCACCAGTTACGATAGTGCCTCCGCAGCCCTTGGTTCAAAAAGCACTACTCGTTGTTTGAAACCAATTTTGTGTTAAATAACTCTTTTTCAACGTTTACCTTTTTCGCACAATTAAAGATTTACTTCACTCGATGCTTTTAATGAAAATTAAGAATGCAGGTTACAAGTGACAAAAATGGAATGATCAAAATACATATCCCAGATAATTTATAACATAAACAAAGAATAAAACTATTATAGTTACAGAGTAAACAAAGAATAAAACTATTATATTTTCGGTTAATAAGATAATGCTCGGTGTGAGCTTATTCTGCAGAAGATAAATCTCGGTAGGAGCTTGGTCTGCAATTTCTCCAGTCGCCATGAAGTCTAGGCGGCAGGGCCAGACCCAGGAACTGGGTGACAGGCCGGACTCAGGAACGTAACTCTGCTGACCAACACCAATCAGAGACACATATATTTCAGACTATTTTATGAAAAGTACAGGTGCTATGTGCTAAATCTGGAATATACCTGTCTGCCTTTGTAATTTTTTGCTTTTTACCTGCTTCCTTAGTTGTTTTACCAACCGTTAATTGTTCCGTCAATTGTTCCGCCTTTTTCGGATTAGACGGATCTGGTGCACTTCTATCCATGTCAATCCGGCAAAAAATCACAGAATCAAAACTTAAGCAGAAATTTTTGATTTTATAACCTTGGGTACCACGCTGTCCTGTTTCGTGAAGACTGAAATGTGACACCGAACGGTGTCGGACGCACTGTACATGCAACCACTCAGACACCGATCGGTGACGTCAGCACTGAAAGATGATCAATTTAGACATTGTAGATTTTTCACCTCTGAAACCAAATTGCTTGTGGAAAATAGTTTGAACTCATTCAGATAATTCAATGGCCTCTATTTTGAGATTTTCTCAAATATTTCTGCAAGAGTGGTGATCAAAGAGATCGATCTATAATTGACTGGGGGATTTCTATCTCCTTTTTCCATGAATTGGCCTGAATTCATCTGGTACTCTACCATCTTTTATTATCAAGTTGATTATATGTGAGAGATAAGTGCCATGTGAAGTGGAATGAATAGAAAAATCGAATTTAAACGGTTTTCTTCACATAAAGGATTCAATATAAAATTGAACCAGAGAAAGGTAGATCTCAGGTGAAAAACAACTACTTTCCTGGCAAATACCACGCAGAACGTTGAATGATATTCACCTGAAAATCCATGCATACTTCCATATAATATCAATGGACATTGAATGCAAATGTTTCTTTCTGATGAGCTCGATTATGTTTAATTTATGTCGTGTTCACCTAACAATCCGCATACCGGTTTCAGGCTTCTTGGCCCTCATCAGTACGGAGTAGTCAACCAGCCAAAGGTACAAAGAACTCTGGCTGAAGTGAGACACAACGTAAACAAACCATCATCGATCTTGTAACACCTATAGGTACGCCGGAAAAGATAAACTTTAACTGGCGGTACCTAGTGACAGAAAGAAACACTCCGAAAATCTCCCACCTCGATAGGTTTCTAAATAAAGATTCCTTCTCAGTAGGAGTGGCAAGCTCGTCTAGCATATAGTGAGAGATAAGTGCCATGTGAAGTGGAATGAATAGAAAAAATCGAATTTAAACGGTTTTCTTCACATAAAGGATTCAATATAAAATTGAACCAGAGAAAGGTAGATCTCAGGTGAAAAACAACTACTTTCCTGGCAAATACCACGCAGAACGTTGAATGATATTCTATTCATTCCACTTCACATGGTACTTATCTCTCACTATATGCTAGACGAGCTTGCCACTCCTACTGAGAAGGAATCTTTTATTTAGAAACCTATCGAGGTGGGAGATTTTCGGAGTGTTTCTTTCTGTCACTAGGTACCGCCAGTTAAAGTTTATCTTTTCCGGCGTACCTATAGGTGTTACAAGATCGATGATGGTTTGTTTACGTTTGTCTCACTTCAGCCAGATTCTTTGTACCTTGGCTGGTTGATATCCGTACTGATGAGGCCAAAGCCTGAAACCGGTATGCATTGTTAGGTGAACACGACATAAATTAAACATAATCGAGCTTATCAGAAAAAACATTTGCACTCAATTCCATTGATATTATATGGAAGTATGCATGGATTTTCAGGTGAATATCATTCAACGTTCTGCGGTATTTGCCGGAAAGTAGTTGTTTTCACCTGAGATCTACCTTCTGGTTCAATTTTATATTGAATCCTTTATGTGAAGAAAACCGTTTAAATTTGATTTTTCTATTCATTCCACTTCACATGGCACTCATCTCTCACTATATGCTAGACGGGCTTGCCACTCCTACTGAGAAGGAATATTTTATTTAGAAACCTATCGAGGTGGGAGATTTTCGGAGTGTTTCTTTCTGTCACTAGGTACCGCCAGTTAAAGTTCATCTTTTCCGGCGTACCTATAGGTGTTACAAGATCGATGATGGTTTGTTTACGTTGTGTCTCACTTCAGCCAGAGTTCTTTGTACCTTTGGCTGGTTGACTACTCCGTACTGATGAGGGCCAAGAAGCCTGAAACCGGTATGCGGATTGTTAGGTGAACACGACATAAATTAAACATAATCGAGCTTATCAGAAAGAAACATTTGCATTCAATGTCCATTGATATTATATGGAAGTATGCATGGATTTCCAGGTGAATATCATTCAACGTTCTGCGTGGTATTTGCCAGGAAAGTAGTTGTTTTTCACCTGAGATCTACCTTTCTCTGGTTCAATTTTATATTGAATCCTTTATGTGAAGAAAACCGTTTAAATTCGGTTTTTTCTATTGATTATATGTGTTGATCGTTGGGATGAATACAACGAAGGGAATGTCAACAAATGGAATATATTTGTGATTTAAAATAAAAAATAAATTAAGTTCATTGTTTTTGAGAAAAACAGTTGTGTGATGACACCATTATCACACTGGTGATGTAATGGATCCATTTCATCACTAGTGCGGTGATACAACTCATTATATATTTTCATTACTATTAGAGAGATGGTCACCCCCTTCGTCCCAACTGTGTGGCCATAGGGGCCTTAAGGAAGTTGGTAGCTCAAGATGACTTCCGTGATAAGCAGATTATGAACTCAAAATTCAAAAACATACATAAAATATTTATCAAGTCAATATATACAATAACTATACTTACGACAGCTCAGCGGTTAGGTCTACATCTTGTACCACTCTACTGTATCACTCAAGATGGAATTCACTTCTAAAATGGTTTTCAACCACTAACCTAGCGCTAGTGCCTGCAAAACTCTTTCATATCTAACAAACATTATCCGATCCAATCCAATACCAAACAAGTCGAGGTTATATAACATTCTAATAAAATAAATATGATGAACAAATACGTGTGCTAACCCTGACAAATCATCAAACAACGTTCAGGGGTAAATCTAACATTTTTTCCCCAAATTTTTTTAGGGTTTAGAGGGATACCCCAAAATCAGTGTATAATATGCTCTTCCTGACTATCCTAAGAACCCAAATGATATCAAATTCATGAAAATATTGAAATCACTTCTTTATATTCATCGCTTCTAGAATCTAAAATAATTTTTTTCAGTTGTGATACTGGTCTTTGCTTCCTATACCGATTTTCATTGTGGCTCTGGTGCGTTAGCATCTGATTTGCTTTTTATCATATAATAAGAAATTGTTACATTCTATCTCCACTGATGACTTCGATGACTTCAATATTACAATGTTGTGGTATGTGTAATACGTCTATTGTATATATCTCAAGTAGCATTTTTAGTGGACGGAACGTAGCAGCCACAATTCTGGAAAACTTTGAGGTGTTTGACCACAACCACTGCCACGTAACATACACGGTTCTATCACGCGGTGGCTACCGAAACGGGGAACACTTCTTTGGTGGCTGCTACGTTCCTGGATCTCAGATAGGCACATTCCAACCACGTTGTGGTCACCTGGCAAAAACGTGGATATGTAGTGGCCGACACTAGACACTGACTGCATTTGTGTGAATAATATGTAGCTCAATATCTATTGAGCAACATGTTTTTATGATAAATATCCCTCATTTTTCCATTCTGCCTGATTCATTTCTAATACTCAATCAACTATAAAAATATATAACATATGAACATACAAACGTCGCAGGCCCATATGAATCACCACTTCAAAGTTATAACCTAAAAATTACAATAGGTCTTATACCCCTGAAAGGGGCGAACACGTCGGGCTATTATAACCTGCCACTTCAATGTTATAACCTCGAAATTGCGGGTACATTCATTGTTAAAAGAGGTCATGTAGCAGGTACAGTGGATTTATGCAGCTCGAATCAACAATTATCAAGTAACAATTATCAATTAACAAGTAATGAAAGTGATGGCATTTATGAAAACAGAATTAACAATTTAGGTATAAATATCAAGCAGGAGCACAAGTCAGAGATGCGATCTATTTAAATTACCTTTTTTATACAGAATCAAGGAGAATTGCCTATCAAAAACGCATAACCCATTTCATATTGAATAAATATCATTCATGTTTCACGTAACAGGTTGAACTAACTTTTTGTAAGTCACAATAAAATAATTTGAGAAAACTTAGGTTAGGTTTCGTCATCGCGCGGAATGGTGAATTTTGAAAGTTATTGTAATTTGTAGATAGCAAGAACGTGGCAACCATCACCACATATCACAATCAACTGCCTGCCACATTGAAGGTTTTATGGAAGTAACCAAAACGTCACCGAAACTATCATACTCTCTTGAAAGTCTCTGTGACTTCTAAGTGATATATAAGTGGCACAGAATGTTACCACTTTTGAGTTTAAAAACCTTTAAAGTGATTTGCTCAGTGGCCATAATGTTTCAGACACCTCAAATGACACTAATAAGTTATAGAACTGTGGAGCGGCTACCATAGGTGGGAATTATGTGACTATAACCATAAAAATATAAAATTGTAGTTATTCTTACTATATAGTGGTAGATTTAGTGGTGATTACGTGATAACCGCCGAGTCGGAGTTGCAGTATCAGTTTCCGTCACTATAATGCTGCTTGGGATGCATTTATATAAAGTATTTAAATTTCAACAATTTAAGAAGGGACATTTTTGTGTTTGTGATATATAATGTGAAGGAGAATGTTTTTATTCGCGGTTGTGAACGTACGTCTTTGGTAGCTCAGTTCGGAGAGCATGTGACTAGTAATCATGAGGTCGTGAGTTCGATCCCTGCCCAAATATATCTTTCTCTAGAAAAGCCACAAGAATTTCTCTTGGCTCAATTGTTCAATGGTCGGAGATCCACACCTGACTCCCGCTGAAAATCGCAAATTGTCGACGACGCTAGGTGAAAGGTAAATTGGATCTTGATGATAATTTGATAGCGAATGAGTTCCCTTCCACCTCATAAGTTTCCAAAAAACACACTAACATTAAAATTCTAGAAAATGATATACCGATCGCGGTTGCGAACGTACGTCTTTGGTAGCTCAGTTGGGAGAGCACGTGACTAGTAATAATGAAGTCGTGGATTCGATCTCCGCCTAAAGATATTTTTTTCTAGGATTCAAAAATTCTTGTCTGCACGCCGACAACTCTCTTTCACTTTGAATGTTCAGTTTGTTAAAATTTTATTTGAGAAAATGGATTGTACTATATTGTTTCGAGCTTTATATCTACCCAACAAATCGATATATTGTGTATACCATGTATTGTACATATTTCTTGAAAAAAAATACGTATGTATCTATGCGAATGCATATCAATTTGTATAAAAAATTCCATTCAGAAAGTTTCATTGTTATCTTTATATTGAATAATCTGCCTATGTCAACGTTTCTACATAGTTGTCATTCTATTGAATTTCGTATACCAAAGGAGTAACATCAGCTCTGATGATAACAAAAAAGCTTTCATACTCATAAAAACACCCCGTTGGACACGTTAATCAAATTGATGCGTATTCTGGGAATGGATATGTACATGTGAAGTACAAATAAATGAATTAGTTTGTCTCTGAGGTTCGCCTCATATTATCTACGAAACAACTTACGCTATTCATTCTAATATTCACAACAGTAATGTCACTGACCAACACACATTTTACAGATTTCCCAGGATGATACTTCAATGTCACGTGCGATAACAATGGGACATGTTAGAGAGTACCGTTATTGACGGAAATGAAAATATAGCTACTGATGAAATATGGGGGTTCTATCTACCGTTTTTCACTCGATATTAGATATTTTTTAACCAACGAAACCAAAAAGGAAGAGGTTCTCTAGTCGACGCGAATATTTTTTTTTATGTATGTTCACGCATAACTTTTTACTGAGACGTCCGATTCCGATAACTATTTTCACAGTGGATAGGGTGTTTTTCGAAGGTGCTCCCATTTGAATTTAAAAGATGAAATACACCTCTAAGGGTAGCAAAATGAAGGATATTGATCACTCACCCTCTGAATTCTGGTCCGTTGACCGATTCTATCAGGCATAACTTTTTACTGGGTTTGGATGTTTTTTTTTCATATATAGGGTATATTTGGTATATTTGGTATATATATTGGGTCATTGGGTATATATTTGGATTTCGAATGGGATTATTCACCCTTATAGGTGGAAAAATAGGGGATAATTGATTTTTCACTTGTGAACATTGGCACACACATACGTAGTTGACAATGACGGATCGCTACTGACATTATTTTTGTTCCACATCCGTCAAAATCATGATATTCTATGAGAGGATGGAATGATATACAAAGTAATGAAATAAACTAACCAGAACAATAAAAATAATTCATATTACAACAAAAAGTGAAAGTAGATAATCATATTATTCAACTGGTAATAGTTGAAGTAAGGTGGGTAAGTAAGTATTTTGGAAGTAGGTAGTAATTAGTAGATTTCAGCTACAAAGAATTGAAAAATAAAAACTTTTTAACGAAAAATTAAACCTACGAAATACGGAACTGAAAAGTGAAAAATAAAATAAACCTTCTTAGTCTCAGTAACTAAGCTTCTGAACTAATGTGAGTAACTAATTTTGAGTCGGCACCAAACGAACATCATTGAATTACTTCGAAAAAATTATCGGAATGTCACCGCGCAACTCGATGCCATTATTTTACGCCTAACCTAACTCATTTGCTTGTTTGTTTGGCGCCGACTCAAAATTTGTTACTAACATTAGTTTAGGAGCTTAGTTACTGAGACTAAGAAGGCTCATTCTATTTTTCACTTTTCAGTTCCGTATTTCGTCGGTTTAATTTTTTGTTGAAAAGTTTTTGTATCTTCCATTTGATGAGTTCAGTCATTCAGATCCAGCTGACCTGATAGACGTTGTTCTGTACACATTTCTATATTCGCTTAATTTATTTTCTTGGAACCTCTCGTCCGCGTGGAATTTCTTTTTTCCCATGTTTTTGTTGTGTTGTTCCATCTAGGTTCGATCTTTCCGTTATCCGCTTTCCCTTCATTCCGTTTTCCCTTTATTCCGTTACCAAGTTATCCCGTTTTCCCGTTACCCCTTATCCCGTTCATGTTATCCGGTTATTCCGTTATCCCGTTTTTCCGTTTGTTATCCTGATTTTCCAGAAAAAAATTGCCAAATTGGTCCAGCCGTTCCCATGTTACGAGCTAACCAACACCAAAAAACATCAATTTTTCTCATATACTCCTGAAAACCTTTTCAGGAGAAAGAATTTCCAATAACTTTTCTGAAAATCCTTCATTTTCCTAAAAACCTCATTGGGAGTATTACGAACATTCGAAAAAACAATAAGCCAAATCTGTCCGAAAAGAAAGATGGGGAAGTTTTCCTTCCAGCAGTTTCACCCGAATGGATTCATATAAATAGGAATAATTTGTATAGAAAGGAGAATGCTGGATTCCTATTAAATTGGATAGGAAAACAACGGTGCTATAGAACAAATGTAGATTGCGGTACTCAACAGTCAGCCACTTATTCGAAACTGACATTATGGAAAAAGTTTTTCGACTGTTCATTTCAAACTCTGGTGTCACGCAATTCCATTTCAAATCATGCGCAATTGAATTTTTTGTTTCCCGTATTTTCGTTATCCCGTTTTCGAATTATTCCGTATTCTTGTTATCCCGTTATCCCGTTTCGGTATCGCTTATCCCGTTTTCTCGTTATCCCATTTTCCAGTTATCCCGTTATTTCGTTATCACGTTTTCCCGTTATGCCGTTATCCCGTTTTGTCGATACCCCGTTACCCCGTTTTCATATTATCCTGTTATCCCTTTTCTTCGTTATCCGGTTATCCCTTTTTTCCGTTCGTTACGCCCTTTTCCCGACGAAAATTTGCCGAAATGGTCCAGCCGTTCTCATGTTATGAGCCTTCTAACACAAATAAATATTCATTTTTATTATATATTATATATTTCTGAAAACTTCCAGGACAAAGAAATTTCCAGTAACTCTTCTAAAAATTCTTTCTTTTCCTAAAAACCTCATTGGGAGTATAACGAATATTCAAAAAAACAATTAGCCAAATCGGTGAAGCCTTCATAAAATAAAAATAAAATGTTACCCTTACCGGGATTCGTTCCTGAAAACTTCTGCTTGGTAGGCGACAGTGTAACCCCTGAGCCATTTCCTCTTTCTTCGTTGAATTTCTTATATTTCCAAATCTTTCAATTTCCGGGCAACTCTTCCAATCTTTCCGTATCAACCATCCTCGGGCTTAGACGAGCATTTAAAAAAATTAAACCAAATCGGTCCAGCCGTTTTCACCTTTTGCACTTACAAAGAATCGAGATTCATTTTTGTTATATAGAATGAGCTCGACAATTCATAAATTCTCGACGAAAATCACAGAATATCGTTAGCTTCTTTAGGAAAAACGAATTGGAGTCACCACACTACAGAATGATAGGAGAATTTTTTGGAGAATAGCCGGAATTCAATTATAACGGTGTGAATATACTCATCATCATCAGTCAAAGAAGAGAAATACTTCATTATTTCCCTCCTTTATAATACAGTATCAAATTCTGTTCGACTTGAAAAAGACCTACTCAATCAGAAAAAAATCCAAACTGCCAATATTGGAAAGCTTTTCGTTCATATTCACTGACAAAGACATAAAACTGAAAGTTTGCTGAAACGTCACAGGAATTGTAGATCCAGACTGAATCCCCATAATCCTTTCCTTCCATTTAGGAAAAAACCAACTTGTAAACAAAACAGTAAGACCAGTAAAAAAAAAATTGGTCTGTCCAGGCCTTGTCAATGATGTGGAAAATGTCGTGAAAAGGTGTGAAATTTGGTCCTGTCATTACAGAAATCCCAAAAATATTTTTTTAAAGTGTCAATATCTACAGGTTTTGAATCCCAAATAAATACTATTCCTCATGTGTAAGAGATGAACTGATACCTTCCCCAGGTACTATCGACATTATGACACCCCTGAGGATACATTGCGACTATGGCCAAGAATTCATGAGTTAACTCCTGAAACATATCTGTGCCCTGTACAATATCATACCAACTTACTGAAGTGTGAGCGCCTTCAGTCAAATGGATCCCTGGAACGGTACCATACGACACTAGCTAGAATGATTCGTGCTCATAAAGCAGATAATTTCAATGACCATCCTCTAGAACTCATGCCCTCATCTGCTATTGAAATACCAAGAAAAAGACGCATGGCCTTACACCATACGAATTGGTATGTGGACAGACCCCCAGAGACTGCATATCCTCCGTTTGGATTTTCCATTGTAACCGATACCGTTGGTATGTTTTTTGAAGAGGAATCCGTGGAGGCGTTGAGCTGGGGCTAGCTCTGTAATTCTCTCTCTGCCTTTATGTTCCTCTTTTGAATTTTCCGAGTTGCTGTAGTCAGAGAGAGCTACTTTGTAGACTCACTAGTGTCCCTAGTGTCCCATACACATGCATTGGTGGTCTGTATTCTAGGAGTCATGATGTTATTCCATTTAAATCTTTATTGCAGTCCTTACTGGGGATACTGTCAATAAGGTAGGAACTTGTTCAGGTTCTCTACTTCTTAAAGGGGTATATAATTGGTCAAGAAGATTATAAGATTTAAAGCAAGTATGATTACTATTTTATTGATTGGGTTGATGGGGTAGCTATTATTTTTCAATGTTATGCGAACCTTCTCATGGTGCAGTTTTTTTAATGAGGGGCGGGAGGCGCTACTTAACTCGAGAGCTCTATCAGTAAGGCCGATGATCACACTCTTTTTCTGTATTAGTGGGTAGTTGAAATTTGGATTTGAATATTTAGCTGACCATGTGGGTTTGGTAAACCATGCTGTTATTATGTGATTGTTGTTGATTTGTTGAAAATATGAACAGGATGTTCATAGAATCAGATGTGGAATCATCTGCGACTGAAAGATAAACTCTGGTCACTATCTTCCATCGTCAAGATAACCTCTTGTGGGGTACACATGTTGAAAAAGGATACATTCTCAATTTAATATTGAAAAAAAAAGATTTTTCTGTTAATTGAAAAATCCACGATAAAAATGAAGTTACTTTTTGTGAATGTCTAACAGAAAACAACTACTTTCCCAGCTAAAGCCACGCTGGAGATTGAACAACATCTGATAGATATTCTGAAAAGGCCCTAATTCAAAAGGAAAAATCTGAAATTGAAAATTTGCATTTTCATTCAGATAGTTATTTGATTTTCTATTCCAGTCTCAATTGGGAACTCATGAAGAGGAATGAGGCAAAGAAGAATGTTTTCCAAACAAGAGTACTCACCAGGAATCATTCGTAACATTGACGCAAGAGAGACATCGCATTCACTAAGTCTTCAATACTTTTATGTCGACGAAAATCTATTTCACGCTTTCACGATCATTAGGAAGACCGGAAAAAATAGGAAACATATTTTCAAGGAGCAATCTTACTTTGCAAAGATGGAAAAAGTTAGAATCATTTCTTTTGGAGAGACACTTTGAAATTAGTGTTTTCTGACATTTAAACCTGTCATGGGGTATGATAGATTGATTTGTTGAAAATATGAACAGGATGTTCATAGAATCATATGTGGAATCATCTGCGACTGAGAGATAAACTTCAGTCACTATCTTCCATCGTCGAAATAACCTCTTGTGGGGTATTCATGTAGAAAAGGAAAACATTCTCATTTGGATATTGATAAAAAGATTTTTCTGGGAATTTAAAAAATTCACGATAAAAATTGAGTTATTTTTTGTGAATGTCTAACAGAAAACAACTACTTTTCCGGATAAAGCCACGCTGGACATTGAACTACATCTGATAGATATTCT
Source organism: Gonioctena quinquepunctata (assembly GCA_018342105.1). Classification (NCBI taxonomy): domain Eukaryota; kingdom Metazoa; phylum Arthropoda; class Insecta; order Coleoptera; family Chrysomelidae; genus Gonioctena; species Gonioctena quinquepunctata. Next base: position 278,729 of record JAFIRS010000919.1, on the reverse strand, counting down.
GGAAAGACCCTAACAAAAAAGAAAAAATCTAAAATCGAAAACTTGCATTTTCATTCAGATAGTTATTTGATTTTCTATTCCAGTCTCAATTAAGAACTCATGTAGATGAATGAGGCAAAGAATAATGTTTTCCAAAAAGGGTACCCACCAGAAATCATTCGTTACATTGACGCAAGGGAGACATCGCATTCACTAGGTCTTCAAGACATTTTTGTCGACGAAAATCTATTTCAAGCTTCCACAATCATCAGGAAGACCGGAAGAAATAGAAAACACATTTTCAAGAAGCAATCTCACTTTGCAAAGACGAAGAAAGTTAGAATCATTTCAATTCACAGAAAAATCTTTTTATCAATATCCAATTGAGAATATTTCCTGTTTCAACGAGATTGTTGTTATTTATGAGACTAATATCAAGAAAGTTATTTGTGTGGTTTTGTTCTTCTCCGATTGTGAATTGTAGTTTTGGGTGGAAATTGTCGAAAGCATCGAGAAATTTGTTCACTTAATTCATTGGTACTACTCTTATGCAATCATCTTCATCGCATTTAGAGAGCGGAACAAATATTCCAACCCAAAAATGTATTATGAAAAATGAAACCAACAATTCACATTTCAAACTGGTGCCAAGGTAGCAAGTTTCAATTAATGCCCATGTCTTCTCAATTGTAACCGTCTGATAATAGCAACTTATAGTATAGTATGAGCACTTCTGAATAACAAAATTTCAATCACAGTCATATGAGAAACTGGACTCGCCAAATTATGACCACCCAATAGAATTCATAATGTTGAATTAAAATATAGAAAATGAACAATTATTAGGTTCAATTATATTTATAGAACATATAAAGAACAAAAACGCAAAAAAATTAATAGATACAGGATTAGAAGCATCTTTAATGAAAGAAAATAGTTTCAAAAATATCCTAGGATCTAAAAATACAATTGTGAAGATGCCTATGACAAATTTGATAGGAATCAATAGAAAAAAATTAGCAGAAACAAACTAATACATAAATTTAAATGTGGAGATAGATCACAAAAATATTGAATCACAATTACTGGTAGTTGAATACATGGTATTTGATGTATTTATAGGAACAGATCAATTAGCAAAAATGAAAGCTAAAATAGATTATGAAAAAAAAGTTATAGAAATAGAAAGTAAATGATTTCAATTTTTTGAGGAATATCAAGAAGAGAATAATTTTCGAGTTATTACTATTCAAGGCTAGTACTTCTAAGTGAGACGAAGTATTATATAGAATGTTACTGAGTAAAGTTTTTGGATATTAATTTTCTAGGAAGAGGTTGAAGAGACTGTTTGAATTCTGTTTATGGAATTTAGGATCTGAGATTTTCAGTACTCTTGATTTTATTTGTTTTATCAAGTTCACTTCCATGAACTGTTTGCGATATGAATGGTAGTTCAGGTATCTAACTGAGCTGCATGGTTTTCTATACCAATCTACTGATAGCTCATTTTCTGTTGTCCGTATAAGCTTGCTATCGAGTAATGGTACGGAATTTCCGCTGTTCTCAGTTTCAATTGTGAACTGGATATGAGGATCGTAGCTATTGAAGGTATCGAGAATATCATCCACACCATCATTCGGCAATGCTAATACAATATCTTCAACATATTTTTTTCGAAATCGTAGCATTTTGCCTAAAAATTGCACGATAAGTCCGACAATGAGGCACATTCTAAAAATATTACTATCTTTATACAGGATGTCCCAAAATGAGATACACAATTGAGTTTTTTCAAATGGCCACTCCCTATTTTTATTATCGTTTTGAATTTGCCACTGGATTGGCAATATAACGCACTTGGGTTTCCTACACCTATCTGCAATAATTTTTGGCTTATATCAATTCATGTATCAAAATAGAGTCCTGGATGTGGACCTACCGACTATACCTCAACCAAATTCGCATCCAGTCTCGCTCGTTTTTTCACATATTTCTGTAGGTTGACATTGATTTCAAGGTTAGGTCAAGTATTCCAAATTTCACAGCAGATTTGGATACTATCTTGTATCACATATTCATAGATCTCCGAGTGAGTGATCCAAAACAAACATACCTTCAGAGGTCGAACAGTTACCGAAACGACCTTTTCGACAGAGAGCTGTGTATATAATAGCCAGACTGAATTATTTCTGTATTCATCAAATTTTCATTGAATACCTCGAGGTGGAATCCTCACTGTGCGGTACAGCATTTTCTGTTTTCCACTCAGTGTTTCTCACGATAAATGGAAGGCATTTTTCCAAAGACGGGAGAGTCTTACTTTCTCGCAGTATCACCTGAATGAATTGATATAAATGAAAATAATTTATATAGGAAACAGAACGCTGGATTCCCATTAAATGGGAGGGGAAAACAACGATGCTATAAAACAAAAGTAGATTGCGGAACTCAACTGTCGGGTATTTATGCGAAACTGACATGGAACAAGTTTTTCGACTGTCCATTCCAAACTCTGGTGTGACGCAATTTCATTTCAAGTTATGTCAAATGATATATTTTTTTGCTTTGGATGCAATTCTCCAGCCACACACATATCCAAATACCCTTTCTCTTCCTGATGAGTGTCGGAGTTTCCATTGAGATTTAACACAATGCAAATTTGAACAGTTTGTGGGTTCTACAAAGCAGTTTTTCTAATAGTGATGAGATAAGTGTGATCATGATCATTATTTGAAAAACTATAATAACAAAATTTATATCAGGAGCAGTGGGTATTTGGGTACAATTTCTTTTATTTCTGAATGAGAAGAATTGTGATAATTTTCCACGATGTAAATTCACAATGGACGATAGCTTCTGAATTTATATACAGTTTTAATTACTTCGAGAAATATTCAGGACATTTTATTGAATGATTATTATATATATATATATATATATATATATATATATATATATATTTATATATATATATATATATATATATATATATATATATATATATATATTTATATATATTTATATATATATATATATATATATATATATATATATATATCTCTATATATATATAATTCTACCGTACGTGTGTTGTCACTGCACTCCTCTTAAACGGCTGAACCAATTTGAATGAATTACTGTATATGCGTTTGGGTGGCGCCCTGGATGGTTTAGATTCAAATCATCCCCCTAAATGTTAAGGGTGGTCCACCCTTCGAAATTTTATTTTTATTTTTCAGACGTTTTTTGTTTTTATTTTTTTATGATACAGCATACAAAAATACATACAACCCTGAATTCTCACCCTTCTACGATCAACCCCTATTTTTTTGGCAAGATTTTTATTTTTATTTTGTCATGACTTAGAAAAAAAAACATATTACTCCTAATTTTCACCCTTGATCGTTATCAACCCCTATTTTTCATTTTATTTTATTCAATAGAAAACACGAGATAAAATAAAAACAAGATAACGGGAATAACGGGATAACGAAAAACGAGAAAACGGGATAACGTAATGACAGGATAAGGGTATAACGGGAAAACGGGATACCGGGGTAAAAAAAAAAGGGGTAACAGGAAAATGGGATAACGGGATAACGGGAAAATTTTCGGGAAAAACATTTTAGGGAACATGGAAATTTGGACAGGACAAATATATAAAATTCTCGTGAAACGGTGTTTGTAATCAAACTCCTTCGAAATGGTACGACCGATCCTCATGAAATTTTGTGTGCATATCGGTTAGGTCTGCAAATCGGACAACATCTATTTTTCATCCCCTAAATGTTAAGGGTGGTCCACCCCTCGATTTTATTTTTTAATTTTTCAATAAAAATCTTTTATTTTTATTTTTATGATACAGCATTCAAAAATACATACAACCCTGAATTTTCACCCTTCTACGATCAACCCCTATTTTTCCATCGCGATTTCTATTTTATTTTATCCACAGATCCGCAATGGGGTTGCAAGATGGCAATCGAATATGATAATTGTGGTACGATAAATTGAGAACGGGATAACCGGTTGAAAAAAAAACTGGATAACAGGACAACGGGATAACGGGAATAACAGGATAACGAAAAAACGGAAAATCGGGATAACAGGATGACAGGATAAGGGAAAAACGGGAAAACGGAATAACGGGATGAATAAAAAACGGGATAACAGGAAAACGCGATAACGGGAAAATGAAAAAACGGGAAAACGGGATGAAAGGATGAGGGGATAAGGGGAAAACGGGATAACAGGATAATGAAGAAATGGGATAACAGGAAAACGGGATAACGGAACAACAGGAAGCGGAAGGAGTCAAAAGCATAGTCTAGATGGAACAACATAAAGGAAAACATAGAAAAAAAGAAATTCTACGCAGACGAGAGTTTTCGGGAAAAATATTTTAGGGAACATAGAAATGTGGACAGGACAACGTCTGTCGGGTCAGCTAGTATATATATACATATATATATATATATATATATATATATAAATATATAATATATATATATATATATATATATATATATATATATATATATATATATATATATATATATATATTTATATATTAATATATATATATACAGTGAGCCAGGGATATTTCCAAGGTCCATAACTATCGACTTTCCGGAAATATTTCTATTCATATACAGGATGTCCCAGAATGGGATAGTTAACTAAGTTCCAACACCCCATTTTCTGTTAAATTTTTTGAGTCGCCACTGAATTTTTCATATAACGCAGCAGGGTTTCTTAGGCTTATCTGCGATAGTATTTGACCTATGTTAATTCATGTGTCAAAATCGAGTCATGGATAGACCAACATTAAAATTAAACCAATTTTTTTCCAGTCGATTCCTTAGGCGCTATAATCTATAGGAAGCTAACTGGAATTTGATGTACCACGCTCTACTACGATTTATTGAGAATGACAAACTACGAATGGCAATAACTCGACTGTTCCCAATGCAACACCCTATTCCATTGAATTATTTCATGGCATTTTTCAATAGCTTCTTGCTGAAATAGGGTTTGTGGGGTCTATTTTGTGGAATGTGCGAGATTTTTTGCAAAATAAGAAATGTTTAAATATGCTTTTGAATACTTAACGCATATATAAATGTACACAGAAAACTTTTTTCAGTCGAATTTCAATTACAGCAGTTCTTATTCGTTTTTGAAAATCAGCAAATTTTGAAGCTACTTATATTGGTGGTCTTTGTGACGTGAACGACCGAGCAGCCAATAGGTGTAATCGGGTTGATTGTGACGCTAAACGGCAATGTTGCCAAACTTCTTCAACTATAAATGTCAGAACTAGAACACTATTCACAATGTCGAACGACGATGGCGGTTCTGAAGGGTGGAAAAACATTCGATCTGTCATGAAACAATATATTGTCGATTTTACAGTGCCACAAACCTTTTTGATTTCTGATTTTACGAATTATTGTGGTTCATCAAAACGATTTATGATAAAGAGAAAGCCAATCATGTATTCCTGTTATGGAGGCGCCACCTGAGATTTCAGAATATGACAACGTTGCAAAATTTATTGAAACTGTCAACTATGGGATTGGTTGATCGGGTGATTTCGTCACAACATTTTGCAATGGCGCTAGAAAGAAGCCAAAACTCTTATTTATCCCCATATCGAGTATTGTTGTTCGGTGTATTACAATTTTTTGCCGCAATATAACAAATTGAAGTTACAACGCATACAAAATGCTTGCATGCGATTCGTATAATGCATTCCATATGGCGAACATGTCACGCCATTTTTGTTAGAAACGAAAGAGTTGAATGTGAGGTACAGAGTCCAATATGTGATAACGTTATAGACAATTCAGTGGCAAATTCAAAACTATAACCAAAATAAGGAGTGGTCATTTGAAAAAACTCTTATTCTGGTACATCCTGTATATAAATAGGGATATGTTAAGAATGTGCCTCAATGTCATCTATCGTGCAATTTTCAGGCAAAATGCTTCGATTTCATTTAATTTTTGTGTGATTGAATCCCAAACACTGAAAGTATCACCCTCGATAAAATATCTAGTACCTACGACATATCTCTTCATAATAATTCAGTTTGATTCTATATTTTGTCCAAAGTATTCTACTATAGTATTGATTTTTCTAAGAAACCTACATAGGAAGGTGATATGTATTTTCACAATATTACATATTTTTTTATATAACGAAAATATTTTTTTACTCTAACATTTTTTAACAATTGATCTATATAATAAAAATGAATCTTGATTTTTTTTTAGCGCATTGTTTTCAATGTTCGTAATAGCCGAGGATGATTGATATGGAAAATAAATAGGGAAAGTTGCCCAGTAATTGGAAAATTCGGGTATATAAAAAATTGGCGAAGAAAAAGACTATCGAGTCATTTATTATCAAAGAAGAATTGACTGAGGGGTTACATTGTTGCCTACCAAGCAGAAGGTCACAGGAACGAATCCCGGCCAAGGTAACAATTTTTTGTATTTTATAAAAACAACGGGTAATTGTTTTCTTGAATGTTCGTAATACTCCGAATAAGTTAAAAAAAAAAAAAGGATTTTTAGAGAAATTGTTGGAATTTTTTTGTCCCGGAATAGATTCCAGGAATATATCTATATAATAAAAATTAATATCGGTTCATTGTTAGCACAAAACGTGAGAACAACTGAACCGATTTGGCTTTATAAATTTTTAAATTTTAATTTAATATAATTAATATTATATATATATTATATAATATATATATATATATATATATATATATATATATATATATATATATATATATATATATATATATATAATATATATATATATATATATATATATATATATATATATATATATATATATATATTTATATATATATATATATATATATATATATATATATATATATATATATATATATATGTATACATATACAATAATAATTGAAATGAATCTCGATTCTTTGTAAGCGCAAAACGTGGGAACAGCTGGACCGATTTGGCTTATTTTCTTAATGTTCGTAATAGCCCGAGGATGGTTGATATGGGAGAAAATAGGAAAGTTGCCCGGAAATTGAAAAATTTGGGTATCTGAGATAATTGGCGGAGGAAAACACTATCGAGCCATTTATTACCACAGAGGTGTTAGCTGAGCGCATACATTCTCGCCTACTAAGCAGAAGATCACAGGTGCGATTCCTGATCAGGTAAACATTTTTTTTTATTTATAAAAACAACAGCAGGACCGATTTGGCCAATTGTTTTTTTGAATGTTCGTTATACAACAAACAGGATTTTTAGGGAAAAAAAAAGATTTTCAGAAAAAATATTGGAAATTTCTTTATCCTGGAAAAGTTTTCAGGAATATAAAATCTATATGATAAAAATGAATCTTGATTCTTTGTAAGCGCAAAAGGTGGGAACGGCTGGAGCGCTTTGTTTTTTTTTTTGTTCGTGATAGTTCGACGATTAAAAAAAATCTGGTATTTAATGAAATTGGCGCATAAAAAGACTATTTAGTCATTTATTACCAAAGAAAAATTATCCGAGCGGTTATATTATCGCCCACCAAGCAGAAGGTCATAGGAACGAATCCAGGTTAGGGTAATTTTTTTTCATATTAGGAAAACAACGGCTGTGCCGATTTGGCTAATTGTTTTTTTTTGCAATGTTAGTAATACTTTAAATAAGGTTTTCAGGGAAAGGAAAGATTTTCAAAAATGTTATGGATATTTCTTAGTCCTGGAAAAATTTTCAGTTGTAATATCACGAAAAAGTGAGAAAAAAGTTAAAATAATTCGACAGACTTTCGTAAACTTGTTGCTAGGCAATATACACGAGAGCCCAGCGGGCTCGAGAAAGAAATCTGAAGAATTATTTTCTACTACTCTCGTCTGGTATTCTGAAAATTATTTGTTGACATTTTCTAGAATCCAATCAGAACATCATTATAGTGAAATTGCAGCGGGAATAATTCGAAGTATTTTGTTTTCATTCTTTCTATATTTTTAATTTGACGTCTGTCATCAATTCGCATGAAAAGTGAGAAATGCATCAAAATCGGTTTGGTTCATCATATCATTTTGCGAGAAAGTGTGTTTGTGATCGTAAATTCAAAAGATAATTGGCAATAGCCACTCGAACCCATCGAGCTCTCGTGTCTATTGCCTGGCAACAAGTTTTCCAAAATCTGTCGGATTATTTTCACTTCATTTTCACTCTCTGGTAGTATTACAACTGATTATATTTTGATGTCACGATCATAACACATTCCCACGTACAATGAAAAAATGTACTAAACTGGTTTTGATTCATTTCTTTCTTTCATACCTCGATTATTTTCGCGGCAATTTTCTAGGTAGAATATTCCCACTATAGTAATGCTTTGATTGGCCAAGAGGAACATGAATGATTTGAAGTGAAAGTTTCCATTGATTTCTGGAAATGTCAAAACATAATCAGGAATATATAATATATAATAAAAATGAATGTCTGTTTGTGTTAGTTAGCTCATAACTTAAGAACGTTTGGACCAATTCGGCAAATTTTTTTCGAGAAAACGGAATAACGAACAGGAAAAACAGGATAACAAGATAACGAGAAAATGGAATGAAGGGATAAGGGAAAAACGGGATGACAGGAAAACGGGATAACAGGAGTACGGGAAAATTGAATGAGGAGATAATGGGAAAACGGGATAATGAAAAAACGGGATAGCGCGAAAACGAAATAACGAGATAACGGGATGACTGAAAAGAGGGATATAGATGGAATAACACATGAAAAAACATAGAAACAAAAGTTATACGGGAACGAGAGTTTTCAGGAAAAAAAAATAGTAGTTTGGACAGGACAACGTCCTTCGGGTCAGCTAGTTCATAATATTTATCGATTCACTTCCATCATTGACTGAAGTTTTCTGAAGTTTTTTTCCTTTCCCCTCTGCTAGAAAATGGAATATCATTTCTTCATACTCAACTTCACATTTTCTGGCTCAATTATTCCGGAAAGGGAAAGAATTATGGAATTGCGAACTGCGAACTCCCTACACTAATAATTTCTTTCCAGAACAATGAGCTTTCTCCGGAGACATTATAACTCAACAACTGAAAGAAGAAATTTTTACGCTAGAGAAACTTTATCGTGATTATGTTCCATTGAGTTACATGGTTACTGAATCGGAAGTGGAAATCTGTGATTACTTCATAATTTCTAGCGAACAATTGAGATTATCAATGAAGAAAGATTTGATTCGAGAAGGACTTTCACGAATTGAAAATGGGACTCGAAGAAAAATTAAAAATGATGATGGCAATGAAATAGTGGATTTGCACTGACCAATGCAAAAGTTAACGCTCCCTATTCATTCACCAAATGAATCTTCAGGTTCGTTGAAAATTATTATGTGGTGCGAGGCAGTTAAAATTTTTTTCGCAGGTTCAGAAATGATAATTGACGAATATTCCGAATTATCTGTTCTTTTGATGACTTAATAAGTCTTGAAAATCAAATACCCATTTCGATAAAAAAAATCTTAACAGGAGAAGTCTATCACGTACACGGTGACACAATTGGATAAATGAATTTGTATATTGATTAGATACAATAGATACGTCCCACAGTGGAGAAGGTGATTTAAGCAATTGATAATTTTCAAAATGAAATGAGAGTTATAAAAAAAAATTAAAGACAAGCTTTCATTCATACAAATGGAAAATAATGATTTATTTCATTGTTTGATCTAGGTTATTCTGTTAGTAACAGATTCAAAATCTTGCCGTGCAAGGTTACCTATTTTGTATCCGTGGCAAGCTTTTGAATCTGTTACTCGCAGAATAACCTTGATCAAACAATGAAATAAATTATTTTCTCCTTCTTAGTGCAATTGTTTAAATAAAAACTTGTCTTTGAAAATTTTCAACTTTTTATTCTGTTTTTATTACCAAATGATAAAAGCTTGTTTTTATTTTTTTTTCGTTGATTCATTTTTTATTTTTTTATGTTCATAATGTGACACAACCAGTTTGGTAGTCTCTATCTGATTTATTTTCAAATTTTGATAACAAAATCACAATTTTCGACCCCGAAAACCCCTGGATACCAATTTTGAATAGAATCGGACCATAATCACAAAAATTGTTCACCATATGGGAGCCGCCCTTTCGTTTTTTGTTCACAACAAAAAACTCATAATGCATTGTGACCAGAATTATGTATTAACAATGAGATCTGAAAGGAAAAATATTCTGAGTCATGTTGAAAATGAAAATAACAGTGGCTGACATGTGCAAGTGAGAAATTGTGCACATGTCAGCCATTGTTATTTTTATTTTCACCATAACTCAAAATGTTTTTTTTTCAGATATCATTGTTAATTATCACGGGAAAATGAAATTAAAAACCAATAAAGAGAAAAACAAATATCCACTGAAGATGCCTCCGGCCAGAGGCGAAACGTCAAGAATAATATGGGAAAGTTTTATTTCCGACACAAGAATCCCAACCACAAGAACCCCCAACAAAAAAATTCACATATACCAGGATTCAAGAAAACCCACAAATCAATATATATACAGGGTGTCCCTGGACTTCCTCTTTTCCTTTCGGGAATGTATAGATGGGGTCAAAATATCACCAGTACTTCATATAACTTTTGTTCCTAAAAGCCTTCGTTACCAAGTTACGGGCCCTCAAAGTTACAAAATGAAAAATATTTTTCTTTGATAACTTTCAAAGTGAATATTCAAAATCATCTAAATTTTGGTGATTGACTAAACAAATGGATTCCTTCGATGAATTTCATGCAGGAGTCAGTTGTTTTGCTACAAAGTCAGGAACGGACTACCCCCGATGGTCCACACCCCAAAACTTTGAAATGACAGATAATTTTTCAATAGTTTTCAACAAAATAAGGTTACGTAGACAATTTCCTGGATAAAAGTACCCGTGTGGAAAGTCGATCGGAGCAACAATTCTTGAAAAAAGTGCAGTTTTACTCGACGACATCAAACCCGATCGTCCACCATTATTTGAAATGAAAAATTTTCACAGTAGAAATACTAATGCTAACGTTAATTCAACAACATTTATAACAGGGATAATACAAAATGTGCTGAAATAAAGTCGTAAACAAAAAGTACAGTACCTAGTTGGAAGTTTCATTCACAATGTAGATATTTTTTCAAATGAAATATAAAGTTATGTAGATTCGTGGTGTTTTTGAACTAACAAGCTACTCCACTATGAAATATCGAATTCAGTCCACATTTTGTAGGTACGCGTGGAATGAACACGTTTCGTGTTGTGTTATCTGAATCTCATGAAACCCAACATTTGGATGTTGCAAATTCGTATTCACAGCTTAAATGTTGAGGAGTTTCACTGATAAGTTCAATTTCATGGGAGAAAATCTTCAACCCAAAGATAAATCAAGCTGAAAAACGCACATCGGAAGACATAACTAATAAAGAGCAAACCAATGAACTACAAAAACGACTGCACATGAATAGGTGAAAGATATCCGGTGAATAAATTTATGTTCCATTTCTTCCACAGATGTTGACAAAAACACCCTGTAGAAAGAAATAAAATTAGTGTGGGTAAAAAATGACAACTGAAATGCGATTTTCTTCTGTTGAGTGGCGTGTTGTCATTGTATTGTCAATATTCTGATAGGACAGTTTGAAGTATTTTGATATGGCCGAAAATTTTACATTCAACCAGTATGCAGATATGCATGCATTGTAACGACGAGCATTTGGTAATGCTGCAGAAGCCGTTGTCTGTATGCCGAGCATTTTCTCAATCGAACGTTACCGGCAAGAGAAACATTAGAGCGTGTCGATCGAAGCTTGTGGGAGACAGGTATGTCTAATTGATAATTAATTGGAGCCTGTTGTTTCATTTCGATATTATTGTAGGTTCAGTTTTGCCAAAACGAAGTGGTGAAGGCGCTCCTCAGGCTGCGCGTACCGTTGTATTGGAGAAAAATATTTTGGAAGCTGTCGCTGATGATCCTTCAATGAGCAACAGAAACCTATCAGAGCAGTTCCATACATCCAAGTCCACTATTCATAGAATAATTAGGGAACAACTGCTCCACCCATATCACATCCAGAAAGTACATGCCATGACACCTGAAGATTTTTCAGCACGAGTGGAATATGCCAATTGGTTCCTGGATGAGCAAAGAGAGGATATCACTTTTATTACTCGAGTTTTATTCACTGATGAAGCAGGTTTCAGTGGAGATGGAGTGATCAACTCTCGTAATCTCCACATATGGGCCGAAGAAAATCCCCATGGGATATTGCAAACCAAACACCAACGGAAATTCAACGTGAATGTTTGTGCTGGGTTCATAGGAAACCATCTTATAGGACTATTCGTTCTACATGACCGATTGAATTGAGAACGTTATTTGGAGTTCATTCAGAACGATTTGAATGGACTTTTGGAATATGTTCCATTGCAAACCCGAAGAGATATGTGGTTTATGCATGATGGCGCTCCTCCTCATTTCAGTTTGATTGTGCGGGACCATATGAACCAGATTTTCCCAATAGATGGATTGGTAGAGGTGGGCCATATTCATGGCCACTGCGGTCTCCGGATTTAAATCCCTTGGATTTCTTTCTGTGTGGGCATCTGGAAAGCCCCGTTCAGGCTACACCTATTAACACCAGAGATACCTTGTTGAATAGAAATACATTACATTGTGAAGCCATACAAAACGACCCTGGCATGCTATTTCAAGTGCAGAGAGGGTGTTTGCGCCGACTAAGAAAATGTATTGAGAAAGACGGGGGTCATATCGAGCAGTTTTTGTAGCGGATTTTGCATTTCTGTTTGCTCTTGAGGCTTGGGATTGATTATTCACACCATGAGTTTTGTAAGGTAAACGTATTTGCATGATAAAAATTCGTTATGAACATTGTACCTATCATTTCTATTTCAATTACAAATTAATCTTTTCGAATGATGTTAGACATCTCAGGTTGGATGTCGTCGAACAAAAATAAATTTTTATCAAAAATCGTTGCTCCGATCGATTTTCGATGCGAGTACTTTCATTCAGGAAATTGTCCAGGTAATCTTGTTTTGGTAAAACATATTGACAAATCTCAGTCATCTCAAAGTTTTGGGGTGTGGACCATCGGGGGTAGTCCGTTCCTGACTTTGTAGCAAAACAACCAACTCCTGCATGGAAGCTCATCGAAGGAATTCATTTGTTCAGGCAATCACCACAATTTAGATGATATTGAAAATTCACTTTTAAAGTTATCAAAGAAAAACATTTTTCATTTTGTTACTTTGAGGGCCCGTAACTTGGTAACGAAGGCTTTCAGGAACAAAAGTTATATGAAGTACTGGTGATATTTTGACCCCATCTATACATTCCCGAGAGGGAAAAAAGGAAGTCCAGGGACTGTATATACAGAGTGACCCATTTGAAAGCGGACCAACTCTCTGAAACTGTTATTTATTATCAGAGTCAGGATTTTTTTTTCAGTAGATAGAGCATCAATAGTTCTAGTTAAATGCCATCAATTCGTAATGGAAATAAAAATTTCACGGCCTACTTCGATTTCTTTAAGGTCAAAAATCCAAAAAACATACTAGCGATTTTATTTAATAAAATTTGACGCAGCCACTGGATTTGTGATACTTCCAAATGGGTGTGACAAAAATTTCATGATAAAATTATTTTTTTAATAGAAATATGGCATAAGTAAAATTCATATCACTTTATCAAAATATTTCGAGTAGTTGTCATATAAATCACAATCTTGTTAAAAATCGTTCAAAATGCTCTTTTAGGTCGTTAGCAGTCGAGTTTGTGAACAGCAGTTATTCAAAATGGCGTCAAATTATGTTTCTTCCAAACGTGTGTTCTGCAGTGTTCTGATGGACATAACTATCTCCTCTACCATGGAGTTACATTTAGAAGAAACATAATTTGACGCCATTTTGATCAACTGCTGTCTGCAAACTCGACTGCTAATGACCTGAAAGAGCATTTTAAACGATATTTTTAACAAAATTGTGATTTATATGACGACCATTCGAAATATTTTGATAAAGTGATATGAATTTTTTCTTATGCCATATTTCTGTTGAAAAATATAATTTCATCGTGAAATATTGGTCACGACCATTTGAAAGCGGCACAAATCCAGTGGCGTCGTCAAATTTTATTGAAAAAAATCGCTTGTATGTTTTTTGGATTTTTGACCTTGAAAAAAATTCGAAGTGAGCCGTGAAATTTTTATTTTCAATTTGAATTTATGGCATACAACTGAAACTATTGATGCTCTATCTACCAAAAAAAAATTCTGAATCGGATAATAAATCTTAGAGGGGTGACCCGTTTTCAAATGAGTCACTCTGTATATATACATATATATATATATATACATATATATATATATATATATATATATATATATATATATATATATATATATATATATATAAAGACTGTTTATGGAAATGGCCTTTATTGCCCAATCAGAAAATTGCTTAAATAAAAGAACGGACCTAAATCATCTAAGTGAAATTTACTCTTTTTTACTGCATATTGATAAAAATCACCTTACTTTTAATAATTCACATGTAGAAAATCCAGACTCTCTCCTTTAAGTAGATTTAATGGTCATAGACACACACATAAGTAGCAGTCAATTCGTAATAGATATGTCACACTTAAATTCTTTCCCATTCCGTTTGTTCCATGTTAACTGTCATTAAGAGAAATTCTATAAAATAAGAATTTCACGTCCTATGGTCAGCTGTCACTTGTCTTTGTATAATCGACAAAATGGCATCGCATGCATTTTTGAATAAGTAATAATTATTACAATCCTTGATCATTTTAACTGTTTTGACGTTCTTAATATTTAGTTTTTCATCTTTTACACTTATGGTCATATGGTGCAATTGTTAAAAATCCAATGTCAACATATAAAGCATCCAATCTCATCGACACAGTAAGTATTGGTGTTGATTGAGTTATCCTCCATTAATTTAATGGATTCGCTTGTGAATTGAAGCTTCCCTGAAGATGACAGTATCCACTGTCGAAATATCGGAATTGAAGTGTTAAAGAGTACACGTTTTGCTTGCTGCTTTACCCAAATAGCCTTTTTTCCAAGTATCCTAACTAGTCAGCAAAGACTACCCTCCAACTATATATATATATATATATATATATATATATATATATATATATATATATATATATATATATATATATATATATATATATATATATATATATATATATATATATATATATATATATATATATATTACCCAGGTGTCAACGTATTCCTTAGACAAGCCAACATTTTCCGAGGTTATGAGATTCAAATTTGGCAGGGCTGTTAAATTCAAGAATTAGAAATTTTGTCAATATTTCATACTATCTCTCTACTATTGATTTCACCGGAAACGACCCCTACTTCGGAATTTCAAATGGAACAACCAGTATATTTTTTAATTTTTTGGATTCTAGGGACAATTCTGAGTACGATCATATAATTTTAAGACAAAAAAGTTATTTTGGCATCTAGAGTGCGTTGAACCCACTTCAACCAATCTGATGGACATGCATGATGTGTGAAAAATATTATATGAAAGTGTTTTTCGCCTGTAGATTGTAGGGGGGTGTCGATATGGCCTGTGAGGTCTTCTGTACATTACTCTTCATCTATTCCAAACCCAGGATTCCGAGACTCCTTGCGAAACGTATCAGTTTCCTGGGAGCAAAGTTCCTGATGTCTGAGGGCGATAGTGAAACTCCTTCGAAGAACTCAAGCCTTTTTCAATCGCAAATCAGGTGTTCTGCAGTTTCAGCGAAGTTCTCGCAGTAACGGCACAGTTCACTATCTGATCCATCCATTTTTTTGAAGTGATACCTCAGAGGACAATATCCAGTAGCAGTCCCGTTACCAAATCCAAGTATTCCTTGTCCAACTCGAGAAGCTGTTCAGCTTTCTTCGGCGATGGGCTCAAAAGCTTTTTCGCTTGTCTTTGCCCTGGAACCTCACTCCAGTGGGTTTGAATAAAAAGGCTGTCCACTACTTCATTGCCTTTGATTCCCTTGTAACCTGGCACCCACGTAAGAGTAACCTGATTGTTCGCAGCCAGTTCTCTTAGGGAGAGTTTGCAGTCCCAAGTCAGTGTAGACCACAAAGTTGTGACTTTAGAGCTTTAAGTGCAGCTTGGCTGTCTGATAGGTTATAGATATCTGACCCCCTTAAGCCTCTTTCAAGGCATACTTGGGCACACATTTCTGGGTTTCTGCTTGAATAATTGTTTTGGCTTTGCCTGGGGATTCTGAGAGCCTGAAATCAGGACCAGTTACACCCACTCCGTCCATTTGGGAACCATCAGTATACCATACTGATGCATTCTTTTCTAGTTGAGGCCCGTTTGTTGTGAATATATGGTGGTTGTTCATAACCACTTCATAATTCACTTCAAAGTCGTTCCTAGCTGGCATAATATTTGATGGCTTATACCTGGATTCTAGGAGAATATTTTCCAGTATCTACAGATGTCCAATCGGATTTCCAGCCTTCATGTTTGGTGCCTGGTGCAGTCTGAAGGCCCTTTTAGCAGTTCCTTTCATTACACCCGAGTGCAGTGGCGGAAGATTCAGCATTATCTCTAGTGCTGCAGTGAGGCACCTGAATATTCTCCCTGTGATTCCCAGACAGAATAACCGTTGCACTCTCTGCAGCTTGATTTGTTGCTGTTGTTGGATTTTCGGCCACCACACTAATAGAATAGAAGTTTATTTTGAAAAAAAAAATATAAGTGTCCAGTAAGTACATCGAATATATGTTCAAAATAAACAACAACAGAAAGATCTCACAGAGGTTTACACCTGTTTGTGAGGATAATGGGTACATACCTAAACTAATTTTAAAAACTATTTCTTTATTATATTACATATATTACTTATAGATTGCACAGTAGTTAGAGACTCTCGTAGAATTTGATCAATACACGAGGTTGAGATCTTCAGAATGAGAGGTTAAAATAGTACAACTATTTGAGTTGAAAATATACATATACATATTGAAATATCGTTATACAATACTGTTCAGAATAAACAAATACAGAAAAAGGGGTTAAAATAGTACAACTATTAGTTGAAAATATACATATACATATTAAAATATGGTTATACCATATTGTTCAAAATAAACAAGCACAAAAAAAATACATTATAATATCACAGCTCTTACTACATTTGATTACATATACATTGGAAAACTATTCGAATTTGATTTCAGTCGAACAATTCATGTATGTTCGCTCGTGAGACATATTTTATATGATCAATTCTTTCTTTTTGAATTACCCGGTAGATTTTTCAATTTGAATAGTGGGAGGTGGAGTATTGGAAAGTTTGGGGCCTAGATAGTTGAAACTCTTTTGCCCTATTGTCTTAGATACAATTGGGTGGTGAAATTGATTTTTTTGCCTAGTATTTATAATCATGGGTTAGTACAATCAGTCAGTACAAGATCCAGATTTATGTTATTTCCAATAGGAATTTGAGAAAAACGTGGTACGGATGATTTTTTTTTGGCGAAGGAAAGCAAGAAGGATTTCTCAAAATTAATGGATAAGAGTTTGCTATCAAACCATTCTCTGATAATATCAAGATTCGACTCTGCATTGCTTTTGACTTCATCCCAATCATCACCCTTATGGAAAAATTGCAGTGTCATCTGTGAAGCTAATTATTTTGCCTTCTGTTGGCAAGGAAAATAATCCATTGATATGAATCGAGAACAGAATCGGTCCTTAAACTGTTCCCTGTGAAACACCATGTTGTAACTACTCATTTCCTCATTGATCTTCACACATTGTTTTCGCTCTTCAAGATTTGTTCTGGAAAGCTCGAGGCAATCATTTCTTATTCCTATATTTTCTGAGGTAGATAGTAATATTGGGTGACTTACGGTGTCAAAGGCTTTTGCAAGGTCTAACACTGACATGCATGGCTTACTTTGATCCAGGGATTTGTAGATTTCTGATGTTAGTTCAAGTATGGCGTCCTGAGTAGATCTACTTTCTTCTAAACCAAATTGCATAGTAGAAAGTAGGTTATTTTCATCAAGATAGCTTATTAGTATAAATTAAAAAAAACGAATATTTTACTAACGTTCGTGATTAGTGAAATGGGCCTGTGTTTGTTACTTCGGTTTTGTCACCATTTGTAAATGGGACTAACTACAGAGTTTTTGAATTTTTATGGATATATTCCTGTTTCTATGGATTTGTTGAATATATATGTAAGGGGGTTTGATATAGGACCTGCAATTTGTTTGCGGGTTTCTGATTTCAGGTTGTCTATGCCAGGAGCTTTTTTATTCTTTAGTTCTCCAATGATATTGATGATTTCACTTGGAGATGTTGGACTTAAAAATATTGAGTTATTGAAGATATTTTCATTCGAAACGTAGTTTGGATTTCTAGTAATTTTAGCTGCTAGGTTTTTGCCCATATTGGGATCAGTGGTTATGTTACCTGATTCATCTTTGATTGAGTGTATTTCGTTTGATTCACTCTTCCCGAACATATCCTTTATATTGTAAAGTTTCTTTGGGTCATTTCAATAACCGTTTATGCTAGTTCTGTAATAGTCAGTTTTAGTTTTCTTTATAAGTTTGCTGAGCGCATTTTTATAATTTGTATATTCCTTTCCGAGATCTCCATTGCCAGGGTTTGCTTCAAGCCACATATACATGCTGTTTTTTTTATTTACAGATTTTATCAACGTTTTGGTTATCCAATCTTCCCTTCCCTTTATTAAACTTGTTTGTTTTTTTGTTTGTGATGTTTTTTTTCCAATAACTATTCGGAGTACAGTGGTTAAGTGATCTGTGATATCAGTTTGAATGATTATTGGTATCAACAAATCAATATTGCTCTTACTTTTGATGAAGATATGATCGATACAAAAATCTGATATTGTACGCGTGACCTCATCAATTGTGGACAAGAAACCGTGTTCACCCATGACATCTAGGTATTCATTTACATCGTTGTCATTTTTTTGAAGAATATCAACGTTGGTATCTCCAACTACTATATTATAATCTACATCTTTTCCATCAGAAAATTCGAGGTATAACTTCAATTCGGTATTGAATTGATGTATGATGGTAATCGATACACTGCATATCGATACACTGCATCGAGCATGACAGAGCTGCCGCCGCTACTGAGTTCAAGTTTAATTACAATAGAACTATTCAATTCTTCGATAGTATGTTAACGGTGAAGGTCAGATTTTACAAATATTACAACTCCATCATTTTGGTTTAAGTTACCCCCATAATATAATGTCTTGTGATCCTTTATACTGAAAATTTCTATATTTGGTATTTTCCAGGTTTCCTAAAAACCATACAGTCGAATGTGAAATTGAATTGGTTGATAAATATTAAGAATTCGTCCAAATTTTTGGCTAGACTCCGTATGTTCTGATGGATTAATGTAAAATTTGAAGAGCTAATGAAGCATAGGTAACCATGGGTTTGATAATAGTTTGATATAACCAGTATATAATTTTCGGCTTCGAACCCCTTATATAACAGTCTATAATTTTTTCAGTAGACAGGAGGTGAGACTAATGGAGCGATAATACTTTGGTTCGTCTGCTGGACGTCTCCCAGTCTTTGGTATGAACACCACTGCAGCCTCCCTCCAGGCTTTCGGTATGCGACCAGAAAGGAGGGCTCTATTATTTCAAAGCCACTTCGTAATAAGGTGGGGAATGTCCAGTCCTTTCCCGCCAATTTGAGAGGTTTGGAGCTCTCAATGGCCCATTTGATCTTTTGGGTGGTGAAGATTTTCCCTAGGCTCCTGATGGTTCTGTTGAGTTTGGTGACAACCTCTTCCAGCTGAGCTCTTTGCAGTCCATCTTCAACCACCTTGGACCCAGGAAAAGGTGTCTGGATGAGAACACCTATGCTTTCCTTCTGGTTTTCTGCAATTCCTCTGTTCGGCTTTTTCATCAGACCGTTGGTATGTTTTTCAGAAAAAACTTTCTGGACTGGGGCTAATTCCATAATCCCCTCGCACATTTGCCTCCATGTTCTTCTTTTGGATCTTCCGAGTTTCCTATTGTACCTACTCAGGAAGAGACGCTTTAAAGTGATCCCAGTGTCCCAGACTTTTGGCTCTATTGGAGAGTTTCCTAACTTTTTTCTTGAGTTTGGCTAGCTCTTTATTCCACCAAGTCACGTCTCTATTGACTACCTTTTGTTTTTCTGAGCAGCTGATTTCATATGCTTTCATTATAGCATTTTAAAGCTGCTTAGAGGCTGCATCTGGTTCCTCAGCTGAATCGATGGATATATGTTGGTGCTCCAACTGCCTGTCGAGATGCTTTTTATAAGCATTCCAGTCCACCAATTTGGGTATTATATATCCCTCGAAGCGTGTTCCCAATGACTACAAGTCGAATCTTATGTGTTGATGATCCGACATCGAGGAGTCATCAGATATGTGCAAGTTGTGAATGTAGTCAGTTATTAATGGATCAGCAAAGGTTAGGTCAAGAACATTTTCTCTGGTCGCTTTCATGGGGGTGGGTTTTATTGACAATGTCTATATTAGTGGCAGACAAATATTCTAACAGGTACTCATCTCGTGCGTTTATGTCTGTGCTTTCCACTGTGAGATGGTGCGCGTTCGCGTCGTAGCACATAATGAAATGCCTCTTTTCTTTTCAACACCTTCTGATGAGGCTTCAATAGTAGGCCGAAGCAATAACCATCTGCCTCTTGCCTGTTTCAGTTGGCACTTCCACGATGGTGGTTGTCAAATCTTCAGTTATGAATCCTGGAACAGAAGTAAATTTGATGTTGGGTGTGGGCAATATGGCGGTTCGTGGTTTTTCTTGAGTGTAGAGGAGAAGTAACTTACATGATTTCATTGAGGGTCCTTGTATTCGTTCTCTAGCAATCCAGGGTTCTTGCAGGAACCCTATACCATACTGATCTTTAATAAACTTTATTGTGGCTGCTTTTGAATGCTGGGGGATTAATTGAATACTTTCGAGAGTTGGTTGTTTTTCGCCTAGTTGAGTACCTATGGCGGTTTGATATTTCCAAAACATTCCTTATATTCGTTTTCCCACGACAAATCCCTTCATGGTTTTGAATCTGAAATTGGAGGGATGACAATCCTAATACACTAACTATTTATCGAAAAATTTAGAGGAAATGTAGGTATATGCTGTGGATACAAAATCGAACGAAACCAGATTCATAACTTCAATTTTACGATAAAACAGAATGTTTACAATATTTTGCGATTGAATCCATTTTGGAATAAGTCAAACATTTTGAAGGTACCTGCACTCGGAACTGAATCAAACTTTGGAATTCTCGATGAAATGCACTGTATACTTATAAATTTTTCGATTCCGCAAACATCTCCAAGTAGGTCTACTCAGTTTCGGGAACGCATGGTCCGCACTCAGTTTCTCAGATTCACTCCCATTCTCATCACGGAAATCTCATTGTTTGGTAAGTAAGTGAGAAATTAGTGTACATCAATGAATGTATAAGTTCGTATACCTAATGCGCTTTATGTCATTTGATTTTCTATCAAACATGTATACAAGAGATAAAAAATTGGGCAAGCTATCAATTTATGGCGGAAGCTAGAATTCGAGGAACGCATCAACTTTGAATGCTGAGAGCCCAACAGACATCGACCATGTTTCCATCATTTCCCCATTGTGGAGAAACAACTCGAACAAGAAACTCCCAACCATGAAACTTTAATCATTGATGAGAGGACGGGAATGAATGTTTGAACATTTGTAAAAGTGAATCCTACCGCTTCTACTTGGGAAATTATCTATGAGTTACAAATTAGTCATGAGTCAGCAAGGAAGATTTTGAAAAAGTATAGCTACCTACGGGCCGTTTGAGTATCAAGAGCTCCAGCATTTGTATAAAAATGACGGAAATTGGAAATTTGTTCATTGTGATTGATAACTCCAGAACAATAATACTAATCACGACTCCGTTTCTTTGATATTGTTTTTCGACGATTCAAGATTCACTAACAATGTTAAAGAGACAAAACTGCAGATATTGGGCGCAACAAAATCAGCATTTGATGAAGGAAAGCAATTTTCAGGAGAGATTCGTAGTAAACTTATGGGCTGGTGTAATCAGAAGTAAAATAATTGGAAAATTTTTATTTCAAGGACAGTTTGCTGGGGTAAAGTATTTAGAATTCCGCAAGAATTATATTACAGAAATCTTAATGGACTTACCACTTGTTTCTGAAGTTAGTCTTCGCCTCATAATACCTTTCAAGTTACGGACTATTTAATAAACCGGTTTATTGAGCAAGTAATTGGTGTGAATTATCCTAATCGTTGGCCTGACCGATCACCTGATCTCAATATTGTAGACATTTCTGCCCAAGGTTGTGTGGAAAAACGAGTGTTTTAGACAAATTTCACAGAATCGCATTCGTAAAGTGATTGTCACTATAAATATCGATGTTTTGCGGAATGTAATGCAAAACACAAGTGAAAGAGCCAGAAAATTTTGACGGATTGCACTTTGAACATTTAATTTCCTTCAACTAATTCTGGTACTGTGTGTAGTTTTTTTTTTGTTGGAATGGACTATGAACTTTTGTTATGTGAAAATTGATGTTTTCAAATTCAGTTTTATTCAATTTTGTATCCTTGATACCAGCATACTTGAACGATAAACCATAATTTCCTCATAATTACTCGACGAATGATTAGTGCATTAGGATTGTTATCTATCCGATTTTCGATTCGAAACCATCAATCGATTCGTCGTGGAAACTACAACAATATGTTTTGTTCATGTCTGAGTACGAAGCTCTCGGACATATGACAAAGGTTGATACTCCTCATGATAATCCACAAGACATGATTCATTACTTGATACATCCTGGCGTTCTCAATACTTCAAGTACTACTACAAAGTTGCGCCTCGTGTTTGACGTCTCTGCCAAAACTTCCATCTCTTAATGATATATTGGAAGTGGGTCCTGGAATTCAGGATGACGTATATACATTTATCACAAGATTTTTAATCCATGAGTTCGTAGTTACTGTCGATATTGAAAAAATGAACCGTAAATTTACAGCGCATAGTATGGCGAAGCGATCCATCTGAGAAACTTGATCACTTTCGATTAAATACATCAACTTATGGTACAGCGAGTGCATCCTGACTTTGTATCAGATTTCTCTATCAAGTAGCTCTTGAAAACAAGGATAGATATCCTGAAGCCTAAAGATGAAAAATAAAAATATCTTGATAAAACTTAGTTTTCATTAAAACACTTGATCGATCCTCAATTTCAGTACACCTATGTATTTAGGATTGAATTCCCTTCAAAATGATGTATCACAAGTATAGCAGTCCCATTGAAAATTCTGAAGTAGGCGGTGCTGGGGCTGAGGGGGTTGACAACACAATGATGATGTATTTGGTGAAAGTGTTCCCCCTTGAGATGAAAATCGACGGATCTGAGCGATTTTAAATTTTTTTCACGAGTTCGGAGATTAGGGGGGTGACAAGTTTTAGCTGGGACACACGGTATATATATATATATATATATTCGTATGTTTGATGATATAACAAATTATTTTGTTATAATTTCGCCCCACGTTTTGGGTGCCAATTGATATGTATCGATGAATTGTAAATATAAATTGTTGTTATAAAATGAAGATTGCTAATAATTTCCGCTCTTTGTTGTGAGCCATATTGTTATGATATAGATAAGTATTTTCGCCCTGTATAATATGTTTTGTGATATAATAATAATTGCTAGCTAACGTCAGTGTTCTCTCGTCACGTTGCTGCCAATTCTCATAATTTTTCTTACCACGACTAAACTCGGTACGCCTCTCGTCTCAGATAGCCGGTTCAGGCAATAGTGCCACTATTCTGGTCTTGATGTCAATTTCTGTGTTAAAAAATTTGATTGCTGACAATTTTGGAAAACAAAACGACAAAGTATCAAAAAGCAATTATTTCCTTTATTCAGGAAAACTTATGTTACCTGGCCTACGATAGATAACTTATTCTGAAGTGAATCTACAAATATTCATGGATAATCATGAGAAACAGATTATGGATTAATAGACACAACCTCACTTTTACCTTGAAAGTGAAAATTTCCTTAATAGTTCAAAATCAAGTAAAATACAGTTCTTCTGATGGGATATGAGTTATTAGTGAAATTGTTCAGTTCGTGACGTGCACTAGGAAAGTTTATACCTGTCGCTGGAACTGTCCCTGTTCAATAAACACCCAGAATTTGGATTCTCTCTCAATCCAATGCTCTCAGGAACTCAAATACCAAAAGAAGGAACCATACAAATCCAGCAATCAGCTTTGGAATATTTGTATATGGTGTACAAATAAGGTAATATTGATTTTCTGCTTATAATGTTGAAATTATTGAATTTTTCTTTCTCCCAAATGAAACGTGGCATTAGTTTTTTCATTATTTTTCGATCTCCTCGTGGCTTTGTTTTTTGTTACTTGGATACCATTTTTCCTCATTCCTCTTGATTTGAATTTTTGAATTCGCGCACTATGTTCTCACATTTTCACTGTTTGGGGTTATTTGTCAAAACTTATGAATGAATCTATTTTTCCTTTCTTACAGACTATTTACAATATTCAATCATAATCGTCTCTGACACTTTTCCGTTCTTATTTTCTCACAATTTCAAATCTTACATTTGACCATACTGTTCTCTGATTGGCTATTGTCATCAAAAAGTTTGTTGTTCTCCCATTGGCTAATTTTAGTTACATACAATTTCTTATAATGTATGTTTCAAGCTTATCATTTTGTTCATCACATTTTATTCAGGATGATTTTGTAAATCTAGACCTTTCTTGTTGTCTTTTGAATAATTATGGGTTATAATCATTATGACAGTGTATGAAATTGATTGTATTATAGTATTTGAATATTTTTATCTATTCATATTATACAGAGGTTTAATAAAGTATATAAAATATCAAAATATGTAAAAAAAAACAATCTCTTGAAACTAATAGCTATTAAGTAATTATTCTTTTTGTGGGTTTTTCCCCTTTAATATATATAACTGGTTTTTCATAACATAACAATATTTATATATATATATTGTTATGTTATGTTATGCCAGTTGTAAATTTTAAAAGACCAAAAACCCACAAAAAGAATAATTACTAGATGGTTAATGGTTTCAAGAGTTTGTTTGTTAATAACTTTTGAAATTCTATGTATATTGTGAGCCTAGGTAGAATATGGATAGATAAAAATGTCAAAATACTATAAAACAATCAACTTCATACATTGTCAAAATTATTATAACTCATAATTGCTCAAAAGACAATAAAAAGTCTAAATTTACAAAATTTTCAGGAATAAAAAGTAATCAACACATTTATAAATTTGAAACATACAGTATATGAAATTGTAGCTAACTAAAAGTAGCCAATGATAGAACAGCAGATGTCTCAATAAAAATAGCCAATCAGGGAATAGATAGTCAGGTGTAAAATTGGAAATTGTGGGAGAGTAGCAATGAGATGGTATCAGAAGCAATTATTATTGAAATTTGTAAATAATGATAAGAGTGGAAAAATAATTGTATATATAAATTATGCAATATAAATATAAACAGTGAAAAGTGACAATTTAGTGCAGCAATTCAAAAATTCAAATGAAAAAACAAGGAGAAAAAGATGTATCCAGGCGATAGAAAACAAAGCTTCAAAGAAGATCGAAAAATAAATTTCCAAGCGGATGCCACGCAAAAATTTTACTAAAAGAAAATTGGAATAATCCCATCATTTGGTAAACAGAACCAATATTACCTTAATGATAACATATCCACGGATCCAAATACTGATTTCCGCATCTATATAGTTCCTGATTCATGGTATTGCAGTCCTGACAGCGATTGGAGAGAGGAGACATCCAGTTTCATGGTATAATTAGGACACCAACAGTTCCAACCAGGTATAAAACTTTAATTGTGCTCTTCCGGTCCTGAACTATTTCACAAATAAAATATTTCACATTCGAAGAACTTTATGTCACCCTATTTTGAACAATAACAGAAAACTTCACTCTCACGGAAAAAGTGAGGTTCTGTTTATCTATCCATGATCTGATTTATTATTATTATCCGTGAATATTTGTTTGATTCACCCTAGTATAAGTTATTTCTCGTAGGCCAGGTATTATTGAGTCTTCCTGGATAAAGGAGATAATTGCTTTATGATATTTTGTTGTTTTGTTTTCTCACAATGATCAATAACATACCAAAGGCCATTCAATAAACTGAAGTTAGCCAGCAGTGGCAGTGTCTCTATTGCCTTGAACCGGCCACCTTGAGATAAGGGCGTACCAACTGTAGTTTAGCCGTGGTGAGGAAAATAATAATTGTTGGTAGCGTGACGAGAGAACAGTGACGTTCGCTGGCAATTATTAGTACAGCATACAATACAGGGGCAAAACGTGGGGCAAAAATATTACAATATTATATTTACAAAATTCATCATCACATAACAAATAGCGCCCAACGCGGTGCAAAAATATAATTATAATAATAATAAAAAAAAAATATATTTCCAAAATTCTCAAACATAACAATATATATATATATATATATATATATATATATATATTTATATATATATATAAATATTTATACCTATATCAAATTTCTCTTTATCTATATAGATATATATATATATATATATATATATATATATATATATATATTTATATATATACTCAACAAGATAACTTTATATTTTTTTTAAGTTGTTCAGTTAGTAAATTATAATTTTTCAAATAAAAATTAAAAATGTTGAAAAGTTTTTTTATCCATCCATCCATGCTATTGCTGTTTTTGCATTAAACGAAGGCATTCAATAACATTGGAAAAAATATCAGAATATTTGTCCATAAATTGTTCATAAACAAATTTATTAGTTTAATATTAAATTTTTTTTTTAAAAATTTTTTTTCAATAAATAAAAAAACAAATATTGAAAAGTGAATTGTTATAAAAAATTCCAAATCTCATATTTTTTTCTGAAACTACAAAAATTACAAAAACAACAATTAAAATTTGTTCGTGAACAATGTATAAACAAATGTTATAATTTTTTTCTTAGAATGTTATTTAATGCCTTCGTTTAATGCAAAATCAGCAATAGCAAAACATTGAGATGTTTTTTTTTTTATTTTTTTTATTTTTTGTTAATTTGAAAAAATTATAATAAACAAAATAAAAGCGGCTCAGGAGTGGGAGTAGAGTAGCAGATGCATAACGGGCGCAGCGCGCTTGTATTGCTATACATACGCTTCCCCACGTCTCTGCTCCACCCCCACTTCGCTTTTAAGAACTTCCCCATTTTCGATCGTGTTTTCAAGTATTTTTCACCTATATTGCAGCATTTTATCGCAAAATGAGAATAAGCATTTTGTAGCACAAAACCTCCACTCTCGAAGTCTTCCTGAAAAATTGGAATCGGATCACCTATGACGCATACAGCTCTGCTGCAATAAAGTGCATTGAAAAATGCAGATCGCAATTATACCAAAACTGATGATCCATAAGTGGCGGAGTTGAATTTAAAAAAAAGGCGGTAATTATATTCTCCGTTACTAATAATCCGATCGAGTTGTGCTACAACTCATTTTCTTTGCATGTAGATTCTCGTCCATTGGGGGTATGGAGACTGCTTCATTAGTTTTCGAGTTAGAAGTCAAAAACCATAAAAAAATTAAGCTTTCAAATGATTATAACAACGAATCGTTTTTTGTATGATGGCACAGAAGGTTTTTGGTAGTATTTTTGTCACCAAATCAATAGAGCAGAAAATCTCTCAACCATCTCAAAAATGCATATTTGACAATCCCGATACCGCCATGATCGAAAATGTCACCCGAATTTCACCGACTGGTGACGTGAATATGGACCAAACTAACGGAAGTGATCAACCACTTACGAAAGCCACCCTACACACGATCAACAAACAAATTATTCCTCCTATCACTGTTAGGGATAAGAGTCAGTGGACTACAAATAATTTACTTTTGAAATCAAACAATATAAAATTAGAAAAACCTTCAAAGAATGCCTACAATGAAATTAAAATTTTTCCAGACTCTCGATGTGCTTCTGATGGAAACAGATCAAACTGTTTTGGTCACGGGTGATCTGAACGCTAAGCACGTAAAATGGAGTGGTGTTACCAACTGAAATGGTAGACGTTGGTACAGGTACAAATTCCAGGTGTTGGCTCCAGATGATCGGACGCATTTCGGTCCGTACAAGCTCGACGTGATTGACATTGCCCTGGCCAGGAATATGACTTGGAACTGGGATATACACGTCCTCGCTGAGTTGAGCTCTGATCACAACCCAGTAATACTATCACTGGGGGGTGATCCTCCGCCCCAGATCAATCGTATGTATACTTAGATGAATTGGGAGAGATTCCGTCAGCTCCTGGAGACAGGTTACTGTGCTCCTGAGAGAATAGATTCTCCACTTGAGCTGGATGAGGCCGGAGCTCACCATTGAAAATGCTTTGGCGGATTTCTTCCGCAGGAAACCGGCTCCTGAATTTCACGACGGATTTCCTCTTAGAATCAAAAATCGTATTTGCGCTAGAAAAGCGTACCCTGCAGACAGAGTTCGAGCTCACGAATTGAATAGGGAGGTTAGAGAAAATATATCGGAATGTAGAAATGGAAGATTTTACTTTAGCCTTCAAAATTCAGAAAACAGTGATAAACTTTGGAGAAATATTTAAAATTATTAAAATAAAAAGGACCGATCGCCCCCTTAGTCATGGAGGCCAGAATGAGCTATGACTTTGGGTACAAAGCACAAGCTTCTGCAGACTCGATGGAAAGGCAATTCAGATTGAACGAGCATCCAGACGATGATCTGGATCGTAAGCTTTTGCTGGAAGCTCGGGTCCACGGCACTCTCAGGGAACCCAATTATGATGACATTCGTCCAGCTACGTTGCATGAACTTATATCAAGAGATTGAATCAAATAGCGCCTGTTTATGACGGAATCACCAATCCTATGATTAGTTTTTTTTCGGATAGCCAGGTGCAATCACCACTAAATAATATTAATAACAATTTTTTCCTTTAGAGATTCCCTCGGAGGTGAAAGCATGCCATCGTGATTATGATTCCAAAACAGGGACAACACCCGAGTTTTCCACAGAATTATCGGCCAATCAGTCTTCTTTGCAGTTGAGCTAAGTTGAATTCGAAAATCATACTGGAAAAGCTTGATGAAGACGTGGAGGATAGAAATGTCCTACCTTATGAACAATTTGGTTTTAGACGTGCTCACTCAACCAAGCTTCTGGTTATGAGGCTGGTGGAGTACACAATCACATTGCTGAATCTCAACAATAGCGCAATCATCGTCTTGCTAGACATCAACAAAGCTTTTGACAGGAAGTGATACAAAGGCATGCTTGCAAAGCTTATAGATATTCAATTACCACTAAGCTTGGTGGAGTGGAATAAATCGTTTCTCTCAGGTGGGACATTTCAGATAATGGTCGACAATTCTCTCTCGGGTTCCAGAGAAAATGAGGCCGGTGTTCCTGAGGGGGCATTGATGTCTGCTGTTTCATACGCCCTATACACGTCAGATATACCAAGAAGCAAACATATGGAGATCTCCCCATTTGCCGATGATACGGCTTTGCTTTTCTCTGCAGACGACCACTTGATGGTTGTCGTTTATTTAAAAATGCATTGAATGACCTCCAGCAGTGGTAACTGGAGTGGAAAATGAAGCTGAATCCTGATAAAGCTCAGACGATTTCGATGAGTCTTAAAAGAAACAACCCGGAGAGAGAAGTGACTTTCTCTGGAAGTGAGAAGGATCAGAGCAGGTCAAGTACCTGGTAGTTACTGTGGATCGCCGGCTCACCTGGAGACCTCATGTCAATATCGTGGGAGACAAAATTGGTTGAAAGATATGTGCATTATATCCCCTCATTACCAGAAATATCATCCCCTAAAAACAAAATTATGATTTACAAAATGGTGTTCAGGCCTGTCGACGTCCTAGAACGCGAGCAAATGAGAGTCCTGTCGATAATAACAAACGCTCCATGGTACGTGCGGAAAGATCGCATCCTTGCATCAGAAGCATCATTAGAAAACGCAATCAGAAAGTATTTGATGGTGCAATATCCCACGAGCATCCGCTCGTGAGGAAAGCTTGCGTTTTGAATGTCTCAGGCACTCTCTGGAGTGATGGGTTGCTTGCCAATCCATACAGGTAAGCAAAACTGCATTCTCAATAGAAATTA
This sequence comes from Gonioctena quinquepunctata, assembly GCA_018342105.1. Taxonomy (NCBI): domain Eukaryota; kingdom Metazoa; phylum Arthropoda; class Insecta; order Coleoptera; family Chrysomelidae; genus Gonioctena; species Gonioctena quinquepunctata. The sequence goes on along the minus strand of JAFIRS010000919.1, from coordinate 248,330 downwards.
TTATTTTTCCCAATTTTCAGATCAAAATTCACTCTCGGTTATTGTTCGAGAAACACCACCAAGGACAAGGCGTAGAGACCGGTCTCTAGTACTTGACCAATCCAAATAACAAATTCGTGAATGGCTTTGGCCCATTTATTCGAACAGTGATAAGAGATCCTGATAATAACCAGTAAGTATTGTGAAAAACCTCAGGACACCGAACAGTCGTAATGAAATACTGTAAGAAATTCTTACATGATGTTCCTTTTTTCACTTACGTCGTTATTATGTACGGCTCTTCCGTTAAGTATGACCAAGATGTTGAAGGAGCATTTCTCTTTTTTTTCCAAATGTTGAATTGAGGCAGACGATACTTGATACTCACTTCAATAAATCATTTTCACCTAATACCACGATATGAGTTTCGCCATACAATTTCTGTAGGTGGAGATAATACTCTATTATCTTCACCTGAAGAAGCTATTGCGAAGCGAAACACTGTTGTTGGTTTGTTACCCCAATTTAGTGAAGTGTGTATCTCTTGTTCGATGGTTTTTTATGTTTGAGAATTGTTGATTTTCTTTTGACATTTCATGGAATTTTTCGTCGAAGTCAAGATTTATTTGTTTCATTAAGGCGAATGGAGCTTGAAAAATAATGAACGCATGAACCTTATCGACGAAATTGGTCCTTTTTTTCACAGCCCAGTCTGAGCCGAGAACTGCCATGCAAAAAACTTTACCTTGCAGCGCCATCTTAACTCTATAGCAAGCATCAACCATAAAGATATTTCAAAGATGGGGGTAGGAATCTGTATACTGAATCCAGTAAGTTTCTGCATGTGCCAAGGATAGCCTGATTATATCAGAAGAGCTCACCTCATATACAAACTATAGGAGGATAGTATAAACCGACGAAAAAATCATCTGAAAAGCAAAAAATAAAATAAACCTTCTTGGTCTAAATGATAATTGAGCTCCTTAACTAATGTGAGTAACTGATTTTGAGTCGGCGCCAAAAAAACAATTATCGAAGATCATTATCTATAAAATAAGTCATCAAAACGCAGCCGTGTATCTCGCTGCCATCATTTTACGCTTCACCTAATTCAATTGCTAGTTTGTTTGGCGCCGACTCAAAATCAGTTACTTACATCAGTTGAGGAGCCCAATCATCACTTAGACTGAGAAGGTTTATTTTACTTTTTGCTTTTCAGTTGATTTTTTCGTCGGTTTAATTTTTTGTTAAAAAGTTTTAATCTTCCACTTTTCAGTTCCGTATTTCGTCGGCTTGATTTTTTGTTAAAAAGTTTTTATTTTTCAATTTTTTGTGGCTGAAATCTACCAATTACTACCTACTTGTTTTTTGATTACTTCCAAAATACTTACTTCAACTATTACCAGTTAAATAATATGATTATCTACTTTTACTATTTGTTGTAATATAAATTATTTTCGTTGTTCTGGTTAGTTTATTTCATCACTTTGTATATCATTCCATCCTCTCATAAAATATACTGATTTTGACGGAACAAGAATAATGTCAGTAGCGATCTGTCATTGTCAACTACGTATGTGTGTGCCAATGTTCACTAATGAAAAATCAATTATCCCCATTTTTTAAAACCCGTAAGGGTGGGTAATTCCTTCCGCAATTCAAAAATAAGGTATATTCTATCTATTAAAAAAAGAGTCATCCAAATCGAAGAACCCAGTACAAAGTTATGCCTGATAGAATCGGTTAACGGACCAGAATTCAGAGGGTGAGTGATCAATATCCTTCATTTTGCTACCCTAAGGGGTAGATTTCATCTTTTAAATTAAAATGGGACCAAATTCGAAGTACACCCTGTTCACTGAAGGAAGAATTATTGGAATCGGACGCCTCAGTGAAAAGTTATGCGTGATCATACAGAAAAAATATGATGGAAAAACATAAAATATACGGGTCGAATAGAGAACCTCCTCCTTTTTGGTTTCTTCGGTTAAAAATGGGTCAAATATCAATCAGAAAACAACTTCTTTCCTGGCTAATGCCTCGACGATTGTTCGATTACATCTGATGGATGATCGTGCGATACAATACGAATTATGAGAAATGGTACGTTTCACGAATTATGGGAAATGGTACGTTTCACATAGAAAAATGGGACGAACCTTTTGATAATTAGTCCGGCAGTCAACGTTTTGCCAAAGTTATATCGAACAGATGTGCATAATATCAATATTCGTCACACCTTACCCCCCTCCCAGCGCTGCATAGAAGAGAAATGTGAATTACAATGGACTTCCCGATACCTTGAAAAACCTGCCCCCAACGTCATGCAAATCAAAACTGAGAAAGTTATTATTTGATGAGCAGAATAGTTGGAGAACTGAATTTCAGATGCATGGGGTAGCAGCAGGATTTATTGAAAGAGTTTTTTTTGTTTATTTTTTTTGTATTATCTTCTTTTCTCATATGCAACTTTCATTTATAATGGATTATTACACTCGAATCATTTACCTATGCATGCAACTGTGTGTATATTAAGTATTTGTTAAAAAAAACCTGGAACAGGTCGATTTCTATTGTCAATACAATTTACGGTATAGAATCATTACTCCCTTCTTGCACCCCTCTGATTTATGAGCACCCCCTCGAAGATTTCGAATGAGAAGGAACCCTGTTCTCCTTCTCTGTTCAGCAATATTGAGTTTCTCAAATTTGGTGCAATCATAACCGAGAAAATTGATTTTGAAAGGGTAAAATTTGGCTACTTAACGAACAACATTTTGTAGGACCTCAGGGGTTATGTTGTTAATTTCTTCCGTTATCGTTACGTTCAAATCTGCAATATTGTCTGGTCGATTGAAATATACTTTTGATTTTAAATAACCCCATAAGAAATAATCAGGTATTTTCTCATCTGTTTTGCTAAACGTCAGGAAAAAGTCGTTCAAGACACCTAAAAATCATTCACAAAACCCACATAAATAATGTAATGTCAATCTAGTAGACTACTATTATTTCGATATTGTTGCTGACACACGTCAGTGAATTGTCAAATATTTGTGTGTGTATTAAATTCAACTATGGCTCATTCATCTGAAACTAAAAATTGGGGATAAAAAAAATTGCATGCGGTAATAAAACAAGAACTCAAAAGGAATTTTGTGAAAAGTTCAATTATAAATTCCCTGGTCGACACGTCTCACAGTCTACACTTAGCAAAATAGAAACAAAATTTCGTGAAACTGGAAATGTTAAAACTATTCAAAAACAAGGTCGAAATGTAGAAGTGGATGAGGGAAAAAGAAATGTACTGTTAGCACAGACAGTGATCTGAGTAAATCATCGATATTGGGAGCTTTACATGAAGAAGAATACCATCCTTATAAAGTTCAGTTGGTTCAGGAGTTGAATGAGAATGATCCTGATGAGAAGCAACAATTCTGTAAACTGATGATGGACAGAATGGAAGCGGATTTGCATGAACAAAATTGTTTTTTCTGATGAAGCTACTTTTTATTCAAATGGAACGGTTAAAAGACAAAACAGTAGATAGCAGTGGAGCAGAGAAAATCCTCATTGGATGTGTGAGGCTCGAACACAATATCCTTGAGGAGTGAATGTTTGGGCTGGTATCATAAACAACAAAATTATTGGCCCTCATTTTCTGAAAGGCACAGTTAATGGTGAGGTTTATCTAGATTTCTTGATGAACATTTTATAGCCCACATGAAAAAGACTTTCTACTGATGTTGATGATTCAAATGCAATAGATAGATCAATTTGGTACCAACAAGACGGAATGCTCCACCGCGTTACAAACGTATTGTTAGAGATTATTTGAAGTTTTTCCAAATAGGTGGTTTGGAAGACGTGGAACGATTGTATGGCCTTCTAGATCCCCCGATTTGATTTCTCTCGATGAACTCATATGAGGTTATCCAAAATCAGAAGTACATTCCAACAGACCAGACAATATGGCACATTTAAAAGTTAGGATAACGGAAGGAATTAACAACATAACCCCTGAGGTCCTACAAAATGTGGTACGAGAATTCCAAGATCGACTTGCTTATTTTTTTATGATAAAATATTTTATTATATTACTTTGAAGATATAAAAAGATATTTCAACAAATGGATGAAAATGGAAAACTGAAAAACTAAAGGTGTGATTGGGTGTCCTCTTGCTCATAGAAGAGGACGAATGCTTCTCCACTTATAAGGGATTTTGGGGATATCGGTGATACTCTGGAGTCATTGTACTTGTACCATGTGCCTGCATAAGGGTGCCTACAGTAAGCCGTGTAGTGTCCGCTATAGATTGTTCCACTATGGTTGGACACAGCATATAAGTTGTAAAGACACGGTGTTACGTTATCTGCTGCAAAATTTCTCAAATCTAAACCTTCGAGAGGAAAGTCAATGGTGGCATTCAGTTTTCCCATAAATCTCACCATCGACGAGAATCGTTTCGAGTGAATCACTAATATTTTGGGGAACTTATGTATAGATAATGACTTTGTGCATTTTATCATTTCCTTACAATTACAACAAGTTGGTTTTTCTTCGCCGTCCAAAATTTCTTCCCTGGTAAACGAGTCTAAACATTGTGAAAGACTGAGCTGGCTAGTATTCTGTGGAATATGAAGTGAAATGTCCCAGAAGGGGTCAAAAGATACAGAACAATAGCCGCATGAAATACAATTCAATGATGATTTCAGTTGACCAACGAAATTATCAACAATTTTCGAGTTATCCATTCTAAGATATCTTGACCAAGACTCCTGTGCCTTTCCATGGTCACTCAATATTCCATCAATTTCTTTCAAGGTAGGTTTGGGCTTTTCTGTCACTCTGTTCACATCTTCATGAAGACCTTCCAGTGAATATCTGAGAAATTCTTGAGCGTCCTGTTGAGCGTACCCCATGAAACGAGGTGCAAATTTTTGTATCTGGCTTTTAAAGGTAACAGTATTTACCACCGTATCAGATGAATCTTCCGACCAAAGATCTTTTATCACTAACGTGAATTGTTTTATCAAAGCACCCTTCATAGTTGATATGCTTGTCTTGATATCCCTCATATACTCGTCTTTTCGCAGATACTCGAGCAACCATTTGGTGTTCGATAAACATCGTATAATACTGTTCACGAAACAGGTATTTCCAATATTTTTCAGACCACTCAGACCAGGAATTTTGGCATTTCCGCGTACTAGGGAGTTGATGGTGTTATAACTAACAGAGCTGTGCTCTCTGATACGATGATTTTTACTGGCAGTGGATCTGTGTGGAAGGGATATTTGGATATTTAATTTGATTATAAAATGAATTGAGAAATACTTCCTAAACATTATGTGTCATTATTTCCTTCAGTCTACGTAAAGTGTCAAAATTTTACATTTTCAAATGATTTTTCTGAGTTATGATTCCATCAAATTTGAAAAACTTAATATTGCTGAAAATAAAAATCCCTTCCGAACAAGGTGCTACAGGACCTTTGAATTTTCCGAGGGGGTGCTCATAATTCAGAGGGGTTATATTTTCATACTGTAAATTGTAAAAATGAATAATAGAAATCGACCTGTTTCGGGATTTTTCGAACAAATACATAATAACGCTAAAAATTGATTCATTTGTTACCTATGGACCGCATTGTATATGATGTGTATGTACATTTCCTCTCTAAAATAATTAGTATAGCTATTTAAAATCATCTCGGAAGAGAGAGCTTTGTTTTCATTTTTCTTTCTCTTCACTCTTTACTTTTCTACTGCTTGAGGACAGCCTCAAGCAGTACTGATTTATGTTAAAAAAAAGCACACTCAACTAACACCTCGCCGTTTTTCCAGGAACAATTTTGTGTATATTGTATAGAGAGATACTGAATCTTCGTATTTTTTTCTTGGAAAATCAAGACCTTTATTGTTATTATTATTATCATTGGAGTGAGCCACCCCAATTTTATTCCCCAATATTTGCAATGACTGTTTCAAATCATAATATTACTTCTCCATCAGAAATACTCATTTGCATTCTCAGGTGAAGTAACTACGCTCTGTTAATGATATTCACTTTCAGTTCATCTACAAACAACTTCTTTGAATGAGAGAAACCTAAAAATGTACCTCATAACACTAATTGCTCGCTTTTTCAGTCATCCGCTTCGAAGTTGGATAAAGCAAATGTTGAGGATGTATATCTACATCCAGTAAGAGTTTTCAGCTTAAATGCTAATTTCACAGGGATCTGATTCGTGCTTTCCGAAAGCTCTTCTGGGATTTTGTGTCTGAGAGAAACTGTAACGAGCAATCTCATCACCACGAGGATTTCGTTAAGTCTGACTGTATTATACATTTTGGATGAATGAATGAGATATCACTTCCAGTGTGAGGAGAGATAACAGAAAATTTTCATTACCAGAATTATTTATTGAATTCTTTCAGCGTTGGATGGCTATGCATGTTCCGTTAGAGAGAACGGAAGTGGTAATCTGTTCTGTTGTGTAGTTAAGATTGCTCGATATTCGATATTCTTGATACGGTCGTAGACAGGGCAAACCTAAGAGAGTTTGAAACCCTGGAGCTCCAACGAACAATCATCCCAATACGGAAATATGTTTGTAATGCATGATGCTTCCATCAAAGAGAACCTATATGCAAGAAAGACTCAGGTGGAGGCTTAATTTTTGCAGGATACGAAAATGATTTACTCCACCAATGAATACCTTTATGGAAGTTTGAGAAGTACTAGGTACAGAACTCAATATTGAAATTATGATGTCCTGGTATATTTAAATAATTCCCATAATTATGCCAATTGTGTTCTATGGAATTGTTGTTTCCATAATGTCTCCTTTGTTTTTTTCTCAAATACTCACTTCCATGACATGGAACTCATTGTGTTGGTGATTTTTCAACGGCAGTGATTCTCAATATAAACATGATGCTCTACCCGAAAATTGAAAGCATGTCTGCTAGTTCCTTATATTCCTAAATATTGTTCAGAAAGGTTGAATCGAGAACAAAAATGATAAATCAGTTGTCCCACTCTTATGGCTAATTGTTTTTTGCTTGGCTTCATTGGGTGGCCAATCCTAAAACAGTAAGCTCAAAGCTCGAATGCGCGAAGCTCTCAACTTTGATCTACTCACCACTATCTCTGACTTCACGAGAATTGGTCCAGCTATTTCAACTTGTATTGATAACATAATCATCAATTAGGACGGCGAACAATTTAATACTCAGATACTGGGCTAAGTGTTGCGTTATCATAATCCACTGTAAGACACGTAGATAAAATTGTTTGTAGGAAAAAATCAGCCTTTACGGTATCAAATAATTTCGTCAGGATCGTGAGAAATTTAGTTGGGATATTTTTCTGACTAGTGACCTAACACCGGGACTGACTACTTTATGAATATGTTGAATTTCTATATAAAAATGATTTCCTTTGAAAACTATCAGGGATAACAAAAATCAGCTGTATGTTGGTTGAATGAAGAATTATCTAACATCCGTCAAGTACTCTCTACTGTAAAATTCATTAACAATGTCACGAAAGATCGGGTGACATTGAATGGTTATAAATTTTCCGTGATCTCTAATAGAAAACATAAATTCACACCTGGACATATCCGATAGATATTTCGATAATATTCCAATCCAAAATCAAAAATGTAAAAGTGAGGAATTTGAATTTTCATCCAGTCCTACTTGAGATGTCATAAAAAAAAGTTTTTCTGATGACTAATTTTTGTCTTAGAATTGAGGTCACTTCAGAATATCTATCAGATGTAGCTCAATAGTACTAACTAACAAGAGAAAGTCTTTGCAATATTGGATTCATTCATTTTCAGAAAAATATGTAATAAGGATATTTTTTTCATTTTTTTATTTTCAATTGAGAATGTTTCTCTTTCATACATCCGTAACTCATCTGTATTCCTTCGGTTTGCCCAATATTGCCGAGTGAAATCATGATCAATCACTATAATATCATCATACATCTTCAAATTTGTTTGCCATTTTGAAATCGCAATAAATCACAGAATTTGTCCAGCATTCCGAAGTTATATTATAGAAGTCGGGATATATATTCGCAAATTATGTACATACGCTAAACCCCAAGTCGGTGAAATAGGTGGAAGTGTATCAAATTAGAATTGCGAGATTTGTCCTAAGCTCACCAACAAATACTGAAAGGGACTGAAATATTAAAAACAACCAAGAGAAAATCTATATTCTAGGTACATTGAATTCATAAATACTGAATCATATATAAAAAATTATCGACGATTCCATTGTATGAATAGAATATTGAAACCGTATAATGTTGATGATGGAAGTAGTGATAATTTCTGGATATATTTACGGACTATGTAAGCTGTGCACGAAAAACGTGAGATAGAAGGAATCATTCTGGAGCCATAAGAATTATAGCAGACGACTCTCACAATACTGTTGAGCCTACCCTAGGTGATTGTCAAAGTTGTCAAGTTATTGCTCAAAGCGCACTATACAAGTTGTATAACTTTCTTGCGAACTCTTGAATTGTTAGATCATCTACCACTCTCCTATGTTGATTGATTGAAAAGTTTTTCACCACTTCATAAAAAATACATTGAAATGATTAGAGTTGTCAAATATCGTGATACCTGTGGGCATCTGGGCTCTTCGAAATCGTAACGAAAATCAAGAAAATAAAATACCTCAAATTATTCCCGCGGCAATTTTCTAGTTGGAATATTCCCACTATGATAATGTTCCGATTGGCCAGAACGAAAATGAATGATTTGAATTGAAAGTTTCCATTGGTTTCAAGAAATGTCAAAAAATAATCAGTTGTAATACCACAAGAGAATGAGAATAAAGTAAAAATAATTCGACAGATTCGAAAACTTGTTACCAGGCAATAGACACGAGAGCCTGACGGGCTCGAGTGGCTAATGCCAATTGGCAACAAGTTTGAAAAATAAATCTGGAGAATTATTTTATACTTCATCGAACTTTCGTGTGGTATTCTGTAGATAATTTTTTGAATTTACGATCACAAACACTTTCTTGCAGAATGACATGATGAACTGAATCGGTTTTGAATGTTTTCTCAATTTTCATGCGAATTGATGAAAGACGTCAAATTAAAAATATAGGTTGTCAAAGAATAAAAACAAAATTACTCAAATTATTCCATCGGCAATTTTCTAGGTAGATTATTCTCACTATAATGAGGTTTTGATTGGCCAAAACGTACATGAATTATTTGAATTGAAAGTTTCCGTTAATTTCTAGAAATGTCAAAAATAATCACGAACAAATGCTTGGTATCGCAGAACCGATGTTTTCATAACTAATCCAAGCTGCATGTCAAACACTGACTCCAATCAAATTTAGTATGTCTCCATATTCAAGACATCCTGTTCCGAAAACGAATCCATATAGTTATCCCATTCTATCATCAAATTTGATTGAAAAATCGCTGATCTATAATGCAGCTAGAATATTCAATCATCTTACGACAAGTTTCAAAGATATCCAATCACTTTATCAGTTCAGGAAGTCTGTAAAGCAAGTTCCCATTGACCAGGTATTCTATAGTGTTCAGGAGTACTGTGATAAAGATATCGATGGCAAACTATTATGAAATCATTTCTTGCTTTAACCATTGCATATATCCACTCCCAATAGTCCCTTTGAATTGCAAAACATTGTAAGGGCTATGGGTTCCAATTATTTTATTTATTTATATATTAAATTTATTTAGTCTCTTAATTTTCTGTAAACGTCTGACTATTCGTTCATCTAGGAGGTCTATATATGTATATGTGTATTGTGTATATATTTATATTAATGAGTATTTTTAACTTTCTTCTTTTAAAAAGATATTCCTGAATATAAGAACAAAATAATTACATATATTTTACTTTGACTTTTATTTTGGGAAATGTCATAGTGTGTTGGTGCACCTGACTTTTTTGTGTTTGTTTCTATACTTATTAATTATTACTTTGTTCACGATATATTCATCTTTTGACAATAAAGTATATTTTGATTTGATTCGATTTGATCTTCAAACACAGTTATTCTTAGGTTATTCGTGCATATCATATCATTGTATTAAATGCTTTGAGGGTAACTTTTATTTATTGAAGACGGCAAGGCAGAAAAGTCTAAGATATAAAGTAAACTCCGAATCATTAATGACACTGAATTTCGTTGTAACACATGCGAATACTCCGTCGCCAACTTGTATGATACGACAGGCCGTATTATGGACGCAATTAGTGCATGTGATGAGTTACGTATGTGGGGTACCTACATACGCAAGTCAGGTAATGGGTTATGCAAGTAATATCTAATTCTCGTCGCGAGTATATAGGTAGTAGTATACTTCATTTTAGGAATCCTAATATACAATATATAGTTATAAATAAGCGTAACCATATAAATAATTTATGTAAATAAATATTTTTTTCGCTATTCATCAATCATGTGTTATGATTTTATATAATATTGTGATAACTTTTTGAATACTTTTAAGGAACTTACATTTTTTATTTCATCAAGTATCTTATTGAAGCTATCTAGGCCTTTGAAGAACAATGAATTCATTCCACTCTTGTAGTTGGTACGGGATATATAAAATGTATTACATGTTCTTGTGTTGTATGAATGAAGATCACTATTTCTGACTGAATATCTGCTAAGATAGGTTGGTTGTATCCCACTTGTAATTTTGAAAATAAAAATCATACTCGAGTAATATAGTCTATTCTGTACTGGCTGCCATTGTAGGGTATTCAACATAAATTGGTTACATCTTAGAATAATTCTCATTTTTCTATTTTGTGATTTCTGCAATTTTGGTTGAATACATACATCAGTGTAGCACAGTAGTCAGAGTGAGGTTTTATTATGCAATTGTAACATGTTAATCTAGCAAAAGTTGATGGAGATTCTGGAGAAAAAATACATTTTCCTACATATCTTTCTAATGGTATATTCGGCATGCATTTACAATTGTGAGCTGGCTGTTGAATATGCTGATATCAATAGAGTTATTATCAATAATTCTTTTGTTCGAATTTGATGAAACAATCATTGCCTCAGAATTATTGATATTCAGTTAGAGTATATTCCCTGTAGATATATTTCGATATTTTTTGAAAATATATTGATATTTTGTACAGCTTCTTCTAAATCACAGTTTTTTGTATGTACAAGGGTATCATCTGCAAATACATTTGAATGGTGCAAACCAGGTACATAGTTGATATCATTTAGATAAATGATGAAAAGTAATGGTCCCAAAACACTACCTTGTGGTACGCCTATCTCGTTCATAATTTGCTCTGACATTAGGTAACAGATTTTAGTTCTTCGGCTCTTATGCTCAAGATCAAATCAATTTAAACTTTTTCCATTCACACCATAGTACTTCAGCTTATTGATTAAAGTTTTTCTGTTTCTGGTGTATATCAACAGCATCACACACATAAAAAACTTCCAGGGTCACCTTGTCTCATATGCTGATGATACCGCCTTAGTTTTCACTAAAGATACTTGGTCAGAGGTTTTTACAGCAGCTGAAAAAGGAATGAAAGATATAAAATTATGGCTTGATCTCAACCTCTTAAGTTTGAATATTGGCAAAACAAAATTTATGACTATCTCACTACAAAATAATGATCAACCAGAAAATGAAACCCTTAAAATAAACAAATTTTATTGTAATCAAGATCCATGTACATGCCCCAGGATTGAAAAAACCGACAAAATGAAATATTTAGGGGTTGTCTTAGACAAACACATTCGATGGGATGAACATGCCCTTTACATACGAAACAGGCTGGGACAACTCATCCACAAATTTCACTATTTGAAAGATATAGTAGACAAAAAAAATATGCTAACCATATACTACTCATTAGCAGAATCTGTTATCAGGTATTGCATCACTGCATGGGGGGAATGTACAATAGCAACCTAGGGTGTATACAAATAGTTCAAAATACTATTTTGAAGATAATATTTAAAAAAAATAGGTTATTTTCTACTGAAAAACTCTACAAAGAATCTAATCTACTCGATGTAAGAAGCCTTTATACCTACTCATGCCTGATCTGGATGTTTATCCATAAAAATGAATATGACACACCCAACCAAAAAAACACCAGATCATGCGAAAATATGTCTGTGAATTTGCCATTGTTCAAGAAGAGTCATTCTCAAAGATTTGTACACTTCCATGGTCCAAAACTTTATAACTATCTGCCACTAGAATTTAAAAAAATTTAAAAATTAAACAAATTCAAATATTCCATAAAAAAATTCATACTCGCCAACAAAGAAAAAATTGATAATCTCTTTCGGAAAGTACAAAAAAAAAAAAACTAATATCCAACCTAAAACCTTCAGCTTCAATTTCTCCCCCATCAAGCGTCAACCATATTTCACACACAACCCCCTTTTGATGAGTGCTGCAAAGCACAACACAAGCACTCAAGTGTTTAGGTGTAGCAGGCTACTCAAATTGGGTTGAAAAGTTATATATTTAATAATACTCATTTAATATTACTATGATTATGTTCACTATGTTGTACATTGCCATCAATAAATAAATTGAATTGAAATTGAAATTGATTGTTTCAAAGGCACGTTTGAAAACTAGAAATACCGCAACAATGTATTATTTTTTATCAATACTTTTTTTCCACATGAGTGATATTTGCGAAAACCTAACTGATTGTCAAGGAACAAATTATTTTCATAAAAGTATGTAACTAGTTGTTCATGTACTGCCAGTTCCAGTACATTCTCGAGGGTCGGGAGACTATGAATTGGGCGGAAATTACTTGCATCATTTGTGAATAGATCTGTGCCAGCATAACGGCAGCTGTTCATTCTGTGCATAAAATTTCGGTTCTAGAACACGCCTGCCTTCAGTTTTTCAACTATATCCAGTTGAAAGAGTTAGACTGTATATACATATCGGCCCTACACAAAACTGGTGGCAACAAATAGGCAATTCATGCATATAAATGAGATTTGTAAGTTTTGTGATATTATTATTCGTTGTCGTAGCTGTGCCGAGCACTAAGCACTCTTGAAAAAGTGCTCCCGAGTCTGGAGCCCTGAGCACTTTCATTTCTGAAATGATCGCGATTACTGAGCACTTTCAAAAAGTAATTGGACTTAGCGAGCCCTAAGCACTGACCACTTTCCAAAAGAGCGAGACATATAATTGCTGTAATGAACAATTTGGTCCAAATAAATTTTTTTTATTTATTTTGGGTTATTTATGTTGAATTGAATCCAGAACAGCAATGGGAACAGAATAATTATGTAATACAATGATTTGCCCCGTATGATATATTATTTATGAGTCGAATAAACTAATGTGGTGGAATCAATACGTCTCTCATGCTAGTGCACTTCAAAACTTCAAAATAAAATCTCTATTCATATAATATCGATTATTTTGAAACTGTCTCCTCTATTTATCGAATTCCGACGAATCATGATTTTCGACCCCAATAACCCCTACATATCAATTTTCATTGGGATCGGATGATAAATAAAAAATCTTTCTCGCCATGTTAGATCCTCCATCTTGAGTTTCGACAAGAAAATCATAATCTTCACCACCTAACCCTCAGAAAGCTATTTTGAAGAGATTCAGACCATCAATGACAGAAAACACGTCAGCCATATCGGAGCCGCCATCTCAAGTCCCCCTATTTTTTCCGATACAAAAAAACTTCCTCATACCAATTAAAAATATAATTAGACCTTGAACACACTAACACAGTACATTCTAAATGAAAACTTCTAAAAATATCTCGTTTTTTTTTTTCATATTCGTAAAAAATTGCATGGAACAGTTTTCCGACCCCCAAAAGTGCCCCAGTACACGCCTGCAGAGAGTACAGTACATAGAGCTTCGTCAAAATCACAGTAAAATATAAGTTATTGAAATTGCTGTCACTGTGACGACTGGTGTGTTCGGGAGGCCCTCCCACTCACCACTTCTAACACTAACTGCTCTAAATATTTCTTAATCGTGTGTAGAAAGTATATTCATAAAGTTTCTGCATTTAGAGAAGAAATGTTAAGCACTAAACTCACTACGCACCGCAAAACATTAAAAACAATGCTTGTATCAACATATTTCGAATATGGATAAAATAAGGACATGGACGCGTTCAGTAGTCATTGGGGTGCCGCATATTCTTGTTTAGAAAACATTTGTAGATTCATAGGTGAGGAAAGGCTTAGTGTTCAGTGATCCCGAAAAGTTCTCCAGAGCATTGGAGTGCTCGGGTCAAATTTACATGATTAATATACCCCACATTTTCAATTTTGAATGCAGAAAACCCAATGAAATGAAATGACAGCTTTGTTGCTCAGGTCCCACGAAATAAATATAAGGTTATCGTGATTTTCCGCAAAAAAAATGTCTTTATATTAGTCAAGGACCAGGCTGCAACAAACCTGGTCAATCGAGTAACAAAATGTTTTTTTTTAAATGTTTGTACTCACAGCAAACATAAGAGAAATCATTGACTGCCTGTGCGAAAAATGTTTATGGCATTTGTTCGGAAAAAGCATACCATACCAATGTAGTAACAGATTGGTGATACTATCAACATAAAGTATATTGGTCGAGCGATCTGAGGCGCCAGATTCAAACTGGTCCACGAGAGGGAGCGTGGGTTCAAACCCCAGCTCTGGCAGCTTTTTCCATTTTTTCCTTAGAAATAGATCGAAATTCATGAATTCAAGATGGTACCTTCATGAAGGCGACGTGTTCTGTTATTATGGCCCGATTCCAATCAATATTGGTATTTGCATTTTTTTGGGGCCCCAAAACAAATAATTTCTCATGTCAAAGAGCTGGCGGCAGAAAACCTGGCCGATCGAGTAACAGAATGAAATGTTTCAACAGGCTTTCAGTTTGATACAAATCTTGCAAGTGAATTTAGACCCACTTCTTGTTGTCAGATTGACGTGCAATTTGGCAGATTCATAATTCCGGTGACAATTGCATTATGAAATGTTTGCCAAAAAAACCGGCGGCTCTAATATGGCGGACGAGTTTCGTGATTATAGTTCGGCACTATTCAAAATTAGCTTGTGGGGTTTTCATAAGTTGAACATGATGATTTCTTTGTCAAAATTCATGAGTTCAAGATGGCGGCTCCAATATGGCGATGAGTTGACTGGTTATAGTCTTATTGCAATATAAATTGATATGTGGGGTTTTCGGGATCAAAGATCATGATTTTTTGTCAAAATTCACGAATTC
Source organism: Gonioctena quinquepunctata (assembly GCA_018342105.1). Lineage (NCBI taxonomy): Eukaryota > Metazoa > Arthropoda > Insecta > Coleoptera > Chrysomelidae > Gonioctena > Gonioctena quinquepunctata. The sequence goes on along the minus strand of JAFIRS010000919.1, from coordinate 233,049 downwards.
AAGATGGCGGACCCAAGATGGCGACGACTTTTGTGATTAGTGTCCAATTCTATTCAAAATTGGTGTGTGGGAGTTTTTGGAGTCGGATATCATGATTTCTCATATATTTTATATTCGCGGCAAGCTTTTGAGTCTGTTACTCATAGAATATCTTAGGTCAAACAATTAAACAAATTATTTTTTCCTTATTTGTGTGAAAGCTTGTTTTAATTTATTTTTTCGACAATTTCCATTCAATTCTTTCTAGTCATTCATGAAATCGGTCATCTCATTGAATTCTGATAAAAATTGATGATATACGACTCCAAAAAAACCCACATACCAATTTTCAATGGAATCGGACCAAGATAATAACACATCGCCTTCATGAAGCCGCCATCTTGAATCCATGAATTTCGACTATAATCACAAAAGTCGTCGCCATCTTGAATTCGTGAATTCTGACAAAAAATCATGACATTGACCCCAAAAACTCCCACCCACCAATTTCTATCGAAAAAGGGCTATAACCACAAAACTCATCGCCATATTGGAGCCGTCATCTTGAATTACTAAATTTTGACAAAGAAATCATGATGTCCAACCCCATAAACCCTCACATACTAATTTTGAATACAATCTAACTATAATCACAAAATTCGACCATCGCCCTCATTTTTCATTTTTTTTGCAAATATTCCATAATGCATTGTCAACGGAATCAGAATACCTGCCGAATTTCAAGTTGTTCGGACAACTAGAATTGTGTCAAAATTCACTTGTAATATTTGAACTTAACATACATACATATGTGAAATTAAGTAGGAGCTTGTTGAAACATTTCATTTTGTTACTCGATTGGTCATGTTTTCTGCAGCCAGCTCTTATACATGAAAAATGATTTGGTTTGGGACAAAAATTCTCCACAAACAAATTATTTTTCTATTTGCAGAAAAAAATTACATGAAAAAACTGCCAGAGCTGGGATTTGAACCCACGCTCTCTTTCGTAAACCAGTTCTAATCTGGCGCCTCAGACCACTCGACCAACTCGATTGATACTTCATGTTGACAGTATTACCACCCAGTTGATACATTGGTATGGTTGCTTTTTCCGAAAAAAGGCAATACAAAACTGATGCACAACTTTGGCTCAGGCAGTCAATGACATTTCTCATGTCTACTGTGAGTACTAAGATTTTAAAAACATTTCATTCTGTCATTGACCAGGTTTCCTGCAGCCCGCTCTTAGCTCATATGTATGTAATGACTTCATAGAAACAAATATGAACTAACATCGTATTTGAATGAACCTCAAACAGTTTAAAGTGCATGAAAAACTTTAATAATAAAGTTATTAATTTTGTCAGGAAACCGGCACTACTCAACATTCACTGTTCGCAATTTTTCAGTTTATCTACAGCGCCATAGAAATCAGGAAGACCAACCTAACAAATTATAGAACCTGCAAGAGTTAATAATAAATAAACGTTTATTTCTCAGGCCATATCCGCAGCCGCAACTACTTTAGAACAAATTTATTCCATTATATCAAATGATAAGTTTTTCTACTGTTGGAGTGTTCGATACTGAGAACTAACTGAATGATTGATTCATTGATCAATTGATTCCACTCTTGAAATCAACTGAATTGAATGACACGAACTACCTTGTTACTGAATTATGTTGGATGATTGGCTAAATGACTTGAATTTTGACTTGACTTGAATTTTGAACCGATTTGAACCGCAGTGCTTCGATGCACTTAGTCGAATCATTCGAGCTCGATCAACTGACTGATAGCTATTTCACTTTCGCTCCCATAAGGCAACAACACGAGCTGTTGAAATAGCCGCGCATAGAATTCGAATGAACAAATCGCGTTACCCTAATTATACTCTAATTCATCTATCAAATATCAAATAAATCAAATAATTCATCGATTCAGTGTTCTATTCATTGCCTATCATTTATTTATCATTTATTAGTTTCTGTACAGGTTATGAGTGGATACCGATTCCGTTCTTCATCGCTTGATTATTATAGGCCAGTCAAAATTGACCTTCAATTCACATTAATTACAAACATTTCTTTAGCACTGCCGTATGTTGAGGCATCCAGTAAAGACTAAATATGAAAATTTGCACACTCATCCGGTTACCGAAAATCACTCAAATTTGCATAAAACGTTAATTAGCAATATCTCCTTGGACATAATTGCAAACATTGTGCAAATTGCAGGTATATTCCCTTACATTTTTTCTATATCCCTTGTGAAATTTGAACACGCAATTTTTAACCAGAAATACGAATAATCCTTGATTACATTGTAATTAGCGCTAATTCTAGTTACAAAATTGCAAACATTGTGCAAATGTGTGGTAAAATCATGGTTCCGTCACCCCTGAAATGGTTTAATTTGCAAATTCGTCATATGTACGGAACATCCAAAATTATGGATAACGCTAGAAACAGTCTCAGGGGCAAAGATTTAGGGGTCACGAAATTGCAAACAATGTTTTCATGCTTTGCAAACTTTGGTAGCATATTTTCAAGTCGCCAGTTGAGTTTGCACCTTTTCCAGTATCCCGGAAGATGGTGGAAATGAACATTATTGTTAGAAGCAATTCCCCAAAATTTCAAACTTTGTGCATTTTTTCTTGAAGTTCTGCTATGGCAAACAAGTCTACGTATAAATTTGCAACCCTATAAAATGTCGGGAAAGCCGGGCAATAGAATATTCCACTAGGAAAAGCTATGCATACCTAATATTTTATCACTATATTTCAACTTCAAGCACATTAGAAGCAAATTTGTGAGTTTGTCATCTCGCCTATTATCTGTTTTTCAGAGCATTATGGAATAAATTTCGTAAAATGTAAAAGAATCCGAAGTACAGTATTCTCCAATATAAACTCTATGGTTTTATTGAAAAAAGGTCAAGATTTGCAAAACATTTTATAAAGACTTGATTTAAGTGTTCTATAGGTAAGTGCTGATTAGTCAATTTGAGTAACTTCAATCAAAATTCAGTGTTCTAGACTTGACTTCATGGATATAAAATTCACAGGAGTGTACGAAACATGTAAAAAAGTGTCACTCAAAAAAAAATCCAAATTTTATATTACCATATGGTAAATCATATAGTAATTCAGACGTTCTGACCAAATGTACAGTGAAATTATTACTCAGATGGCTATGTTACATGATTTTACCAAATGGTAATATCAAATAATTGTACTGAATGATTTTATCACGTAATATCTACTGAATGATTATCTGTACGTACGAATACCAAATAGTGGTAGAATATTATGTCTTATCAAGTGGTATTTTTAGATAGAAAACCATCAAGTTGAACTATGTGTTGGAACTATACAGTGTTATCATCTAATATAACCATTCGGTGGATTCGTCTAATTTCACTATCAGGTATCATGAAAATGACGATATGACTTGACAATTTGCTCAAAAGCATAAAAAAATCACCGGCTTCGGTGATTTGGTCCTTGAATAATTATCCTCTGATAATAAAAGCCGATTCCACCAGATCGGGTTCAATTATTGAGCGGAAATTGCAAAAAGATTAACATCTCACGAAAATCGCCTCAATTGATGATATTCCATTGCTCTGCTTTGCCGACGTTTCATGGGTTCGCAAATTCATACGTCAACTTGTTCGCCTCTCCAGAACTTTGAGGAAAAATGGACCAAAGTTTGGAATTTTGTGCCATCCGCGAAAATCGTCTTAATTGATAATATTCTAGGGCCCTGTTTTCCCGACCTTTTATAGGGTTGCAAATTTATATAAAGACTCAATTGCAATTCCAGAACATTGGGAAAAAATTGCCCAAAGTTTGGAATTTTGTGTCATCTGCGAAAATCGTCTTAGTTCATAATATTCTATTGCCCGATTTTTCCGTAATTTTACAGGGTTGCAAATTCATACGGTGACTTGTTTGCCATAGCAGAACTTCAAGAAAAAAATGCACAAAGTTTGGAATTTTGTGGCATTTGCGAAAATTGCTTCTAATAATAATGTTCATTTCCGCCATCTTCCGCGATACTAAAACAGGTGCCAACTCTATTGCCGACTTAAAATTATGCCACCAGAGTTTGCTAAGCATGAAAACATCGTTTGTAATTCCGTGACCCCTGAAACTTTGCCACTGACACTGTTTTTGCGTTATCCATTATTTTTGGATGTTCCGTACACATGAAAAGTTTGCAAATTTAAAGCATTTTAGGGGTGACGAAACCACGATTTTACCACAAATTTGCACAATGTTTGCAATTTTGTAACCAGAATCAACGCTAATTACAACGTCATCAAGGATTATTCGTGTTTCCGGTTGAAAATTGCGTGTGCAAATTTCACAAGGGATGTAGAGAAGAAGTTAGGGAATATACCAGCAATTTGCACAATGTTTGCAATTTTGTCCAGATATATTGCTAATTAACGTTTTATGCTAATTTGAGTGACATCCGGTTACCAGATGAGTGTGCAAGTTTTTATATTCAGTCTTCACTGGATGACTCAACATCCGGTGGTGCTAAAGAAATAATTGTTATTATTGTGAAACGGCGGTCTATTTTGACTGGCGTATTATTTCGACTACGAGAATATCCCGATTGAAAGGATTGAATATCACGTTTAAATCTGGAATAAACTTCCGAACTCATACGCTAGATAACTTTGTCACTGTGCTCGTATTTTTGTACACTGAAAACTATCCAATGTTCCGAGAATGAATACGTTTTCTTCCTTCTACTGGGATTAGAGCTCAATAAAGTCTTATTACTCACACTTTCAAATATTTTCTCAAGAGTCTGGTAAAACTAACTTCATATTGATAAAGTATGATGATAATACGTGATGGTCATAAAGTGATACAAGGCACATTAAATCATACGTTTTGTTTGCAGGCTACTGAATAGGCTTAGTCGATGTGAATTTGCTTGTTTTCCCCAATTCCGTAATTCAGACCTATTCTGCTAATGAGCTCGTTATAACATATTCTCTCCCTGGTCATGTATAAAGCAGCAACACATGAGAATAATTTTAATAGATATTCTTGAATAATATTATCCCTGTTACTGTGTATGATATGACACAAGGGTCAACAGGCAGACGATAATGAGAAGTGAAATTTATTACGCTGGAATTTTGGGGTGTGCTCATATGACTTGTTGGATTTGGAGCATTTTGATAATTATATTATTGGTTAAACATTGTGTGTTGTTTTTCATTGTTACCCAGAGTATTCAGTAAGTCTACCAAAGGGTGATACTGGACCATTCTACTGCCATATATTGGTTATATATATTCATGAAACATGAACATATCGGTGGGGTGTTAGTATTTTTACACCCAAAAGAAGTTCATTTCGATTTTCAAATTGAATTTTCAACAAAAATCGGAAAAGTAGAACTGATAGAAAAGGGTATTATTTGATAACAACAATAGTATTTTTAATTTGCTAGTTTTTTTCACAAAACGTTCTTATGACATCCTGTACATTGGCACGTATCTATATATAGGTGAAAGATGTGTCGAGTATCTCAAGGGAAACCAATTATCCCGAAAGTTTATGGGAACTAATGTATTGTAGAGTGGGACTTGGTGAACTTCTAAAGTTCCGAACAATACATGTAGTCTCATAACTCCATATAACAAACACATATTTCACGTGTTATGTTTTCCTTGAACACGTACATCTCACAAATCTAATATTTTTGATAATTTCTTGGAAAATCCTATGGGTTACTCCACAATGCAACGCGAATTGATATTTTCATACAGCTGAACCGAACTTATACAGTAATGACCAAAAGTCCGTCACCCCCCGTAACTTCTTTATTTTACATACTACAAAAAATGGCAAATACAAAAGATGTAGGGTTTTATTCGAACTCTTTGACGACGCGAATTTAATCAATTCAGGATGTCTCAAAGAAGCGCAGTGACTCAGTCATTTATTTTTTGAATATATAATAGAATTTTTTGAATTCAAGTTAAATTCTGAACAATTTTTATGAATTGTGTTATATGAACGGAGTTAATAGTTTTGGGATTATGAACACTTGCAGATCATTATTTTGGCTACTTCTGCACCAGATCAGTGAGAAAACCGTAACGAATGGATTTTGTTCCATTCGTTACGGATTTTACTTTCCTTTCCTAACTTTTTGGAAGCTATCTAATACTACTAACTACTGATCGGCTCTATGAATGTGATAATTACATCGTCGTACCATTTTTACCATTTTTCAAGTTCTTGAATGTCAAGGAGAAGTAGAACAAATGAAACCATAGCAGACGTTACTGAACTGATATCAGATTTCCTTGCGGATTGTTCAACTCAAAATTATTTTCGATCAGACAATAATATCTTTTCTCCTGATAAAGGACTGATAATGGGCATTCCTTTCAGTCCTTCATCAACCGAAAAATTTATGGAAACTTGGAGGGAAAAATTCACAATAATGCAGTATTTACATTTTTTTTGTACTGGTATAGGTACGTGGGAACTGGAAGGTAACTAGAAATATTCTTCGACTTTATCAATGCAATGCACCCTCCAATTGAATTCACAAAAGAAATGGAAACAGATGATTATATAAACTTATTAGACCTAACAAAAATCAGTAATTATCCATGAACCTTCAAATACAGACATCACCATACACAGTACCAAAACATATCCATACCAACTTAAATTAGCAGCATGAACCCTATGATACATAGATTGATCAATATTCCCATTTCGGAAAAAAAAAATAAACAAATGAATATAATTAAAAAAATGCAATTAATAACGCTTATTGCCCAATCCTGATGAATAATGCTCCTTCGAAAAAACTTTAAACCTAGAAAATTTCTGTTAATTTTGATATTTGGTAAGCTGTGGAAGTTTCTTTGATAAGTGGTAAGGGAGTGTATGTATAGCGTAACGGGGCAGTATTAGTTGCATTATTGTCGATGTTAATAGTAGGTAATGTTAATAATAGGTGGTGATATCTCCCCATTGTAGTCTCTAGTGATGCTGATGTATTGAACAATAGTATATTATTCAACGAGCGAGAAATGTGGCCATTACTCGTGAGAATGAAGTTTGTCGACGCGAGCCGAAGGCGAGCGGCGTAAATCATTCGAGCGAGTAATGGCTATTTCTCGCGAGCAGAATACTATAATTTTTCTGTGACTTATATCAGAACTATTTGAAAATGAGATTCATTCGTGAAGGAAAACCTGAAAGAGTGTAATACATTTAATTGCATAATAGGAAGTTTCTATTGAATGAAAAATTCTATAATTATATTTCGGAAAATTTCATAACATAAACAAAATTATTTTTGTTAATGAAATTAATAGTAAAATTGGAACGGTTAGTAATCATAACTGAAGGAATCGAGGATTCTATGTCCAAATTCACATTTCCATTTCTCATTTTCGACGTGTTCTGTGCAATAAATGTTTGTGAGATGTTGATAGTACTGGTAGACGGTTTCATTGAACCCAAGATTTTTTCTGCAGTATTCATTTTATTTTTCATCGAATCATCTATGTATCCTTCCGCCACTGATGTTGACTTCCACCATCCATGCCTCTTCAAAGAAGTGATGTCTTCACCCGCATCCACTAGAAGGGTGGCAGATGATCTACGAAAGGTATGTCCAGTATATAGTTCTGGATTTGGAAGTGTCAAAAATGTTGCAATTTGTTTTCCCATGGCTCCGAATTTATTCATTCCAATTCTTTGATTGGTGCATTTACCTTTCTGATAATTGAAAAAAAATTGATTTGTTAATATATTACTCGGTCGTAGCGTGATATATTCAATACAAATATGCCAAAAAGGCTCAGTTATGGTGAACTTCTGAACAATTTTTGTTTTGGTGTTTGGTATGGTGACTAATATAGCCGATCCAAGATCTTCCAAGTCCCCCATTTTCATAGAGTGCATTTCATTCGCACAACAGGCTCCCATGATTTCCATGATCAGTGCAACCTTAAAAAAAAGTACATAAAAAATATTTCCAATTTTCGTTATTTTATCCAATTTTGAACAGTTTGATCATTGTTAAATCAGTGGTTGGAAAAGAAATAAACCTCACCGGCGACTAGATTGGAAGCTATATGCTAACGATGTGCTTGCAAATTAAAGTGATATGAAGCTATTCAAGTTCCTAACTAGGTTCTCTCATTTGGTTGAGTGAACTTTTAAAAAATATCAATTTCTTACCTTTGTCGCAAGATATATTTCGTCAGGTGCTTTGTTTATGAATGAATTTATTTCATCTGGAGTGAATGTTTGAGCCTTTCTCGGTACATAACCATCGTATTTGTGTTTCAAAAACACACGTAATTTTGAATAACGTTCTATGTTCACGTCGTGGTTGATTAGAATGGTACTTCTTAACATTGAATATTGTGTCCAAAGCGAGGACGATTAATATTTTTCAGCTAATTTTCCGAAAACGAATTCACATTATCTCTCTTTCGCCAATCCATGAAAATTACATATATCGTCTCATATCTTTTTAGGATTTAATTGGTAAAAGATTTGAAGATGTTATTTTCGCCGCACTACGAATTTCTGGTGGGGTACACTCATTGTCACTTTCCGAATCCATCTTTTCCTTCTTGTTTTTCGTTAGAAACTATAACTTTTACAAAACGAACTGTCAATTCAATGAATATGACGTTTGAAAACAAGTTTGAAGTTGTTAAATTCTCAAGGCATACTTGCGAATGGAAATAATTCATACACAACTGCATGGTGATGAATATGCTCATCTGTGATTGGCTTCAAAGTGTTGAGTAATGAATCTGGTTCAACTGTGATTGGTTCGAACCTGTTGAGTGATGGATCATTACCCACCCGAGGACGAAACTGGAGTTCATTACTTATCAAGAAATGGTCATATAAATGACGCTTTTTCCAATAGTCATAGAAAAAATATGTTCCATCATACTGGGAGATTATGCATCCTCTGAAAATAGGTTGAAAATTGTATTGATTTTTTTGTGAAAACTTATATCGGAGATTCTGTACAGTCCGTTTTTCATTTGCTTGATTAAATTAACTTCAATCGATTGCTTGTATTATGACCACTACTTAATGTATCTCCCTCAGCTGCATGATTTCCTGTACTTATCTATCTCAACAATATTATCTGTTGTTCCTATGAACTTTTTGTCTTGAAATTATTCTGAGTGTGATACATCTTTTGTTTCAAAAGTTAACTGGATATGTGGGTCAAAACTGTTAAAAGTGTCGAGAATCTCTTCGATACCATCATTCGGCAGTTCTACAATAATGTTTCATACATATTTTTTGATGAAATGAGGCCGCTAATATTGTTGGGATTGAGACACTCATGTGCGCCAAATGTTTGTTAGTACGTTTTGTTATCAAAGGAGAAATATATGTTTTCAAAGAGGGAGCTTAAAAGTTTCATAGAATTTTCTTCAGCGATATTGTGGATTGCTCTCAGGCAAGCATCTAGATAGACATTTCAGAATGAATATATATACATATTGTTATGTTGTATATGATTGTTGGATCTTTTTTTTTATTTTGATTTATTCGAATTTTTGTGACATATACTGATCATAACAAGAGAAAACTCCGGCTATGATGCTTGTTACCTTTTTTTCCTGAACACATTACCTCTCATTTTTTTTCTTTCTATCTCACCTTTTTCCAGCTCAGTCGGCACGCCTATGTAGAGATGATTCTCTCAATCTCAGGAGGATTGCAGCTGCGCTATCTAGTTGTTTTCTTGATGTCAATATACTGTCCATTAATAGTAAGATAGATGTTTTTTATTGAAATATTACTTGAAACAACCTATGTCTGCGATATCTATCGTATTCTGGTTATACTTTTCAACCAATCAAAATTGAAAATACAAATTAGCTTGCTCATGTGCAATAATAGAAATATTCCAAAACAAATATTTATAGGTTATTGTCAGTCTTTTTGATAATCAGAAGGAGAATATTTTCACTCAAATTGATGTGTTTTTGTGATCAAGCCAAAAATGTGACAGTTCGATGAATATTCCCACTGGATTGAGATGAAGATAAGATACCTGTTATGAGAATTTCTCGCACTCACACGATTCCAGGAATGTTCTGTGGTTAGTTTGGAGTGGATGTCTTACGGAATTCGCCCTCCCTACTGCTAGTGAAGTGAAAAGTTGGGATTCTAGCCTCCAATTCTTGGAAAGTGATTTCTTAGTAGATTTTGCTCCAAGTTGATTGTATGCATTAATCTCTCTTAAATGCCACATTTATAAGCATTTTTCTTTGTAATTGAACAAAGACATTTTCAGTTCTGCTTCATTTTTCAGTTTCTTTTCTCGACTCCTTGTTTTTCTTCCTCCTTGGTAACCATCACTTTTTTGTTATCTTTTATCATTTTTTAGTTTCAGCACCTTTTTTTCAAACACATTTTTCAACTTCTTACCTATTATACTTATGTTATTTACAAAGTTGATTTCTACACATAGTACTATTTACAAATATTTCTTCAAGTTGTCATTTCCCATTTTTCTATGCTCAAATTCAATTATTTTGATCATTCAGAAAAAAAATTATATGACATTTACCTGTCATGTTTCCTTTTGGTTCTAAATTTGTATACAGGATGTTTCTTGCATATAAATATAATGTCATAGCAGGTATTTATGCAGTTTTTTTTATATCATTTTCACCTATTTTATTTTTATATTTGACATATATACCATATCATAACAATATAAATATATATGTACATATATATATATATATACATATATATATATATATATATATACATATATATATACACATATATATATATTGATGAATTATTGAATATAAGGTTTTTTTTATTCAATTTTGTTTCAATATCTAAGATATTGGAATAAATTATGTTCAAACTTTGAAAATCCGTTTTTTTATTCATTGAAATAGAGTTTGATTAAAACATAGCTGCATTCCCACAAAATATTTACATTTTAAAAAGTGTTCAGCTACAAAGAAGATTCGTTATATATGTATATATATATATATATATATATATATATATATATATATATATATATATATATATATTAAAAATTTAAAATTTAAAAAAAAGACAAAATTTTATAATATTTAAGTTAAGATGAGCCAGATTGGTTGAAAATTTCCCGAATTAGCGGCTGTTGAAAGAATAAAAAGACCTTCCCAATCTAACATTTTCATGCCAATATTGGAAAACTATGAGTCGCTTGATAGAGCTCAATGACCTACACAACTTCAAGTTTTTCTCTAATATGTACACGTAAATAGAAAATTCCCAATAAATGATTTTCTGTCACATTGCGTATGTCGAAGCCCATGAAGATCCCAATTTCATTTTGGTAATCCATCAGAGAGCACTCAAACGCTGATTTGTCAAAAACAAATTCAGTTTAATGGTGTGACGTTTCGAAATAAATACTGAAAAAATTTGGGATGTTTGAAAAACCAGAACTCAATTCCATGAGTGGGGATCTACGAAAAAGTTAATGTTTTGATAAAACGTACATCTATGTTAATTGAAATAAAATAGCAAATCCTGAATCCACTTCTATAATGAAGCACATTTCCAATTCTGGAATCCATCTCGCGTATAAAGCAGAACCTTGATGTCGGAAAATTCATCAAAGAATGCAGTTGGATAGCAAGTTTTCACAGAAAAACATATCAGTATGAACAGTGTGAATCATTTCCATAGAAACGTTCTGGTGTTTGGAATTTAAGAATGGCCGATCATATTCTGTTGTAGGTTGTATTGATCTTGTATAAAACTGGAACTTGTCATGTGGAGTTGGTGAGAGAGATCTTGCTATTATGGAACCCTGATGTTGTGTTGATCTCCGAAATATCTGATTGGATAACGCATAACGAAAACACTCTACGGAAATGATTTCAAGATATATTTTTTGAATTTCATAATTGTTTATCAATTGAATATGATGTCGTGCATCTCATAGTAGATCGAATTGATGAACTAACGTGTTTTATTTTGATTTTTTGGAAGTTTGTTGCACATTCATCTTCATTGATTGTCATAGTCTCGATTTGATTTTGACAATTATCCGACGTAATGCAGATACTGAATCTAAGGAGAAGTGTTCCGAAATATGACCGAAATAATTACATCGTTCATCAATTTCTGATATAATTCTTAATGAGAATTGCTCTGACAGTCAGTGGCATGTGGTACATTACTGACAAGTCTGAAATATATACAACACTGTAACGTATTGGAGAAAATCGACCTATTTGACCTCACATAATACAGGGTTCTTGTTTGACTGACGCATTCAAAACGTAGAACCCTTGGTTGAAATTAAAAAAGTATTTATGGTTTCAGGTGATCTGCTAGTCGGGGCAGCGTGATAACCAAGTCAATTACTGACTGTTCTTTGATGCACGCATGAGGTAAAAAGGGTATTCTCAGTTGATTTACAATTGTCCTAGAGGTGATGAAAATCTATTCTATGCACTCGAGCATTTAATAATAAAATATGTAGAATTGCGAAATGATTTCTTGAAAAATATAAGAAATAGAGCCAAAAAAATATGTTCATTCTGAATAAAAGTGGAACAACAAACAAAGATATGTTTATAAAGGCCATGATGGACGAATACAGGCGATAGCGAACCTCAGAGTTATGATAAATATAGAGTAATAACAAATACAGATTTGTCAAGATCTGTTTGGATCTGGGAGAAATATTAGTATGGATCGCTGGTTTGTCAGTTGCGATCTCGTCCATAAATTGAAAACAGAATATAGACTCACAGTCGTGGGTAAAATAAAAAGCAATAAAAGAGAACAGCTGCAAATTTTAATACATACTGAAGATCGTCCTGTGGGCTCTTCTGTTTTTGGGTTTGGTGTTCATATGTGCCAAAAAAATTTAAACAATATGCTGATGCTATCTTCGTTTCACAACAGTGATACAGTCGACCCAATAACTGGTAAACCAGAAGTTATTTCATTTTACAATAGTACTAAATGGCTGAATGTTGAGTCGTTATTGTGGATGGAATGAGCTCCTGTTATAATGTTGCAAGTAATACGAAACTATGGCCTGTAGTTGTGTTTTACGGTATTTTGAACATTGCTAGCATAAATGCATTCATAATTACCAGGCACAACGACCCACATCAGAATCATAGTGAACAGAGAAGATTATTCATCAAGACTTTGGGTTTGGAGTTAATGAAAGACCAAATGGAGTCCAGAGCTACCATGTCAGGTATACATTTCTACATTCGAAATGCAATAGCTAAACATACTGGAATCGACAATGAAGAAAAACCTGACCCTCCACCCAACAAAAGAGGGCACTGCAAGTATTGCAAAAAAAAACCTCGTTATTATTGTGAATTTTGTGCAGCATACAGAGCCAAGAGTCACATATTATCGAGTTGTAGAGAATGTGTTCAGCAGCGGTATTCGTCAGAGACTATTACGTTTTCCAAAAATTAAGCATTTTGGGTAATCATTCGAAGACTCCATTGACAAAAGTCTACTCCATTGCAAAAATCTCGCGCCTTGACTCGTTGAATATGGTAAGTATACAATTGGTCATCCTTTCAAAATTTTTCAGATTAGTTTATTGCTAACATTAGGGGTGTTAGCAATTTGTCTTGTACCTAATTCCGGACGATCTTCAATCATATTGAGAACCTCTTCTTCCAGTGCCACCGTTCTCATTACTCGTAGATGACCACAATCAGTTGTTCGTTTTCGAAACGTCCCTCTTTCACAGAGACGTTGGTGAAGTTTTGCATGAATTGTGTGATGAGGTATCACGCGCTGAAGATACATCTCTGCATAGAGCGGTCAAGCTTCCAAATGATTTCCATTGGCACGACCATACATAAAATGCATATCGGTCATTTCAGCGTTAGTGTTATTATTCATATTGAAGATTGAAAAGACACAATTGAACTTTCAACTACCACATAGAAATCAAAGCGACTTGACAGCCACCTACTAGATTCTTTCGAATTCAGAACACTCCGATTGAAGTCACAAGGTGTGCAAACAAAACGTAACAGCCACCTACTAGATTTTTTCGATCTCATATACAGAAGATCCGTTCATGCACAATGTTGTATTCTATTTTTCATTGGGAAACTATTGCTTTTACGGACACAACACAGTTGCTAATCAACTTTTGCAATGGATCGTTCTTTTCAACACATATTTTTCAATCGAGAAATTGTGTTTCGTTTAAAAGTTCTGGTGAAAAATGGAATAAGGGTTTTATGTTTCACCTCTTTGAAAGATCACAAAATTAAAAAAATATTCATAGGTACCTTTTTTATTGGTAGAACATACCCACAAAATGCCATTTCTTCAACTCTTCAGCAATTCAAAAAAAAACTAGTTTTCTTCTCATTTTTGGAAGCGTGTAACTTTTCAAGGAAATACCTGAGAGTTTTGCTTACATGAAAGACCCTCTTTGATTTTTGACAAGGACTCACCTCCTTAAAACTTTCGCACTCATTTGGTAACACCCTGTATAAAATAAATTGTTTCAACTGTGAAAAATGTTATATTGGGATGACCCAACAAATCAAACAAAACGGCACTAGCATTACATCATTTGTTTTAGAGACATGAATGCAATTTCGAAGAAACTCAAATTATAGACATGGAAAGTAATTATTACAAGAGAAATATCAGTGGGATGATTTGAATATTCCTTAATGACACATCGGATATGAGAACAGAAATTGAAAGATCAAGTATTTGCTGCAATCATATTTCAAATAAATATATTTTTCTGCAGCCGTCTCGAAAATAAAATTTTCGGTATGATTTATAGAATCGAAATTACCACTTCACACAAATGGCTGATTTTGGGACGATTTTTTTTACTTTCGAAACGATTTCTTCACTTTTGGGACGATTCTTGTAACTTTCGGGACGAATCTTGTTACTTTCGGGACCATTTTGGATTTCTATGTAGGTGGCTTTGACAATAACATGTATTTCATTATGACAGCGCTTGTCATGTAACATTGGTGTGTGTTTTTTCGCTTTTCAAATCCGAAAAATGGAAATCAGTAGTATAAGTGAGGCTGAAATGATTCCACATGAGATGAGTGAATTTGCTTATGAATTATTGCCAGTTAAGTCAAGAGAGAGGTATGAATTAGTCTACTATTTTTTTCAAAAATAGAGCAATGATAAAATTACGCATACCACAAATGAACAAGTGATTTTTGCATATTTAATGACAAAAATCTGAAATCTCAAAACCATCAAGCCTCTGGAGCAATTACTCGATGCTCAAGTCCACAATTAATAGTCGAAATAATATAGATATAAGCCGCCATCCCAAAGTTATTGCTTTCCTTGAAAAAAAATCGATTGGCTATAAACCAAAATATTCAAAAGTATTGAATAAAGAAGAAATATATCTCTTATTATCAGAAGCTGGAGATAATATCTACTTGATGACAAAGGTAATATAATCAAATCTAATTTCTCTTTTTCCTTATGATTATTTCACTTTTATTTTAGGTTGCATTATTAATTGGTTTGGTAGGCACTTGTCCTCGTGAAGAGTTTTGTCAAATGAAGTTGTATGATATAGAAGATGAGACAACCATGTTAGTGATTGAAATTCCTAATTCTAAGACGAATATGGATAGAACTTTTGTCGTCATTGGAGAAAATATTATTTAGTTGTACAGAAAATATTTGTCATTACGTCGAGCAAACAGACCACATCGTAGATTATTCGTTAATTATGAAAACGGAAAATTTACTATACAACCTATTGGTATTCACACCCAAAGTATTCACACCCAAATTACTGAATCCCGGGCACTGTGTAAGCAGGAGCTCAGCCACTTTACTTGCTGAAAGTGGTGGTAGTATAACCAATTTGAAGAGACATGGAGGATGGAAATCAACCAATGTAGCAGAGGGATACATGGAAAATTCTTTAAGAAACAAAATTCACATAGCTTCACAGATTGAAAAAGGCCGTAACGAAATTAATATTTCAAAAACTAGTACAATTACTGATGCGCCTTATTCTAATTTCAACAGTGCTACTTCTGTTAATATCCCTAAGAATATTAATATAATCATAATTGTGTAACTAATATTCATAAGTAATGTAATCATAAGAGTGATTGTTATATGTAATTGTCTTCACAGAGTGGGCTATTGAAAACGAAACAGCGGCTCTGTAGGTTGGCAGAACCGAATTATATAAAAACGCTCGGACACGTCAACTACATTTTCGAGGGGGACATATTTCGCGATGTAATTCACCCCAAATACATTCCATCCTTCGGAGCTGTGACCGCCACCCCTAAATTTTTGAATGGCAACACATGACAAGTGATATTTTATTCGAAAGGTATTTTCCTTCCTAATATCAAACAATAAAAATAATTTAATTCTATCAATTTGTTTTCGAGATATAGAAATATGAAGTTGGGAAATCACTTTTCATCCACTCAATCAATAAAAATAACATCTAACAATGCAACTGTTCAAAGATAATTATCATAGTCAAGGAATTGAATGATCTAACTGTTCACCAACAAATAACATGCAATTCCGTTTCAAATTTTCTATTTCATCTTCATTTACTTGATCGAAAAAAATTTAAGGTTCTTAAGATGTTTTTTCGAATTCGACTCAAATGCGAGTAAAACAAAAATTTGTATGAGATAATTTTTTTCGCCAAATCGCAATTGTGGATGTCTATCAGTGTCGAACTGATCTTTGATCCAACGACATCAGAGTGAATTACTTGACAAAAGCTGCTGAATATCTTTCCGCAATAATGGTGTATACGATCGCGGGAAGAGTTGAAATAATAACAATTTTTTTTAGGAATGATGAGTGCGGTAACCGTACATCTAATTTGTTCAATGAAACGCATCTCGATAAACTTGTTGCCAGAAAATACGTTCTAGAATTAGTGCAAAAAATTCGTCAAACTGGATCAGCAGCCAACAAGAAACGAGACCCAGAACGTTAATTTCCATTGAGAAATGAAGCTGTTAAAGTTGCACTTTGAGTACATGCAGATCCAACATTGAGCACAAGGAAATTGGCTAGTGTTACCAATATCAGTAGAACCAGTTTCCGCCGAATCCTGAAATATCATAAATTCCACCCCTACAAAATACATTTGGTTCACCAATTGAATGAAGATGATTTTGATAGGCGACAGGAATTTTGTAGAATTATGACTAGGAGAATAGATGATGATGAGAATTTCCTTTTCAACATTTGCTTTTCTGATGAGCCTACATTCTTTTTGAATTCGACTGTGAATCGTCATATTAGTCGTTATTGGTCAGATGCCAATCCATACTCAAACTCCCCAAAAACTCAATGTCTGAGCCGGTATTTTCGGGGACCGTTGAATTGGACCAGTATTTCTCGACGGTAACCTGACAGGAGTAACTTATTAGGAATTATTGAATGAATTTGTTCATCCACAAATAGTAGACATCATTGGAAATGACGATCGTTACCATGAAGATATTGATTGATTGATATTTCAACAAGACCGAGCACCTCCACATTATGCATAGCCTGTTAGGGCGTTTTTGGATAGAATGTTTCCTGGAAGTTGGATTGGAAAAAGAGGCTCTATAGAGTGGCAAGCCAGATCTTCAGATTTAACCCCACTCGACTTTTTCCTATGGGGTCACTTGAAAAACAAAATTTTTGCAACCGAACCAGAATCTCTGGAAGATTTATGAAGGAGAATTATTGAAGAATGCCTTCGAATAATGCCGGAAATTCTACGAAATGTGAGTTTGAACAGAACTTGTACTATTGTATGGAAATGGGAGGTAGACAGTTTGAACAATTAGTTCATTGACAATATTAATTATTGCGACAGTTGCTTTATCAGATATTGTTTTCATTGATTGAGTGAATAAAAAGTGATTTCCCAACTTCAAGTTCCTATAACTCGAAAAAGGAATCAATAGAATTAATTAATTTTTGTTGTTTGATATTGGGAAGGGAAATAACTTTCAAATGAGGTATCACTTGCCATATGTTGCGGTTTAAATATTTATGGGTGGCGGTCACAGCTCCGAGAGATGGAATGTATTTCGAGTGAATTTCATCGCGAACGATGTCCTCCTCAAAAATGTAGTTGATGTGTCCTCACCTACGGCTCGTCCTGGAAAGTTTCTTTCATCCCGTGAAATATCACTTTCGTAACTTGTTACGTGAATTACTATTTTATGAACCAGACTAAAATGCTCTTCCATTTCCATGAAGTCTCGTCGAGGAGGCCGCACTAATGGATGAGATAAAACATACGTTTTTTATTGTTTTTTCTTCTTTTTTGAATCTTCTAAGAAAAGAGATTCTATTTGTTCCTTACTCTGTGTTTTAACGATTTCGGTCCAGAAAATAATTTCAATATTTGAAATACTCCATCCGCCACATGACAAATAATATGAATCTTCAACGAACTCGTCTTCAACCGAACAAAAATTTCATCTGAATAATCAAAAAGGTAGATCTCTATTTGGTGTTAAATAGTTGTGTTACGACACTTTTCGTATCTTCGTTATATTTTAAGTGTGTTGACTATATTGTTTTGTTTGTCTGTTTGCCCCTTTTATTCCTCAAATTTAGTAACAACAATGTTTTTAACACGAGGGAATTACAAATCATGTATTTATCATTGATATAGTTTGAAGTGAAAACAACTTAGTTCTGAGGTATACAATACAGAAGAGTGATATTATTCAGGATGCGTAGATTTGATTTCATTTCAGAGAAACTTCCTTCCCAGTCGATACTTCGAATCACCACGAAATCATCTCAACATCATATCTCTTGACATCATAGCATACGCTCAGCAAATTGATTAGTTAGCGAACAAAACAAACTGTTCGCAAAAAACAACAATGAACTACTGCAATTATGCCGCATAACCTCCAAACAAAACTTACCGCATAAGAGAAAGAACCAAAAAACCAGGGAGCGCACACTTGTAGAACACATCGGGTCTCCAATTATCTCTAATCACTCACACACGCCACTCACCAGCGGAAAGCAAGGGAGTCCTGCGAGAAAAACTCGACGCCTATTCCGAACAGCGTGACTGCGAGTGAACGTCCGAGGAATCAGCACATCGGCAGACAAGCGGCAGTTGTAATGCGGATGCAGAGTTTCGCATGGCACGGTGAAATATCGTGTGGCATGCACGAGACGCGCCAGCGCTGCTTCTTGCCGGTCGCAATCAGTTTTCCAGACGAAGAGTGCCACGACAGGTCGGTGTTTCTGGTGGAGGAGATGCGGAAAAGGATCAGCTTGCCGGTCTGTTGTTTTGCTCCGGTCAAGGGACATAAATCAGCTCGTCGAGTGGGGGAATTTCGAGATGTTTGGATGGTCCTTTGAGGACAGAGCGAGAAATTGTTATCTCCATTTGCTCTTTGCACGGTGAACAAGCTCATGAGTTTGTTCGAGTAGCTTTCAGGTATACATGGGATTATTACTGAATATTTGTAATTGCACGTGAATGATTTAAAAAAAAAGTTTTGAAACTTTCAGTTCAGTTGTGATGTGCACTAGTAAATATTGATATATAAATATAATTGATTATAGACATAACGTAAAATTGTTTTTAACCGCTTTCTTAGTTGTTTGACCAACATTTTTTGACCATCTGCGGGAGTCGAACCCGCGCTGGGTGGAAACAGTGGACACAAGACCAACGCTCGTGCCACTGAGCCACAAGCCCTGATGATATAAACTACACAATAGATATCATTTCATGACAAAAATACTACCAGAAAACCGACTGTGCCTTCATACGAAAAACGGTCAGTAGTTATATTCTGTTTTGTTTCCCACTGCCAACTATCATTGCTTATAGACCGGGAGATGGTGACACAAAATATTAGGTCATTTGTACCAATATTGCGGTTCTTCAGGGATCTAATTACGGAATGAAAAAAAAAGAAAATGATGGTCATACCGCTGGTACCGGCGGCCCAATCGCGTGGGCGTTAATCGAACGTGTCGGATAAATAACGAGTGTCGAATGATTTGTTCCACAAAAATGCTTGTATTTTCCGATAGTCGATAAAAAATAAGGCGGTAGCGTAATGCCATATTTCTCCGGTGTGACTTACAGCCCGCCATACCGACGCGAATACATTAATTAGAAAAAAACAATTCAACCATTTGTTCCAGGCTTATTTTCGCACAGCTAATCATCGTCGAGTAGCCATCTACGAAATACACTATGCCATACTTTTCTGACGGTTCCGAATGGCCGCCATACCGCCGCAAAGGAGTTTTTTTTTCGCAAAACGATTTGTACCAGTATATTTTTTGGAAAATTTGATGAAATGTGACCGTTATTATATTTCCCATATGTCTAGTAGGGGGAAAAGGTGCTGCCATACTTGAAAAACTTATTTATTCGACACGTTTTGAAAATACGACTGTAAAATACGTAAAATCAATTTTTATATCATGTAGTCATTGTATTCTGTTCGTTCGGATGTAATTCTACCTAACAAAAATCATTCCAGATTGTAACCAAAAATTGACGATTTGTACCAGTATGGCATTTGGATTTTTGGCAATTATATGATACAATGTGACCATTATTATATTTGCCATACTTCTAGTGGAGGGAAGAAGTGGCTCCATACTTGAAAAACTTGGGTTTTCGACACGTTCCCAAGGTACAAGACATAAACTCATTTGTTACAGTATGGCATCATCGTATTCGGTTCGTTTGGATGAAATTCAACCCGAAAAAAATTATCCCATACTGTAACTATGGGGCGGAAGTCTGTTACATTCGAGCAAAATATGAAAAAAAAATTGGAATGAATTGTGACAGTATGGGATTTCAAATTTTCCAAACTTGAAAACAAACTATGCTTTGGGAAAATTACAAATTACCTGCGTTCCCATACATTATGTCTTACGAACACGATGAACCAATACCTCTACAATTTGAGAAATCTTTCGAGCGCCGGTAGCCGTACAATATTATACGACATATCTGGTTATAAGACAAGATTGCCGCCACCAAGGTGTTTGAAATTTTGTATTTATATTCGTTAAACCTCAAATTTACCGGAAAAATCAGTGCCATACTGGTACAAATCGTTTAGCAAAAAAAAAATTGACTCCCATGCGGTGGTATGGCGGCTATTGGGAACCGTCGGAAAAATATGGCAAGGTGATTTCCGTGAATGGCTACTCGACGATGATCAGCTGCGCAAAAATTAGCCTGGTACAAATGGTTCAATTGTTTTTTGTTGAATTAATGTATTCGCGTCGGTATGGCGGGCTGTAAGTCATACCGGAGAAGTATGGCATTACGCTACAGCCCACTTTTTTTTTATCGACTCTCAGAAAATACAAGCATTTTTGTGGAACAAATTGTTCGACACTCGTTATTTATCCGACACGTTCGAATAACGCCCACGCGATTGGGCCGCTGGTACCAGCGCTATGACCATCATTTTTATGTTTGTCATTCCGTAATTGAACCCCTGAAGAACCGCCATACTGGTACAAATGACCTAATATTTTGTGTCACCATCTCCCGATCTATTAATTTGTTATGAACATTTGAAGGCATTTTTTTATCGTTATTGTTACTTGAGAACTGATGAAGCAATCCCGATGAACTGATGAAGCAATCCCGATTGTAGAAAATCAAAATGCAATGAAAATTAGCCCAGGCATGACTCGATCAGATTATCAGTAACGGAGAAAAACCGGAAAATCTGCGTTTTCAGTAGTGATTGATATGTACTATATCTGTGGAAAATCAGGCACTATTGGATTATTAGTTTTGGCATATTTGCAATTCGATTTTTTTTAATGCACTTTTTTGCAGCAGACTTGGATGCGTCATAGGTGGTCCGATTTCAATAGTTCTGGAGGATTTTGAGAGATAAAGTATAGTACTACAAAATGACTATCCTCATTTTACGTTAAAAATGTTGCGAAATAGGCGAGGAATACTTGCAAACATGACCGAAAACCGGCGAGTGCATGAAAGCGGCACAGGAGTGGGGGTAGAGCAGCGGATTCATAACGAGCGCAGCTTCACCGCATCTGCTGCTTTACCTCCACTATTCAGCTGCTTTCACGCACTCGCCCATTTTCGGTCATGTTTTCAAGTATATTCCATCTGTTTCGCAGCATTTTAACGCAAAATAAGAATACACATTTTGTAGTAATATACTTCTAGTCTCGGAATATTCTTGAAAAATTGGAATCGGACCACCTACGACGAGATCTGCTGCAATAAAGTGCATTTAGAACTCAAATTGCAATTATGCCAAAACTTATGATGCGACAGTGCCCAAGTGGCATCAGTAATGTTTTTTTGAGTTGATTTTTGGACGGAGAACTGAATTTCCTGGCACCTATCAGTAATCCTTTTAAAAGGAGTAGCTCAAATAAAAACATTCCTAGAAGAGGAACAGCCATGATCTCCAAAAAGAACCATGAACACAAATCAGACTGCAATGCATGTATCTTCTGTAAATGTTCTGGCCAATCTTTCGCCAAATTCAGAGATCTTTCAGTAGGGAGAGAAAATGCTCTCAGTATGAAATTGTATTTTCTTTGCCTGAAAGTTTGACATGTGACTTCAAAATCCATATCTGGCAAGTATGGTTATAGGCGATGGCAAAGTTTCCTTCTTCATGTCCAACGTGACGAACAGGAAGAATAACATAGTACTGAAATAATCAGCAACAATAAAAGTGATTCCATCAAAAGAACCCCCCATCTGTCTAGTTTTGTGCCAGTTCAAATAGTGAGTCAATACCACGAGAAACCAAAACTATTCCATTGAAATTATCGCCAGTTATTTCACGAGGACCTGCAGGAGAAATCAAAACATACGTTCTCTTCGATGAAGGATCCACATGTACTATGATTGAAGGTGATTCTGCTTGTAGACTTCATTTTCCAAGTCTTGTTTCACCACTTCACTTCGAATGGACAAACGGGAAGCCTTGAATATTCACCAGCAGATGAATGCTGAAATAGGCTTAGCTCATTTTAAATTATATACAGTGCTTCTCATAAGTCCTTTCCCCCCCTCATATTTTTGGAACAATTATACATAAACAAGTGAAATTTGAAAACTGAATATTGAAGGTTGTAAACTTCCTACTAGTGATGATAGATGACGAAATCGTCAAAGATGACGTCACAAGGCCATTGTGACCAATAATTTAAAATGGAATGGAATAATTTGTGTATTATTGATCGAACGTTTAACTGTTGTAGCAGCTTTTGGTACTTTTAATATTTTTGTACATTTTGATAATTTGTAAAACTGTTGTGAGCCAAACGTTCAAGTGCTTCAAGACGCGAAATGGTACGTGCTGTAGGTGATAGAGTAGCAGCGATCCTAATTCTTGGTGGAACTGGACAAAATATTGATGCAGCAGAACGCATTTTTAATAAGAGGTTTCCCGATCGCTCCGTTTCGAGGACTTTTTTGAGGGAGCTTCTTCGTAAGTTTGAAACAACGGGTAGTATTAATGATGCGAAACGATCTGGCAGACCACAAATTTCTGATGAGAAAAAAATTGATATACTGGCAGAAGTAATAGTTAATCCTACTTCTCCAACAACTCACGTTGCATCTACCTGTGAAGTCAGTCGGAGTACAGTACACAGGGTGTTGAAAAAAATTTAATTTCATCCATATAAATTAAAAATGGTTCATCAACTCTTAGACGACGACCCAGACCAGACTAGAATTTTGTGAAAATATGGAAACTAAAATTAACCAACAGCCAGACTATGTCAGAATAATTACAAAAGTACTTTCTATCTAAATGGAAATGTAAATACACAGGATGTGAGTTATTGGAGTGACGCAAATCCTCGTGAAACACATACCCAATTTCCCTGGAAGGTGAATGTTTGGGCAGGTATCCTGGGAAACCACATCGTTGGGCCTCTTTCTTTGAATACTAATTCAACTAGTGAGGTTTATCTGGAGTTGTTGCAGAACGCAATAGAACCGTTAATCCTTGATATTTTGGAAGATAATCTAGATGAATTCGGCAATTTGAAAATAACATCCCAACAGAATGGTGGTCCTCCAAACTATTACGGTGCAGTCAGACGGTATTTGGATGAGGAGTATCGTGGTAGATGGATTGGACGACGAGGTTCAACGGATCAGCTCGATCACCGGACCCCCCAAACTTTGGATTTTTTTTTGTGATGGTACCTTGAATCGAAGGTTTACACCACTGTACCTGACAATATTGACGTTCTAAAGCAACGTATTGTTGCAGAATGTCAGGCTGTTTCCGCAGACACATGTGCAAAAGTACGAAAAAGACTTTAAAAATAGGATATTCCACTGTCAGGAAGTAAATGGAGGTCACTCCAAGCAATTTCTTCAAGTAGATACCGATTCTTAAATCTGTAATTAATTTCATACTAAAAAGAATTTGAATTTTAATGTTTACTAATGAGCCATCAAAACTGCCATAAACACAAACAAAATTAGTATAATTGAAAAGTTTTTTTCGAAACCTTTAAAAGAGGTGTCGCTTGCCGTAGGGTTCCATTTAAAATTATTGGTCCCAATGGCCTTGTGACGTCATCTTTGACGATTTCGTCATCTATCATCACTAGTGGGGAAGTTTACAACCTTCAATATTCAGTTTCCAAATTTCACTTGTTTATGTATAATCGTTCCGAAAGGGGGGAAGAGGATTTCTGAGGAGCACTAGTGATTATACCTCCTGAGTAAGTATCATCAAATGAAAAATATCATCATCACATATTCCAGATGAGATATTGTTCGAGACACAATCGCACAAATTAGAATGTGACCTTTACTGGTCGCCTACTATTCATTACTGTAGATCAATATCGTCTTCATTTATAAACCATATACGTATTTTCATATTCATGGGAATGAGTCGGGTATAACTGAATGAATGGGTTGATAGATGAATAGAACGATAATTATCCACATACATTCCAAATCGATATTTGATTCGCGTTTTATTATGAAGCCGATGGTCATCATTACTAATCGTTCAATATATGGGTCAACCACAGATGTGAAAAATTAACATTCGGACAAATTTATGTTGAGAATTCAGAAGCCTGATGGTAGGTCCCCAAAAAATATAAATTCAACAATTCATTGCTAACATTTTGACCTCATTGTTCCCACCATTAATCAAACAAGCATATAAGTTTTGTTCGTGCATTGGTTGCTTTCCTCGGAGTTTTCAGAAGGGACTGAATAGTTGCGTGATTCAAAAAGGTATCATCATCCGTCAGATAGGACGAACAATTGGATTCATGGGTATCACAATATGAGGGCAAAGAAAAATTCAGCATTCGTTGAAAAATATCATAAGTAATTTCCTGTTTTTAAGAATATCGTAGCAGAAAATTCTTGAAAAATTTGTAGAGCCATGAGCACTATATCAAATTATATACAGTTTGCCATGAATAAGTAACCCATAAACAAACTAGGGCTGGTTCAAATGGGAAAATCATATGTTTATTCGGACAAAAAAAAAAACGTGTTCCATATATTTATAATATGTCGCCTAATGAATCCACAAAGAACCACGCACAAATCCTATAGGAAAAAATCTTGCGATGAAGTGGCTGGATTTTTGATATGTTATAGCTGGAGCTATCTTGAGTGAAAGTCTCTATTGGCCCAACTCGATCGTATGACCAGATTAGGCGCTAGAGGGCGCCAAATCATGAATTTTGTGATTTTTTGAGAAATTCAGCCGAATAAAAAAATATCAATATCTCATTTATATTCAATATTGTGTGCGACTGCTCATTCCTAAAATTTGTGATATATATTTTTCCATGATACAGAAAAAAAGGCGACTGTTTTTCTACAGGGTAGTCAACAATATACTCAATCCTTCAGTGAATGAATTCGCCTACGAGGTTTTAAGTTGATTGAGTATATCATTGAGGATCAATTAGAATGGTTTGTTGATCGACCAAAATATAATAAAGCCATGAATACAGATTGTTAGAATTAATGGAAAGTCTATATATATATATATATATATATATATATATATATATATATATATATAAACATATATTATATATATATATATATATATATATATATTTTTATATAGTAGTTTTGAGTTTCTTGAGCCAGGAATATACAATGGAGTTTGAGTTTCTTGGGGTTTTGGTTGATATCAACCAGCATCAGATTGCTCACGTTTGATTTTAATAAGAAAGAAAAAGAACAACAACAAAGTCTCGCGGTTTATTTATACACAATGAAGAGAAAAAAAATTATATAATTATGGAAAATTAATCATCTGCTGCCTTTGAACTCTCCTTTTTTCAAAATATTGTTACAGCTAATTATTGTTAGTTCCTGAAGAAGACCGTGGACACGGTCGAAACGGAAAGAAGACTGTCATTCGCAGAAAAAACCAAAACCCCAAGAAACTCAAACTCCAATATATATATATATATATATATATATAGTGAAAGATAGTCGTTGCTGACTAGTAAGGTGTAACAAATTGATTATTGGGGGATGCAGCAAAAGAAAAAGTGTACTCTTTAAAGTTTGTCCAAGCTTTCGGAATGTTTTATTTCCATCTTCAGGGATAATCTTTGTTAAGATTAGTTTCTATGTTGTTCATGAATGTTCTTCATGTAAAGTACGGTGAAATATAAGTTCTGGATTTGAAGTTGGCAACACATGTTTTAAATCGTCAACTAATTATACACATTAAAATTCATTGAAACGTTACTAATTAAAATAGTAAAAATATAAAGTCTGAAACATGTGTGTCTTGAAAAAGTACAATAGGTTATCTTAGGTTATATATATATATATATATATATATATAGACACACATGTTTCAGACTTTATATTTTTACTATCCTACTAATATTATAAACGCGAAAGTTTGTAAGTATGTTTGTTACTCTTTCTCGTAAAAACTACTGCATGGATTTTAATGAAACTTCACAATAATATAGCTTATACATCAGAATGATACATAGGTTACAATTCATAGAGATATTCTGTGAGTTGTCCAAAATATGACGATAAGTGGGAAAAAATCTACCATCTGCGAGCTATTCTGGCGACGATAACAAACCGAGTGCGCGATACTACGGTACGATCCAGCGGCACTATAGTATATATATATATATAAAATATATATATATATATATATATATATATATATATTTATATATATACATAAATATACTTGAAATGGGAGCTCACCTTCTATTGGTTGCACTTGGTTATGAAGAAATGTGGTTTTATTGTCACATACTCTATTCCCGTCATCATAGCGGGATGAAATACATACAGGATAAGGGGCTAATGGGATAATGCGAAAAGCAAAAACGGGATAGCGGGATAACAGAATACCGCGGTAATGGGTTAACAAGGAACGGGATAATGCGAAAAGCAAAAACGGGATAGCGGGATAACAGAATACCGCGGTAATGGGTTAACGGAAAACGGGATAACGGGATAAGGATAACGGGATAATGGGAAACGGATACAGGAAACGGGATAAGGGTGAGGTGGATAACGAAAAAAGAGATAACGGAAAACGGATAAAGGGAAGAGCCAAAGCACAGGATAACAGATAGAAGGAGACGAAGTGGAACATAAGGAAAAATATCAATCCCACGCGGACGAAGTCGGGGGTATCAGCTAGTATATATATATATATATATATATATATATATATATATATATATATATATATATATATATATATATATATATATACATAATATAATTTTATCATTCTTGGGTGCATTCAGATAGATGAAAAACATTTACATCTTATTTGTAATCGAACTGTTGTTCAACTGGGCGTAACTGAAATTCGTGAATGATATTTCTATAAAACAAAAACAAACATTTTCAACAGGGTAGTTTCCAATATACTAAATTTTTAGGTGAAAGAATTTGCCTTGGAGACTATGAGTTGCTTGAGTTAATTACTATTGACCATCGATCAGAATGGAAGTTGAATTCTCAAAATAGAATGCAATTGAAAATACAGAGTGTTCCACATAAGGAAGGCCCCATTCAATTTGAATGAGCACTTTCTCTCCTCGAGGATTCAATCATGATTTCGTACTCAACAGAGAGCTGAAGTTACCTCCTGTTAACACAACTACGTCTTATTACCTGAAGGTTCGGCGATAGAAGACGCCAAATAATCAATTCCGTGTTTCTGTAGGATTAAGCAAGCTGGAAAATATGTATATATTTTGTGAGTCATTCTAAGGAATATGTCTTATGTTCTGAGGATATCGAGTATATTTCCCTCGACCACATATTTGGAATGGATGAACTGAGTTTACCCATCTGATTTCAAGAAGAATTCAATCATAGGCATGGAGTTATTGAACTATTCCTTGATTGAAAAGCCTAGAGGAACGTATATTGTTCATAATTTGTTAGATATCTTATAATTCGGTGATATTAGGGTAGTATTCTCTTCTAGTAGAGATGGTGATTCCGAACTACTACTGTCATAACTATTTCTACTCCAAGGACTTCGCCACTGTAAGAAAAAAAATTAGCTGTTTTGAAAAAGCATTTTGGAATCATCCCTATTCACCTATGCCCAGTATACAAACATATCCATTGTATGATTTGAGTTCAGCTGTCGCCCTCTTATTTGATGGTTAGATGCAATGAAGTTTCATGCGCAGATATTGCATCCTGCCTTTTGTTAGGTATGTTACCTTCAAATGAAAGCATTCATTACCATAATTATTATCAAGAGTCATGTATCCCATTGAGAAATTACGTACTAGGATATCTGGTATAAGACTCATATCTTGCATATCCAGGGAACCACAACACACTAGCTACGTGTGCACATTATCATGATTCCTAGAGCCTTGTTGCATGTGTGGTAATATGCATCAATTAAATCATTCCAACTCAGTTTCTAGACTGCCTCAGCCCTCTATATATCAGTATTGAGTGCGGTCCATAATGATATATTCGTTGAAAATGGCACTCGAATTGAACATTCACCCTTAAACAAGCTGGATTCTGTACAGTTCATTTGATATACTATAATATCCAAGAGAGATAAAGATTTCGACGTATAATTGACGCAATGAACTATTCTCGACATTAGCTTCTAACCAGCACATCTAGAATAACAAACCATTGTTTTTCATCATAGCAACTACTGTTTTATTTGAAAATGACTTTTTTTTATTGGTGCCCCTTTTTACCCATTTAAAGCACGCCTCAGCGTGTTCAAATCGAACTTTAAAAAACGCGCGTTTTTTAATAGTTACCATGACAACTTCAACAAATCGAGAAACGTGAAGTCTAAATGACAAATTTTTTATTATTGATCTGACAGGAGTACCTTGTAACGTCAAATAAAATATTACTAACAATTCGTTCATTTATATGTGCTCCTCCATCCATTTGATGAACTTTTCATATTCTTTTTTATATATATCACTGGATGTTCGCGGTATTAACCGCGATTCTGCCTCACTATTCAAAAAATCGATTTCAGAATAATTCATTTTTGAGCTCTGGTGACAACAAATATTGATCTTTCATAACAAATTGCAAATGAATATCTGTTTTTCTCATTTCCATGACAACGAAAGGTATACTGATGTCACATCACGAATTCAACCTTCTTGCATTATAAGTTCTTATTTCTATTTTTTGTAGTAATAATACCAGTATATATGATTTCAAAGTGCACCAATAAAAAAAAATAACGTAAAGTATTCGTGGATAACTGGTCTTAAAAACACTTGCTTTATTTCGAGCACTCCGGCTGAGCCGTCGTGCTCGAAAAATCGCGCGTGTTTTAAAGCCCTTTTTATCCACTTATACTTTAATATACTATTTTATAGTCGATAAATATCAACAATTTCAATGTTCCTGAAAACTGTGATCTGATTGTGGAATTCCAGTAATATAGTGGGTGAAGTATGGTGGAAATGGCATTTAGAAATAAAGTACCCTGTTTCATATATCATACAGCATATGATTTGCAAAGAATGTCCAGGATTGCTGGTGATGCCCAGCGACGCGAAATTGCGCTAACCAGACGTGTTGAGAATGGTTTGCATTTACTAGAAATTGATAATCCCACTAGAATTTGCTCCAATTGCCATCAATCCATCGATGATGAAATAGCCGCAAATTAACAGAATCCAGATTGTTTAAGGATTAATGTTCTGTCACAAAGCACAAGCAATTCGTGTGTCATTTGTAACCAGCATATCAATATACGTAGACTGAGTGTTGAGTGCAGAGTAAGGGTATTCATACAGAGAGATATTTATATTCCTGAATATGTCAAGTCTTGTAGACATAATCTGGATGAGCGAGGGTTTCTTCCGCACCAGTTGATACTGGGACTGGGATATATCAATATGCCCTTCATTATGAAGGGATAAAAATTGCAACCATTTCTAAATTAATTGGGAAGCGAATCTGCAAACGAGGATTCATATACACATGAAAACAATTTCTCTGACGATGAATTCAAAATAATCACACCAGTAACAAGAGAGCAATTTCGAATATTATATACATACTAGCTGACCCGACAGACGTTGTCCTGTCCACATTTCTATGTTCCCTAAAATATTTTTCCCGAAAACTCACGTCCGCGTAGAATTTCTTTTTTTCTATGTTTTACTTTATGTTGTTCCATCTAGACTATGCTGTCGACTCCTTTCGCTTCCTGTTGTCCCGTTATCCCGTTTTTTCTTCATCCCGTTATCCCGTTTTCCCGTTATCCCCTCATCCTGTCATCCCATTATCCTTTTTTGTTATCCCGTTATTCCCGTTATTCCCGTTATCCCGTTATCCCTTTTCCTGTTATCCCTTTTTCCCTTCCTTTTCCTGTTATTATCCCTTTCCCGTTTTCCCTTTTTTCGTTACCCCGTTATTCCCGTTATCCTGTTATCCCATTTTTTCATTATCCCATTTTCCCCTTATCCCCTTTATCCTTCTATCCCGTTCTTTCGTTATCCTGTTATTTCTGTTATCCCGTTTTCCTGTTCTCCCGTTTTTTTTTATCCCGTTATTTCGTTTTCCCGTTATTTCCTCATCCTGTCATCCTGTTATCCCATTTTCCCGTTTTTTCGTTATCCCGTTATTCCCGTTATTCCGTTGTCCTGTTATCCCGTTTTTCCTTTATGCCGTTATCCCGTTCTCAATTTATCGTTCTACAATTATTATATTCGATTGCCATCTTGCAACCCTATTGCGGATCTGTGGAATCTGTGGAAAAATAGGGGTTGATCGTAGAAGGGTATAAATTCAGGGTTGTATGTATTTTTGAGTGCTGTGTAATAAAAAAAAATAAAAAAAATATTTTTATGGAAAAAAAAAAAATATGGGGTGGACCACCCTTAACATTTAGGGGGATGAAAAATAGATGTTCTCCGATTCGCAGACCTAACCGATATGCACACAAAATTTCATGAGAATTGGTCGAACCATTTCGGAGGAGTTTAATTACAAGTACCGTTTCACGAGAATTTTATATATTAGATTATGATCCAATTCATCAGCCTAGTGGTAGGAATAGAAATATTTCAAATGAAGATTTCCTCACATTATTGTGCAAACTTCGGCAGGGTTTGTCCGATGAATATTTGAATATTATTTTCCAGTATACTAGCAGATGAGCTGTTAGTATGGCAATTACTTCTGTACGAACAGCTCTAATTCAACGATTTGTCCCACAAAATATTGAATTTCAAACTATATCTAGGGAACATTTTATCACCAGGCATGTCAATGGACTTAGGAATGTCTCATATAATGCCGAACCGAATACACCAAAAGCTATAGTCTACGATGACGGAATATAGTCTTACATACAGAAATGTAGCAATTTCCGTATACTTCGACAATGCTTAAATGCTTACATAAAGGTCGTCATTTAGTGAGACCCCCAGATGGTCGTACGCCAGATGGCTACATTTCAACAATCCAAGGACCTTATTTTTCCGATTCTCAGAATAATGATGCAGCAAGTTTGATGAATGGGTTTGAGAGAGCCGTAGGGAAAATGAGCGTCAGTGGTTTCAAAATGGTGATATTTTATTGTAAATCGCAGGTACAGAGTTGCTGAACCTCTACTGCTGATCCCAGCATTTCAGATGGATTGTTGAAGCAGGAAATGGTCATATAAAATCCATATTCAAAATATTCGGTAGAACCATTCCCATACATCATATACCTAACTTTGGAGACATTTATAGGATTGCTGGAGCGATAATGAATAGATTTCATGCGAGTAACTCCATGGAGGGGGTAAATGCCCAATTAGCAAAATAGATGCTGAATCGATCCTAGATACCCAACGTAGTACAAGCAAGGGTGGAAGTGGATGATCTTCACTCGGAAAATGATCGTTGGATACCACTGGATCATCATCAGGTACCAAACTGTCCTCGCCTCTCGTTACAAAGTCTTCGAGATCTCAAAAGAGATACATATTGACAAATTGATTGAGGAACCTGGATTGATAAGAATGAGGATATATTATCGATTTCATAAAACCACCAAATACCAATCATGGATCGCATTCAATAATGAAATTCAGGGGGATGAAGGAGTCCAGGAACTGAGTTCGAATGATTTGATCGATAGATATAACTGTACATGCAAGCAAGGCTCTAGGACTATGGGATTATGTGCACTTTTGCTTAGTTTGTTGTGGTTCCTCGGATATACCAGATATGACGTTAATTCCAGATATCCTAGATCGCAACTTCTTTATAGAATAATACATGATATCGAACAGACGACAACAACTGAACCCAAATCATGCAATGGATATGTTCGCAGATCAGGCATAGGAAATTATGAATGGTTCCAAAAATTTTTTTTCAAAACAGCTTATCTTGTTTCTCACAATGGCAACTTTTTCGGAAATAGTTTGGTCGTGACACTATTGGTTTTTGTTTAGGCAAACAAAAGCCACAAAGTGGATTAACCCAGTGCATTCAGTTCAGATATATCGTTGAGGAAAATATACTCAATATCCTCAGAACTTTCTTCTGAACATAAGATATATTTCTTTGATTGACTCACAAAATATATTCATATTCACAAACAGAAAATTGATTTTTTGGCGCACAGTCTCGAAGGCAAATAATTTTTCCTAAAAATTGGGTACATGGAAAACTATCCTATAAAAACTTTTTTTTTTTAATAGAAAAATCATCACGAATCTTAGTAACGCTCAGTTGAACAACAGTTGAATATCGATTACAAATAAGATATTATTGTTTTTCATTAATCTGAATTCACCCAAAAATAATGATTTTTGGAAATAAAAATATATTATATATAATATATATATATATATATATATATAATATAATATATATATATATATATTGTATTTTTATAATATATTAATAAATATCAAAAGGAAAAAACCCACAAAAAGAATAATTACTTAATAGATATTAGTTTCAAGATATTGTTTTTACATAATTTTTGAAGTTCTATTTCCTTTATTAAGCCTCTGTATAATATGAATAGATGAAAATATTCAAATACTATGATACAATCAATTTCATACACTGTCATAATGATTAAAACCCATAATTATTCAAAAGACAACAAGAAAGGTCTAGATTTACAAAATAATCCTGAATAAAATGTGATAAACAAAATGATAAGCTTGAAACATACAGTATATGAAATTGTATGTAACTAAAAATAGCCAATGGGAGAACAAAAATCTTCTTGATGACAATAGTCAATCAGGGAACAGTATGGTCAAATGTAAGATTTGAAATTGTGAGAAAAGAAGAACGGAAAAGTGTCAGAGACAATTATGATTGAATATTGTGAATAGTCTGTAAGAAAGGAAAAATAGATTAATTTATAAGTTTTGACAAATAACCCCAAACAGTGAAAATGTGAGAACATAGTGCGCGAATTCAAAAATTCAAATCAAAAGGAATGAGGAAAAGATGGTATCCAAGTAACAGAAAAACAAAGCCACAAGGAGACCGAAAATAATTTGAAAATGAATGCCACGTTTCATTTGGGAGAAAGAAAAATCCAATAATTTCAACATTATAAGCAGAAAATCAACATTACCTTATTTGTACACCATATACAAATATCCCAAAGCTGATTGCTGAATTTGTATGGTTCTATCTTTTGGTATTGGAGTTCCTGAGAGCATTGGATTGAGAGAGAATCCAAATTCTGGGTGTATATTGAACAGCGACAGTTCCAGCGTCAGGTATAAACTCTCCTAGTGCACATTACGAACTGAACAACTTCACTAATAACTCATATCCTATTAAAAAAACTTTTATTTCATTTGATTTTGAACTATTGAAGAAATTTTCACAGTCCAGGTAAAAGTGAGGTTGTGTCTATTTATCCATTACCTGTTTCTCATGATTATCCATGAATATTTGTAGATTCACCTCAGAATAAGTTATCTATCGTTAGGCCAGGTGAAATTAGGTTTTCCTGAATAAAGGAAATAATTGCTTTTTGATACTATCTCGTTTCTTTTCCACAATTATCAGCAATCATATTTATAAACACAGACTTGTCATCAAGCAGTGGCTAGTAGCTCAATTGCCTGAACCGGCTATCTGAGACAAGGGGCGTACCAACTGAGTTTAGTCGTGGTAAGAAAAATGATAACAATTGGCAGCAACGTGACGAGAGAACTGTGACTTAGCTAGCAATTATTATTACATCACAGTATATTATACAGGGCGAAAATACTTATCTATATCATAACAATTTGGCTCACAACGAAGAGTGGAAATTATTAGCAATCTTCATTTCATAACAACAATTTATATTTACAATTTATCAATACATAACAATATATATATATATATATATATATATATATATATATATATATATATATTTAAATATATATATATATGTATAATATGGAACCTCCATTATTGCAAACACTCTTCATAGCTTCATTATATTTTGGTCGATCAACAAACCATTCTGATTGGTTCTCAAGGATAAACTCAATCAACTTATAACAACGTAGGTGAATTCATCCACTGAAGAATCAACTATATTGTTGACTACCCTGTAGAAAAACGGTCGCGTTTTCTTTTCTGTATCAAGGAAAAATATTTTTCACAAACTTTAACTCAGGATGGCTCCAGCTACAGCATATCACCAGCCAATATTGGCATGAAAGTATTCAATATTTTTATTTTCAATTACCCTTTGGCTAGTTTTCTGTTGTGCAAAATGTAGCGGCCATTATTGTTTGTCTATTATCATCGTTAGATATAATTTTGTCAAGCTCTGAGTAAAACCTCAATCTTTGGCTGTTCCATCTGAAGGATATGCATAGAATGTGGTGCGAATCACGCATAACTTTTCACAGAGCAGTTCGATTCCGATGATAAGGTGTACTTCAAAGTTGGTCCCATTTAAATTTGAACAAAAAATCCATACCTAAGGGTATCAAAATAAAGATATTGATCATTCACCCTCTGAATTTTGGTCCGTTAACCGATTCCATCAGGTATAACTTTGTAGTGGGTTTTCCGATTTGGATGAATCTTCTTTCATCAGATAGGGTATACCTCATTATTGATAATATTTTGATTTGGAATGAAATATTTCACCCCTATGGATAGTTAAATAGGTGGTGATTGATTCTTCACTTGTTAACATCGGCACACATATGTAGTTGACATTGACATATCCTCCTGCATTCTTCACAATAATGACATTATATGAAATGATGGAATTACCTATATACAGAGTGATGAAATCAACTGACCAGAACTCCAAAAATAATTCATATTATATAACAATAAATAGGTAAATGATCATATTATTCAACAGCTATATATTCAAAAGTAAGCTAGGTTAGTAAGTATTTTGGGAGTAATCAAAAATTAAGTAATTAGTAGATTTCACCCATGCAAAATTGTAGATTTAAATCTTTTCAACAAAAAATTAAACAGATCAAAAAATAAACTGAAAAGCAAAAATCAAATAAACCTCCTGAGTCTAGATGATAATTGAGCTCCTAAACTTATGTGAGTAACTGATTTTTAGTCGGCGCCAAACAAACCAGCAATTGAATTAGGTAAAGCGTAAAATGATGGAAGTGAGATGCATAGCGGCGTTTCATTCCCTTCTTCACAGTACGATGATGATTTTCAATAATTGTTTGTTTGGCGCCGAACCAAAATTAGTTACTCACATTAGTTTAGGAGCTCAATTATCATTAAGACTAAAAAGGTTTATTTTGCTTTTCAGTTGATTTTTTATTAAAAAGTTTTTTTCTATTTTATAGGTCTATGTTTCAAATGAACCGTAACCGTTAGCCGGAGCTAGTCTGGATTATGTCGGTAATTTTGAACTTGCATTCAACCCATATCGCTATTTGTGGAATTAGTCCATGGAGCCTCCGTCGTGTTGTTGTTTCATGCCTTCTGCCAAGCATGCATGATGGCTGTCCTCTGTTCTTCCTTGACTATAACAGGTACTTCAACATATGTTGCCATACGAAGTTTTCGCAAAAAAAATATAACAAAAAATATTGATTTCATTCTTCCCAAAACATAAAAACTTTGTCAGATAAACAATATGGTTTTCGACAATTCAACACCTGATGCATCTGCTAGAGTCATATGAATGATAAATGATGCATTTACAGAAATATCTCTATATCTGTATCTTTATCGATCTGGCAAAAGCACTCGATACTGTTCACCATGTTCTGTCAGAATTCGAAGATATTGGTGTCCGAGGAGTTGCCCATTTATTGATCTTGAGTTATTTTTGCGTGAATATCAATGTTACTAGAAGCAGTTATCAAATAACAAAATGTGTACTTCAAAGTACTGTTCTGGGGGGCAATTCTTCTCAACTTGTATATGAATCATCTCATTCAAGGAGAGATGAGCGGAGAAATAGTGAGTTTTGCGGACGATACGGAGCTCACGAAGCTTCTGAGCGCACAACATTCGAAAATACCATTGCTCATAAACTTCCCAACAATAGAGTATTGACAATCGATTGGAAAAAACACATATTTCTTTCCATTCATGTCGTTACACTCAATCTCCCACCATATATTGCACTCAATATACAATGTGGTGAAGGCAACCATACGAAAATAGAGTATGTTGATATAGATATACATAGGTTGATATATACATAGACTCCCACTTGAGATGAGACGAGCAGATCGATTATATATTAGAAAAAAATATTGAAAAGGGAAACATTCTCAATTGGATATTGATAAAAATATTTGTCTGTGAATTGAAAAATCCACAATAAAAATGAAGTTATTTTTTGTGATCTGATTCTATGAACATCCTGTTCATATTTTCAACAAATCAGAAAAAACTATGTTTGTTATAGAAGAGGAAGTTGTCTGACATAATCAATAATGAATATTTGAACATATTCCACTATGCTTTGGTCGAAAGTCACATTTCGAACTGACTCATCAGCAACACCGCGTGGCACCAGGACCCAAGGCCTGAAAATCTCTCGGACCTGGTATTGTTGAGCGCTAGAACCCCTCAAGCCCTTTCCCAGAACCCCCCAAGCCCTTTCCCACTCCTGGAAGTGTCGCTGAATACATATTATATCAGTAGGTAGGCGGGGTGTTGGAATTACAGATTTGCTGCTTTTTGTCTCTGTCTCGATAAGTTTTCTAGTTCTTCTGTCGTTTTTGATTCCATGGGGCAGAATCGATCAAAAATAACCTAGGATATTTCAATCAAGAAACAGAGTTGACGAATGTTCAAATATTCTATGCTCAAACGATAGTACCAAGGCAGTTAACAAAATCGTCCTAGGTACATATTCAATACCCTTAGAGACATAGAAACAATGTTGTGATGCCCAAACCAGAAGAAACAATAAGACCGAAACTCCTCAGAAATCAAAGGAATAAATTCATTGCAAATGATTGACAATAATTAAATCAAAACTTTTTTTTCCAGTCACATATACCTGAATTTTCTAAACCTCTTCGCACATCGCATATGTATAAATCACCTTCAGAGAATTCTTGGAGTACGTGAGATACTACGTATAGAGTCAGTAACTCAATCTTGATTGTTTAACACTTCGACTGCCGTAGCGTTGAATCCTTTTTTCTACGCTTGCGCCAGGATAGTTCTTCAAATTGGTCAAGAGAATTAATTCTCAGGATACATTTTATATGTGAAACAACGGCTCACATGAAATGTTCTTCATAATTTCTCCTCCGTGCAGAAAAAAAAACTCGGTATTATAGAGCCGTGTAAAAATTATCATAAAACTTGTTATATATTACTTCAGTTTGGAGAATCTTAATAAAACGAAGGAATTCATATGATAACTTCAATATCAGATGTTCAAGAAATATAACAATTATCTAATGCATTTCCTAACATTTATTGCCATAACAATAATTCATTTCAATGACACACTGAGTGATCTATGGAAAGATTGACCAAATGAACATATATCACACCTTCGCCCTTGAGACTGTACATTACATACACTTTTTTTTCATAAATTCAAGAATGCAGGTGGATTTATTGTCTACAAGGTCGGCCTATCATTATACCTACTGATGAAAGTGCAACATTAGATGTAGTAATTGAATCTTCTTCCTGTAGAGTGCTTCCATTAGAAATTGAAGGTATTACTGAGTGTTCCTTTTTACTTTTATTTTTCTTAATGTCTTCTGACCCATTTACTATAACTGACTCTACCTCACTACCGTCCTTTCTCACCAAATCACTGAAGAATCATCTCAATTTCTCCATTTGATGTGCATGCCTCCTCCATTACAATATATCGTCCTCTACTGGTATACAAACATAATTTTGCCTTCCAAATTTCTTTTTGATCACTGCTTCT
Organism: Gonioctena quinquepunctata; assembly: GCA_018342105.1. Classification (NCBI taxonomy): domain Eukaryota; kingdom Metazoa; phylum Arthropoda; class Insecta; order Coleoptera; family Chrysomelidae; genus Gonioctena; species Gonioctena quinquepunctata. The sequence continues at coordinate 194,104 of JAFIRS010000919.1, read as the reverse complement.
GTCCAAAATGAGTTTCCATTTTTATACTTTCTCACAAACACTTTTTCTCCTTCTCCAAAATTCACACTTCCATTTCTGTTGTGGTACTTGATTTGTATTCTTCTAGCTTTCTCAGCAACTGGGCGTGTTGAAAAATTAAGGCTTGTTTTCAGAGAAAACATCAACTTTGGAAAAGTTTTTTCCGTTACACAATGAAGAGTGTTGCGATGAGAATAATAAGTATTTACTAACCAAAGTTGAAATTCATGAAAATTATTTTTATTGTCTTGGGGAAGCCTATTTATACCATTCACAAATGATCGAATACATATTTTCAGCTTCTCTGTTCATTGCAGGATAAAAAGGAGGTGAAGTAACATGTGAAATATCATTATATTCACAAAAATTCTCGAATTCCTTAGATACGAAAGAAGTTCCATTATCAGATATAATCGTATTAGGTTACCCATATCGTGAAAAACAATCCCTAAAATTCAACTAATGCGCTGAAAAAATCAAATTCATTCATGTCATATACTTCTAGCCATTTTGGATAAGAATCAGTTCTTATAAAAAAAATTGTCTTTGGAAGGACCCAAGAAATCAATATGTATTCCATCAAATACATGTTTACCTTCATCAAATTTCAATAAAGGTACTTCACTAGGTGTTTTGACAAACATCATACATAAATAAATTTTTTAACATACTCTCCCATTTCTTTGTCCAACTTTGGCCACCAAAAATATTGTCAGGGAAAGTGACTTCATTTTGACTATTCCATGATGAGCACCATGAATTTCATCTAGAAGTTGTTTTCTTAATGTTTCAGATACCCTGTCAGATATGTAGAACCTTCTCAACAACTATAAATCTACAGTTTCCTTGCCAAATTCCATTACACTTTCCTTTAAGAATAATTTCACTTTCTGGAATAATAACGTTTTCATCCTAGGTTCTCAGTCGAACAGAAATTTGTTGCAAAATAGAGATATTATTTAATTTTTCTTCGAAAATACTTTCGGGAAGAGTTGAAATGCCTGAACCAGAGTCGGGTAACATTTCAATCATGAGTGTATGAAATCTCCTGTATTAAAATAATACATTTCCATTAATTTTGATTATTGTCAACAACATTATTATTTAAATGACAAACCCTAGCTAAATGTCAATTAGTATGCATATTTTACATAAATATGTTTTATAACGACAGTTCGCGAAATTGTGGTTACCCAACCGCATGTTTTGCAAGTGGGACTTATACTTTATAAAACGGGGGAATTCGTGGAATAACTTCAATGACAGATGTTCAAGAAATATAACAATTGTTTAACGCATTTTCTAACATTTGTTGCCATAACAATAATTCAACCAAATGAACATATATCACAAAACTGCAAGGCAAACCCACGAACACTACATAAATCCCGCTGAAAAGATCATATCATGTGCTCAGATTATTATCGATTCCATACATACAGGGTGACCCAGGGGTGCGTGCAATCTCCATAACTTTTTTTCAAATCAAGCTATTGTTTTTTTAACGATAGGTCCAACGATGAGCACATTTTGGAGATGTTTTTGATCATATACAGAATGTCCCAAAATAAAATACACAAATGATTTCTGTTTTTAAAACCACAAAAACCCCCATTTTTGTTACATTTTCATATTCGCCGCTAAATTGTCGATATAACGCATCCAGATTTGTCCCACGTATTTGTAATAGTTTTTGACTTATGTCAATTTATGTGTCAAAATGACATCGTGCATAGACCCACAGAAGAATTCATAACATCAGAACCATTCAAGATGGTTTAACCAACTCCTTTCCAATCGATTCCTAAGTCTTTTGCACATGTTTTGGGGTGAATTTGAAGTCGATAATCCATTGCCTAGTACGATTCTCTTCCAATGACAAATTACAAATGGCAATAACTCGACTTTTTCGAACCAACACCCTATATTTTATTGCATGACATTTTTCAAGAAATTTTTGTTGATATAGAGTTTGTGGGATCCACTTTGTGAAGTTTGCGAAATTTGTTGCAAAATAAAAAAAATATGTTTTTTTCGAAAAAAAATTAGAATCGAATATGCAACTGTCGTGAAATTTGACACATTCGTATACTTTCAATAATTGTACACGTCTGTTTGTAATAATAAATTTCGCTATCAAAGAATTGGTGATCATGGTCTACTGAATTGGCGGAGCTGACAGAAATCCCTTATCAGCAAGCAGAATCAACCATAAAAAATATCCAGAAGCATGTCTTCATTCCAAAATCAAGAAGTTATGTGATCGGTTTGAACTGGTAGTGTGTCTTATAACAAAAAGAAAGTTGGTGTTGGTCGGATCAATGATGTATTGCAAGTTCCATTGATGGTACAGAAAAAACTTCACTCAAGCACTGGGGAAGTAACAGCGGAAACGGATATTTCACATAGTGATGTGAACATAATAATATCTATACGTGAGTTCCTCCTTCATCATCTGAACATACATGAAAAATTATAGAAAGAATGGCATGATTGACGGGGATTTACTTTAAATGAAAATCTGTTTCCTCATGAAGAGTTGAGAACGGATCGGTCGAAAGACATAATATGCCTCATTATGCAAACGAAAATCCTCAATGGTTGAGGACTATTGATCACCAAAAGCGTTGGTCGCCTAATGTTTGGAGAGAATTATTGAAAACGCATTATTGGACTCCATTTCCCGATAATATTCTGAATGGTGGAAGGTATTCACATTTTCTTCGCGGATATTTTCCCAGAATGGTAGAAGAAGAAGTGGATTCGAACACCCGAAGGACTATGCCATAGCAGAGTGCGAGACTTTTTAGATCAATCCTATCCTTATCGTTGGATAGCCAGAGGAGGTACTATTCCTCGGCTTGTGCGATTTCCAGACCTCACTCCTATTGATTCATTTTTGGCGATAAATGAACGAAAGTGTTTCAGAGATAATCCAACAACTGCAGATCATATGAAAAACAAGATCACGGAAGCCTTCCGTTCAACTGATGGAGCAATGCTGGGCCTAGTGGGGGCAGTGGTGCCTGTGACGATCTCAGTCACCGCTGGGTGAAATCCAGATCCCCTCTCGGTGACTATGGTAGCGTGTTTAATAGCTTCGGCGAACTCTCCAGCAAACGGTGACTCGTCACACGTTACACGAGTATCAAACGGCAGGAACCTGCTGCAGCGGTTACTCATCAAACGTAATGGGAAAGACTCCGTTGATGCGAGTTGAATTTCGCATTCGAAGGCATTCCCATTGACATGGGTACCCAGAGTATGAGGCAGCCCCATCGCTTGCGATGCCTCATCAAGAGGTGTTGGCCTCTGGGGGCAGTGAAAGTGGACCAATGGAAAACAATACTTTCGTCTGTGGGTTCAGGCGATTGTATTGCCTGCGGTCTTGGCGGGGAGCAGCGTTAATCTACTCGGGCACTGACATCCCAGAGCAGTAACGGCCCCACCGTGACTGAGCTATAACGGTAGCTGAGATTACCTAGCTTGTTGATTCGACGTATCCGGAGTATCCGAAGTATCTGATTTCCCGGGAGGTAGAGCTGGGTACACCCATATGGGGGAGATGATCAGAATGGCCCTCCACTTCGCGTTGATGAAGCAATGCTTGCTGATGTTCGAGGCTCATTTTTCAGAAGGCTAGGCTTGTGTGGGATATGATAGTGACCTATTCAAGCATTTTTGGGTAGCTTTTCCAGAAAATATTTATATTGTTTTCTGAAAATCATCATTTCCTGTTCATGTGAAGATTACAAGAATTGTGATATTCTATTTCATTTTGTTGAAACTTATTCTTCTCAGATTTGTATAAATGTGTCAAATTTTAGAACAGCTTTTTTTTTCTAAAAAATAACCAAACATTCCTTATTTTGCAACTCACCCCCTACACCCACCCTCCAAATCTCCGTTCAAAAATGTTCACTATTGGAAATTATGTAATTCATAGCGCCATCTAAAATATGTTATTCAAAAAATCACCCTCTTCACAATGAAGCTTTCTATAACCTACTGTAGTTCCCTACACATTAATTGATTATAACTTCAAACAGAGGCCGGTTTCGGTCTCCTGACAATTTTTCGTAATGATTTCTATCACTCTCTGCTCATATCACATTTGGTATCACGAATAGAGACTGAGTGGAAAATATTATTCAATTGTTAAGAAAGAAAAAATCTAATATGTACAACAGAGAAAGGTTTAAGAAGACCCTTGACATTGGGTGTCACTTCGCAAATGTCATGTAGTCCGAAAACATTCAATTCCTGATATCCCTTGGTGAAACTTCTTCCACCTCTGGTAAGTAAGCTTCTTCCAACTTAGATGCAAATTGAAGAAAAATGTATCGAACATTATTATGTTGTTACAGTTTTCACGAGTAGTCGGACGAATGAAAAGCACTACTCCATCATAACAGTTTTGATGCCAACATTTTGTCGAGAAATCTCGACTTCTTCAGGGCTATAATAAATATAAATTTCATTGTAGTCCCGAAGAAGGCGAGATCCTTTGCCGAAACGTTGGCATTAGAACTGTTATGACTGCTCGTGAAAACTTTCACTACATAAAGAACTGCTGGACGTGAGAACACAACATGAACATTATTATATATTTTTGCTTGTACAAATTAAACTGCTGAAGATGAGACTTTGAAGTTCCGAAATGCATATAGTTTATTCAACTATAAGTTGTTTTATCCTCGTTGATAACGACTTTGAACTCTTCCAAAACCTCAGAATCATGTTGAAAAGGGAAACATTCTGAATTTAATACTGAATAGAAAATGTTTTCTGTGAATTGAGAAATCTACGATAAAATTGAAGTTATTTTCTGTGAATGCCTAACAGAAAACAACTACCTTCCTGGCTGAAGCCATGCTGGACATTGATTAACATTCGATTGAAATTCTGAAAGGACTATAACTAAAAAGAAAAAATCTGGAATTGAAAATTTGCATTTTTATTCAGAAAGTCATTTGATTTTCTATAACAGTCTTGATTGAGGACCATATAGACATTCACAAAAAATTAATTAAATTTCATCGTGCATTTTTCAATTTACAGAAGAATATTTCCATTCAATATTCAATTGGGAATGTTTTTTTTTTCAACATGAATACCCCACAGGAGGTTATCTTGAACGATGGAAGATAGTGACTGAAGTTTATTTTTCAGTTGCAGATGATTCCACATCTGATTTTACGAACATCCTGTTCATATTTCCAAACAAATCAACTCAAAATCATAATATCCTCTTTGTGAAAATGGACTTATTCCGCCAAATAATCTCGCAAATTTTACAAAGTAGACCCCACAAACCACACATTCGACAAAGAGCTCTTTCAAAATGGCATGCAATGATGCAATGACATATTATGTTTGAAGTATTCACCTGAAGACGATTGCAGATACAAGCATTTGAAACGTCGTGAAAACCTCTTAAATCCATTGAGACGATGGACGTCCGAAACGAGAGTAACGAAATATTGGGTGTTGCATTTGAAAAATTCGAGTTATTGCCATTTGTGGTTTGTTACTTTTTTTAAATCGTAGAAGGCAATGGAACATCGACATTCAGTACTTCTGTATTTCAGAAGATGCGCTGAAGCTCAACAAATCGAAGGAAAAAAATTTGGCTGAGATATCTTGAATGGTTCTGAAGTTAAGAATAGCACAACGCTATTTTGACCATCAATTGACAAGTCAAAAACTAATGCATATAAGTTTAGTGGCGAATCCAAAAATATAACTAGAATTGGGGGTTGTCATTTCAAAAAACAGAACTCAGTATTGTATCTCATTTTGGGACATCCTGTATATGAATAGAAATATTTTTTCGATGTGCGTCATTGTCGGACCTATCGTAAAAAAGTCAAGTCGATAGCTTGGATAGAAAAAATTGTGGAGCTTGCACGCACCCCTGGGCCACCCTGTATGGTGGGGAATTATTTTGTTCATTTCTTTATATCTCATCTAATTTTTAAAATCCTCCTTCTGAAATAAAAACCATGAATTTTCAGTCAACATGTTAAGAATATTGGTGTTCTTGAAGTGGGGTCGGTTTTTGTGACGAGGTATTTTTCAGAAGGGTCATTTCATTTCGCGTTTCATTATGTGATCATATTTTCTTGTTTGTTCGTTCTTCGGTTGAATTGACTCCCACAGTTTTTGAACGTTTTTTTCATGAATTCAAGCACAATTATATCACCGAGGGTCATATCAGAGACATAGACCTATTATCGCTCATGAATCCTACACATTTTCGAGAGGGCATTTCACCGCCAGTAAAATTTACTGACTGCGATTTGGGATCTCATTATCTGATTGAACCACGAAAGCGAAGCTCTCAAATGCACGAGTTGAATTTTGTATAGAAATATTCCTTGAAGGAAAAATCACGAATTTATGCGATAAAATGCCTTAGCACAAATGACATCTGATGAATATTTCCGAATGGATATTGAAATTCAAGTTATTTGCAATTGGAAATATGAACAGGAAAAAACAACTACGATTCCTCTCTTTCAGAAATCGAGGGAATTTCTCCCGGGATCTATTGCTCTGAGTTTTTTGTTCTATACAGTATGACCAATTCAGATTGGAAACACCTCTGTGAAATTCAAAGTTATCAACAGATTCTAACCAGTTTTCAGTTTTTCTAATATCAAGAAGCTACAGGTCAACTGAGGAACAAAATTTGTAATGTTTATTTCAATATTCAGGGCATACTATTGTCAGAAATATGCCCTCCAAAGCTGAACCTATATTCTTCTGATCAGGGGTTAGCACACTCAGCTGTTTGCACAGCTCATTTTGTTTGAATGTGATTGAACCTCAAATTATTTGGGAATGAATCACATCGAACAACGTGTGTTGGATATAAAAGAGTGTTGCTGGCACTATCAGGGAGATTACAGGTTACGATTACAAATTATAATTATAAGTAAGTGGTTGAAAACCATTTTAGAAGTTACCTAATTCCATCTTGAGTATAGTGATATCGAATGGACGGGATGTAGACCTAACTACTGAGCTGCCCTATTGGCAGCATTGTAAATATAGTTATAGGTGTAAGTATAAATGTCTTATATACTTATTATCTCATTAGATGTTGTATGATTGTTCTGTTGATTCTGAGTTCCTAATCTGGTTATTACAAAAGTTATCGTGAGCTACCAAGCCGTTTTAAGGCCCCTGAGACAATACAGTTATGACATATGGTGGAGGCGCCTAGTTTTCGATTTCGGAGGTTTATTTTTCATAATAAATCTCATCAAGTACCTCAAGCTAGTCTTTGATATTTTGTTAGATGTGTTTAGAGTTTCAGTCAAATTTTGTTGATAACCTTATGATGAAAAGTATGAAAGTATATCAATGGTGAATATTTTAAAAATTCTTTAAAGTACGTGTGTATCGACGGTTATATTTTTTTCGTGGATTTCTGCAATTTCATATTCATCGAGTGCCAGATCATCGAATACAGTTTCAATTTTGTGTTGAGAAATTGTGCATTATTATTTTTTAGGGAAAGCATTAAAATAGATTTGTATTCATGCAGAAAATGAATATTTTTTTTTGAACTTTTCAATTTTTGGGGATTCTACAAGTAATTCTATCACGTTGGGCTTATATCAAAATTCAAAAATTCACTATGGCGGTTCCAAAATGGCGGACGATTTTTTTATTAGGGTCCGATTTTATACAAAATTGGTATCTAGGGGTTTTCAGGGACGGAAATTATGATTTTTTGTAAAAAATCCAAACAGTCAATATGGCGGCTTCACAATGACGGACGAGTTTTGTGATTATAGTCCGAATCTATTCGAAATTGGGATCTAGGGGTCGAAATTTTTTTATAAGCTTTTATTTTTAGTTTCACCTATCCCGGTGTCTGTCTGTTTGTGTGTCTGTCTGTAATCAAATCTTGCAAGTTGAATTTGACCCACTTCTAATCGTCCGATTGATTTGAAATTTGGCGGGTGTACATAATTCCAGTGACAATGCATTATGAAATTTTTTTTAGAGAAAAAAACAAAATGGCGTCTCCAATATGGCGGACAATTTTTGTGATTATGTTCCGATTCTATTCAAAATTGTTATCTATGGATTTTCGAGAACAAAGATTATGATTTTTTTGTCAAAATTCGATGAATAATTGGACATAAAACTAAACTAGTAATTCAACATTATAAATTCAAAAAAAAAAAAAAATTAACGAAAAAAAAACAAGCTCTCAGTAGTTGTTGATGAAAACAGAACTGAAAAGTTAAGAATGAACATTATAAAAAAAAAATTAAGACAAACTTTATACAAACGCACTGAAAAGAAAAAAAGAATCCCTTTCATTGTTTGATCTAGGTTTTTCTGTGAGTAACAGATTCAAAAGCTTGCTGCGGATACAAAATAGGTAATATTTTGAATCTGTTACAGAATGACCTAGATCAAACAATGAAATAAATATTTTTTCCTTTTTAGTGCATTCGTATAAATAAAAGCTTGTCTTAATTTTTTTTTATAATTTTCATTTTTATTTTTTTGTAGCGCTTCAAAGAATTCTAATCAGTGGTAATATTATTGAATCAAAATATGAGTCTCAGTGACGATCAAGTAACCAAAAATGAACAAAAAGTCAATAATGATCAAAGGCTCCAGTAAAATGTTCAATATGTGTGCACAATGTTTGCTTTACGGAACACAATCCAACGACTCATTCCAAAGGTTAGTAAATAATTTATTGATGTGTAGGTGTGTGTGAGTATGTGAGGCTTCTATTTGTACAAAAATTTAAACAAATAAAATTACTCCATATTTTTTTTTTGGTTTGTATTAATTAGAAATTTGAATATTCACTGGGATGTTTCACATCTTTTTTCACTTGTCTCGTGTTACTAGTCCAACTGAATTCGGATGATTCCTAGATATAAGTAGTCCGGCTAAATTATCTCCGAATGAATATAAAACAAGAAAAAAAACTATAATAAAAAAATCTTACATGCTACAAGTATAAGACTACTAGGTACCTTAGTTTTTTCTCGAATATGCATAATATAGGGATGCAGACGCGATCAGTAGTTTTCGGAGGTGCCACCGGCTGTGTTTTTAAGTTTCGACAACATTTATAGATTCATAGGGAAATATTGGTGCTTAGTAATCCCGAAAAGTGTTCCGGAGTACTGCAGCACTTTTTGGGATTACCAAGCACTAAGCCTTTTCGTGAAATAATCGAAGCACTAAGCCACTAGTACAGGAAATTATCGGAAACACAGTGCTTACGAGCACAAAAGAGCTTTGAGTGCTTATAAGAGCACTAAGTACAGTGCTTTGACACAGCTCTGTGCTTTGGCACAGCTCTGTGCTTTGGCACAGTGCTTCGGCACAGCTTTGGCACAGCTAAGTACAGTGCTTTGGCACAGCAATTTTCTCATTCGAAAACTCACTACGCCACTCGATTCAGAATGCCTTCAAATAGCTATAATTTTCATGAAAATAACAAAGTTATGACAATTTGAAATTCTGAATAACACTGAGCTCACAAACTCCAATAGACATTATATAAATAGTTGCCACGGAAATTATTTTTCCAAATAATAACTTTATAAATAAACGCAATCAGCTAATGAACCTTAATAATTCAACAACAGTAACTGTTAAAAACAATCAAAATAATATTCTTATTTGTTGCTTCAACTAATCCATTAGTTCGATACATTTGTCATAGCGTTTGAGAATGTTGTTAACTACATTTCTTTGTTGTTGAGGGGTAATTTCTGCACATGCCTGTCGAATTCTTGCACGAACATCATTTTTGTTTTTTAGCCGAGTGTTTCTAATTTTTTGTGTGTGAAGCCTCCAGAGAAAAAGTCTTAACTCGTAAGATCTGGAGATCTAGGTGGCCATTCAAAAGACTACAGCGGCCTATCCACCGGTTTGAAAAATGTTCGTTGGGCCATTGCCTCACAACTCTGGCATAGTGAATCGAAAGCCTATCTAACTGGATACATGATTTCAAACGTTTATCGATTGGGAGCTCATGTATGGCATCACAAATCGGTATCTGATAATTGTAAGGCATTCTGCAAGTTCATGTTTTCCTCTAACAAGAAAGAACCAATAACGCGCTCGTTCAGTTATTATCTCCTCCATCTATTCTGCAAAGTTATGGAATAATCCTTCTGGAAAGGTGCGAGTGGCTAACTCGTATTGCAGAGGCAAGGGAAGTCGTTCAATGAATAACATGAATATAATTTTTAAACATTTATGTTTCTTAGAGAATTGAGTTGGTTTCATCAAGTCGAAATCTTGACGCCATCTGCAGTGAAAAATATTTCACCCAACTTATTCTCTATCAATTTCTGTTGATAAGAAGCATACTCGAAAACACACAATAAAACTCGGGATCCTCAAAATATAACTTCAATTCCTAGTTCAAAAACATAAAAGCAAATCTCATCAATTGTATGCTAGAGAAGTAATCGTTTCCTCACCTTCAAAATCATTACTTGATATGGTGTAAATATATTCAAATAATATTCTGAGGTGGAGAATAAAAGCATCCGTCGAGCTGTAAAAATAAAAGGATTATTTATGGCATTGTCATAACCTGTAACCTCACCAGTGAGATGTTACCAGATCAAAAAGTGCTTTATTTGCTGTAAGGACTTCATACTGCTGTACACAGAGTACTGAATTGAACATTTTGAGAAAAGCAAACGTTACACAGTATCCCACACCAGACATTGATTTTTTTGGAATACTGGCTTTTACAGTATTTGAATAAATGATTTGATTATTCCTGTTTCTTCTTCGTAAAGGATCACATTCCAAAATCCGTTTTGATAATGCACCAGTATTAATGAGTACTCTTTCATTTTATTCACAGTACCGTGCGTGATATGACGACGATGTGCATGTCTTTCATTAAATACTCTCCGAAACTCTCTGGTACTAATATCCGTATGTCCCAAAAGACGTATCATTTCAATTGTATCTTTCAAAGATTGCGGTGATGTCAATAAAATAATCAAATGGATTTTTGGTGAATATTGTTGCCCACAGCAATTGCACAATGTCACTAGAATCCATGAAAGTTGTCAGCAACATTGCTTCCATGGGTACTTTGATATAGTTTAAATTGTCAGCTATCGTAATTATTTAGGGATGGACAAGCTCCCTTTCACCTACTCCTGCACTCCCCTGTTTTTCAAATGCGTATTAGAATCATATTAATGATTTTTCTGAATAATGTACAAGGAATACGGATCCTATCTAGAATAACATTATGTGAAGATTTCGTTTACATTGGACTGGAAATAACACCGGAAGAAGTATAAAACAGCAAGCTGTCACGCTTTCTGGCTCTATACTTCTGTTGGTGTCAGTTTAAACCTCGACGTTATTCAAATTTTGATATACCAGCCAAAGCAACCGTGAGGATCCTTCCTATGTTATTTTCCAGGAAATATATGTGAGCGATTCTAATTATCATTTGAACGAAATGTCATGTTCTGCCGAGCGCTCAATTGCGTGCATGTAATGATATATCTGTTACATTTCTTATTGATATGCTCTATGTTCGAGATTAATTCACTTCCCCATTGAAAATCTGTTACATTACCTATTGAAAATCTTAGCGACATCTAACCGTCGGTAATGGAACAATCATAACAGCTAAAGAAGAAGAGCTGTCGCAAATGATCTGACAGTACGATCATATTTAAGGCGATGGACGTGATATTCTCGCCCCTTTTCTGATCTTTCGCCCATTAAGATATATTGTTTTCTGGAGCTCGTCGGCCATTGAAGAGTTGAAGATGCCATGTTGAAATAATTTATTAAATCAGAGCATTTTTTTTTTCTCCGCGAATATCATTTCAAATCAGTGAATATTGTATGATGTTAAGGAAGTTTTCATGTTTAATCGCTGAGAACACACTTGATGGACCAGAAGCTGATGCTTGTGTTCAGCCGACAGTTCAGCAAACAAAACAATATTAGTTTTCTACATTGGAATAAAACAATAAATTTTGCATTCAAATGTTCTGAAATTGGCAAAGATGTGAATTTTGTAAATATAAGTGGGTATTTGTTTTATTGTTGTAGTTATTTACAGAAGGGAAGTTGATTGATGTGCAATCATTATTGAATAGAGGTTTCGGATTTTTGTCCTAGTTTAAATAAAAATTCTGGCGTCCATTCAAATTTACAATTTCTGAAACTTTGCTTGAAACATAAAAAAATTTAAACTAGCAAAGCGGTCCAAAGAACTCCACACCGCTCTTCACTGAATAGTCTGGGCATTCTATTTCAACAAATAACTAGTATTCTCATTACAGTGCAAAGTTAAATATAATTCTTATACTTTCATCAAATGCTATTGAAACTCTCTTTTATTCATTTGTTGGTCTTATGTTACAACTTATTACGAAAAAATATTATTTCAATGGGAATGGGCTTATACCGGTTGTTCTATTGTGAATTGGCTAAGTGTATTTCAGAATTTTAACTCACCAGTACTTCTTTAGTAATGAATATTTTTCTATAAAATTTTGGTTACAGCGATTTGGAGGCATTCTGAATCCATTGGCGTAGTAAGTTTCAAATGAAAAAACGCTAATAAAAATTATCTATTTTTGACCAATTATCATAGTATGTCCTGAAAATTGAAATAAACATCTGAAATTCCGCCTCTCAGTAAATGTAGACTCCTTGCTCCTCAATATTCTTCGAAGAATTGGCTGGAATTGGTTGATTACTCCAAATTTTACGGGAGTGTTTTTAATCTAAATGAGTCACACTGTAATTACTTCATCCTACAGATTCAGAGAGAGCACGTGCATCTAAGTGCATGTGACAGAAATGAAACTCTTCAGCACCCTTACAGTCTGGGTCTCTTTCGTGGCCAAATTTCTGCAACCGTGTGCACGCAGCTCCCAGTTTCCAACCGATCAAAAAAAGGGGAGGTTCTGTAGTCGACGCGTATATTTTTTAATGTATGACCACGCATAACTTTTCTCAGAAGAGTTAGATTTCGATTTTTTTTTTCCCATTGGATAGGGTTTACCTCGGAATTTGAAAAATAAAACACCATTGAGGGTAGAAAAGTAGGGGATATTTATCATTTTCAGACACATTGCCATTTTATTATATATTCCAGTATTTTAAATATTGGAATATATTTTGGACTTTCGCTGCTCCTGGAGAAGTCTCGGTTCAACAATTTCCAGAAGAATTTTTGAACGCATCGAAGAAAAAATTAGAATAATATCTATAATTGAAAATTAATCTATAAATATTGTATGGAAATTATTAGGGCACCGAGTTACAGATTATATACGCAGAAATAACGTATTTCCTTGCAATGCCACTGACCCCTTTTTCGAGAAACGTTTTTTCGTGGCTGTAGAATTTTGTTGATATATCTTCTGATACTTCCAATGGAATCCCTGGTTTGTCAGATATAAATAGCGTTCGTTATATCCAATTCATAAAATATCAAAAGAAAACAGCTCTTTTTTGTGGAAAAAAATCTTTTGAAATTGTCTTTTGGTCAGTCACGTATACTTAATTTCGGGCGTGCTTTTTCGAAACATTTATGATATTACCCCAGTGTCATAGTTCTTCAAAACCTACACCGTCTAAAATAGAATTCCCTAGATAACTAACGCAATTTATCACCGACAAACCAGTTTTTTTATATTTCCAGCTTTTCTATCCCAATAACGTTTTCCAAATGTTCCACCTGGGTAAATGGTCCCGACATCATGCTAGGCTCTACTGCAAAACAGAACTCCCATTTCCGTATCACGTAATCATCAACGACAAACCAGCTGTCCCAGGATAGGCAGCTTTGCATCGGGAGCGCTATTCACTGGCTTGCGAATGTTACGGCATGTTTGCAAGGCCTGGATTATGCGGCTAATAATGTGTGGCCCCACGTTTCATCATTTATTCAAGTACCTTTTTCATCGGATTCGGTTTCAATTAACCTGTCGTGTCGGTCGATGACTTTGTCCGCTCAAACATGTCAAATCAACTATGGTTAATCATTTACAGGATACACACTTCGACAGCGTTACAATATATATTATTGAACAGTGATATGATTTGTTTGAACAAGGACAATGAAAATGGTCCAAATTTAAAAAAATTGCCGATGATCCGACGATTATTTGTCGTCTTTTCCAGTGCTAGAAATACATATGGGTTTACAATACATATCAAAATTCATTATAAACATAACCATAAAATAGATTCACGAACAGTGATGTGTTAAAAACTATATATGGTGAATCTGTTTTATTTATTATTGTGTGTCATATTATGGTTATCTTTGTAATGAATTTTAATATGTATTGTGAACCCATATGTATTTTTAGCCCTGAAAAAGATGATAAATAAACGTCGAAACGTCCTTAATTTCTTAAAATTTTGACCACTTTTATTGTCCTTGTTCCCGCTACACCAAATCTCCAATTATCTTGAAGGACACAATTTCTTCATAATTATTTATAACTGTCATATGCAATGCATTCCAGATTGAGCAGCACCACATTCTTTTTTTTCGAATAGTAGTGAATTTGGAAAAATATTTCTGGAAGTTCTATAAATCATATCCATTTGGAATTGGAAAGGAAAAAAAAATGTTTCTACGTATTGCTAAATAAAGAATCTCATTGAAGAGGAAAGTGAAACAATGCCAATGTTGAAATGGAAAATATAGGTGATGAAAAAATGATAATAATGATTTCGGCATTATACTTATTGAATTGAAAAAGGCTGTATCTATCTAGGTTAATCTGTCATTAACACGGTTTCTTTCGAGAATTTTTAATTGAAAAGTATTTCTGATGGATACGGTTCAACACCGAGGAGAATAATAATAATGATAATAAAAATGTTTATTCACCAATTTGAGAATACAATAAGTATTGGACCTTACAATAGAAATCAAATAGTAGAAAAATATGAATCTCATGAAAACTGCATGGGAACTCAGTTTTAACACTAGTTTATAGTTTATCTACGGTAGTTAGTGGTGTATGGATGAATTGTCATGTGAATAAATAATATTAATTCATAAATTTAAAGAAATAAAAATTCCTTATTGAAAAAAATTGTAGACCTAACTGGATAACACTCAAGTATAGTTCACGTTGCTTACATTTGCTTTTATTGATAAGATATAATATCAAATAAAATCAAATATATTACAAAGTTTGGTGAATACAAATGTGATAAAAAGAAATGAAATTAGATGAATATTCATGAGATATAGTTTGATTACCTGTAATACGAGAACGTCAAAATGAGCCACCTAAGCTATAATAGCTTGTGTTGTGGAACTAGAATTTGAGATATTATGAAGATTTGTTATAGGTACTTACAATTCTAATATATGAATGACTGTCTTTTCTCTGTAAACTGTGTATGTATAATTTCAGTTGGATTCTGATGAGTTTGATAGAATTCAAAATGAATATTTCGCTTTTTGGATTTTCTAGAATTCGGTTGATATATTGAACAAGTTTGAAAAAGCAAAGTTTGACTTTTCCAAATGAAGCTTTAGGGTACGAGCGAGCACAGCGAGCAAGTAACCCAAAAGCTATATGAGTTTAGCAAAACTGTTTTACTTATGAGGTTAATTTATACATTTTTTTCGCATTTTGTGTTGGTAGCTATAAGCAAATAATCATAGATATAAAAGCATTCCAAAGGTAGAATTAAAAAAATAATCATAGTAGGTACCTGTGTAGGATTTCGGTAACCTAGTAACCTGACACGGCTTTGTTTATTTACATATCAACAGTTAACAAGTTCAATTTTTGTGAGTGGAATTGAGAATAAGTTATATATTGATTATAGAAAGAAGTCTTGCTACTGAAAACAATTCGGAAAATTGTTTTGAAGACATTTCAAATGACGATCGTGAAGCATCTTCGAGCTTACTTCCTTGAAAGTAAACTAAAAACACTTCACTACGATTTTCACAGGAAATTGGTAAACAAAACCCATGACACCTGTTCCGGTATACTATAGACTTCTCAGTGGGGATAAACTAAATTTCAATAACTGGAGTTTGATAAAAATAATAGAAGCAGGTAGTCTGTTGGATATTAGGTAATTAAGTGATTATTGGACGAAAGATTATTCAATTTCTTGTAAACAGATTTAGAAGGGGCGAATTATTCAAATTAATCTGGTCATTAAATAAGTATTGTATTCTTGTCTTTCTCAATCTCTAAGCTTTCTGAGAGATTGGGATTTTGACCTTGATTTTCTACACAGCGGTGATAAGACCAAGAGTAACTTATGGCTCACTCTTGGTGGCCAAAAACAAATCAAAGACAGGCAAAAACCAACTTTGGGAAAATCCAGAGGCTTGCCTGTCTCTGTATCACGGGTGCAATGAATAGCACTCCAACAGCTGCAACAAACCTCGAACCCCTCGACTTACATGTTATTGGAGAGGTCAGGATGAGTCCATACAGACTGAAACAAACAAAAAACTGGAGAATCCGAACAACTGGACATACCAGAATCACTCATGTTATCAATATTGAGGAACTTGAAATGATTTCAGACTACATGCAACCCCTATACTCATTCGAAAAACCATTCAAAACACGAAATGACGGATCTAGATGGGCCCTGAGTATAGAGTCACAATCAACTGCGGACATAGTCTGGTATACAGACGCTTCAAAGACAGTTGAAGGAACGGGAGCAGGAATACATGGGGTAAGGCCAAGAAGTGACTACATAATACCATTTGGCAAATGCTCCACGATATTCCAAGCCGAAACACATGCTATTATGGTATGCATTCGGAAGAATCTAGAAAGTGGTTATAGAAAAAAACACATCTACATTCTATCTGACAGTCAGGGTGCTATCAAAGCACTCAACTCTATACAGGCAAAGTCTCAACTGGTCTGGGACTGCCTCCGGAACCTCATCGAATTGGCAAAACACAACAAGGTCACCTTCATGTGGGTGCCAGGTCATAGAGGCATTGAAGGTAACGTTGAAGTGGACCAGCTAGCTAGACAAGCATCTGAAACGCTATTCACAGGGCAAGAACCTGTGCAGGGGATTAGCGAAAACCGGGGCAGGACCCTGATCGACGAGTGGATAAAAAAAAGACACCAACAATATTGGGATCAAACTGTCGGGCAAATACACAGCAAAGTCATGGTAGGGCACCCAAACCGGACTCTTACGGCTGACCTTCTGAACCTGAACAGAACGGAGGCACGTATAATAGTAGGTCTGTTGACTGGACACTGCGGCCTAAGAAAACACCTGAACACCATGGAAGTACGCAGGGAAACCGTGTAGTGTAGGCTATGAGATGAAGAGGAGGAAACAGCCCCTCATATTATGTCCGACTGTGACGCCCTAAGTAGAAGGCGACACAGAACCTCTGGAGAGATCAGCCCGGAAACAGGCATGAATCTGAAGAACCTTATTCACAGGCTACTAAACCTAATTTAAGGCACACACCTGTTTGAATGGGGAACCACTGACGACAGAGTGATACAATAGACTCCAGCTGGTCGCAGTGTCAAGGGAAGCTGAGTACCAACCCTTTCTCTGGCTCGTCAGCTTTCAACCAACCAACCAACCAACCAACATGCAAAAGTACAAAGTAATTAGCAAAGCAATGCTTTCCAGTCAGGAGATAGTAAGCGGAAGTTGAATTGTACTTTCCCAAAATAAAACTGTTGCAATGCTCAGATATACGTTTCTTGAAAGTTCTACTTGTTTGTCCTATGTAAACACTCAGACAAAGACCACAAGTTAGTTAATATACTCTAGATTTGACCGACTTTTCAATCAGATCTTTGTTGTTTATAATGAATTTTCCCAAAGTATTATTTGTTTTGTGAGCTGTATTAATATCTTTATATCTTGAATGATCAGAAATTTTCTCTGGAGGTTTGCCAAAATAAGTAATAACCCTGATATTTGACTTTGTATTTGAACCGGTTGGATAAACTTCTTGAATAGCCTTTTTCTGATAAACTTGAGCTATATCCGTTATTGGCTGCAATTCGTTCAATTATATTCAATTTTTTATTGAAGTTATCTTTTGACAGAGGAACATTCACTAGTCTATGTAGTAGTATGAATTGTAATATCTGTATACGAAAGTTTGTGGAAATAAAAAAATCGTGTTTATTGTTTATTTTCGTTATGGTCAAATCTAAGAAGTTTATCGAATCATAAATTTCAATTTCTATTGTAAATTTCATTGAGCGATAAATGTCGTTGATGAAGTCAAAAAATTAGTTAATTGTCTATCAGTTCATCATCAGACATAATATGTCGTCTACATATCTATACCAATATGAGACATTTTTTATCAACGGGTTCTTATGAATTTTACTTTCGAGATTATTCAATTCAATTTTATTTATTCTCGCTTAATAAGGTACATAGAATTAACAATGAGATCCACAATTTCATTTCATGATGAAAATTTCAGATCCGGCGCAGTAGCCTAGGCAGGATTGCCTGTTTGCTATGCGTGCAGTCTGAAAGTTTTCAAATAAATATGTACATGATCATCATACTGGGTAGATTGTAATACATATGTGATATTTTATTAAGTTTCATTACTTTCGTGTCCTACATGGGGGATTATATACTGGGGACTGGATAACAAATGGTGGTGGAATATTTGTTTTTGCGTACGTTTGGGTTGATATTGAATTTAGAATATCGTAAAATGTTTGTGGGAAGTTTATAATATATGATTTTGTTTCTGTTTCATACTTTTTCTGGTAAGATATTTGTTTTATGTCAGGTGGGAGCGCGTTGGAGAATTTGGGACCAAAAAAAAAGAATATTCTTTGTGTTAATGTTTTTGTAAACTGTTTCATCTCGACATTCATGCTCCGAGTGGGTCTGGTTATTCGAGTTTTATTCTGCGTGTATTTGTCTTGGTTTATATACATTTTTTTCCAAACATTGGTGAGCATAGAGTAGTTTTGAATTGAGAACTTTGGATTCTAAACGTCTGTTCTTTTTTAGGGTAATTTTAAGCAGTGTATGTTGTGTTGTTTTTAGTATGGTAATTTTGTTCTTGAAGGCTGCGCCCCATACTGTGATGCAGTAGGATAGGATGGATTCAGCTGATGAGTTGTAGAGCATTATGAGATTTTATTTGGATAAAATATCCCTTAAGTTATGGAAAATGTGTATTAGTGTTCTAAGGCGTTTGTTTACATGCGTAATATGGTCGAACCATCGTATGTGTTGGTCGATGACCACGCCTAGATATTTTACAGAGAAAACTTTTTCTATAGATGGGCAAGCACATAAGTTCTTGTGACAGTTACTGGAATGTATTTTTATTGATGAGACATTTGGTTGATTGAAGATCGTTGCAGGGCCGGATTGAGAGGGGGGCAACCGAGGCTGCAGCCCCGGGGCCTCCACAAGAGAGGGGCCCCCACAATATAAATTTTTAGTTAAAATTTCCTGACAATTACCGATTGATATGCAGCAGTTCTCCGACTTTTTCCACTTATTTATCGTTTCAAACATTATTGTCAAAATTAATGGTTAATATTAATGTTTGATCCGATAAATCCTGTGCATATGCGGTAAACAATCACAAAGTGAATCATCACACTATTATACACTTAAGAAATGAATTCAACCACGTCGAAAAATAGAAAAATAATCGTATCGAAATTAGCTGATCTGAAGCAAAAGCGCTCATTTTCCAAAATGAAAATTATAAAAAATAGGCTGCAAACTGCGATGAGACAAAGCCGCATATCCAAGTTATCGCTTCTTAGCATTGAGAGTGATTTACTCCGGGAGCAGGATTTCTCCAAAATCATCAATGATTTTTCGTCGAAAAAAGCTCACAAGAATCCATTGGTTAATGCTATTAGGTTTATTCGTATGGTTGTTTTGAAATAATTTCATTTGTTCCGCAATGAATTATTCAAACACTTGGAAGAAAAAATTTTTTTTAACAAGTTTGAAAAATATTTTGGGGCCTCCACTCCTTTGTTGCCCCCAGAGCCTCCACACCTTTCAATCCGGCCCTGGATCGTTGGTGTGAACGCTATAAATTTAGTTTTTTCAATGTTCAGGGTGAGTTTATTGAAATTTAATCAGGTATGTATCTTTTGTAGGTTTATTTCGGCGATATTCTTAACCTCCTACCAATTCTCTCCCGTGAATACTAATGCTATATCGTCAGCATAGCAGATACGGTGACCTTCTAAACCAACTATTTTCGTAATATTATTCATGTATACAAGAAAGAGGATTGAACCCAGCACTGTTCCTCATCCATGAGCATTTCCGCTAGTAACGAAGGATTACCCATTATTAATTATTTACTGGAATAATGAAAATTATTATCAAGTTTGAAATAATTTTGTGTTGAACAAAGTGTGAGTAAATCCGATATCTCATCTTTGATGATCGGATTCACATGGTTTCTATCCAGTAGGTTACCTACTAGTGAGATTGTTTCATCTGGTGGTATACTCGGAAAAAGATTTTGAACATCGAAAGAAATGAGTTTGGAATTTTCAGTTCTTTAGTTCTTAATTTCATCAATTGATTCCTATGAATGTTCCAAGCTGAATATAGGAACGAATTTACAATTACTCTTGATGAGATCTATTGATTTTTCAGATATTTTCACTGATTGTGCTGTAATGAAAAATACTACCAGCCGGATGGGGTAATTTCCTTTATGGAGTGAATACTGTTTTGGAATTTGAAGGTGTATAAAAGTGTTTCTTATTTTTTCATAGTTGTTGAGAACATATTGAATTTATTTTAGTATTTCTTTGAAATCATTCTGGAAAAAACATGTGGGATCTTCTTTCAAGACATCGAAAAAACCTCGTCATGATGTTATCTCGTTACCTTGTTATCTAGTTATCCTGTTATACAATGGGAAGATGTACGTGAAACGGGAGCTCACCTTATATTGGTTACTTGGTTGGGAAAAATGTGGTTTTATTATATTATCAAAATCGGTCGGAAGAAAAAACAAACAGACCAATTTCAATTCAATAATAGTATCGAGAGTACCGTGGTCATACACAGACACGACAATCTCAGCTCCTGAATCCAATACATATTTCTCAAGATCCAGACTACGAACAATTCGGAAAGTTATATCAAATTGTGGCAAATTTTATTGAGCACGTGATCAGCCCAGTGCGGAGACATAATTATACAATAGAGTGGAGAAATACCAAACTTACCAAAAACTCATTCACGTGTGTATGAGGTCGGCTTTAGAATAGCCCCATGGTAAATCCTGCCTGTCGTAAGAGGCGACTAAAAGGATAACCGTAGGTGGAAGATGGTCTCATCGCCCGGTGAAATACCACCATATCGACTTTGTGTGCTGTGAAATGGATCATTCCATGTTTCAGTGTTCGGTCGATACTTTCCGGTCTCCCTCTTTCCTTCTTCCCAATTCCTCCTTTATTTTCAGGTGCATCCTAATAGTAATAATGATGAAGTCTCCTAGAGTAAAACACTCCGGAAGCAAAATACCTCTCCATTCGGATTTCCGGGCGAGAGGTACTCGAGGGGACTCAATATTAAAGAATAATTTTTGCAACATCCGCGGACTCAACAAGAACATCAATGACGTCCACCATCACCTACAGACGAAAAAACCGGATATTCTGGCTCTAACAGAAACACAAGTGAACTCGTCCACCAACAAGGTCCATATGCTTTGTCCTGGTTACGAACTCCATTCTCGATTCAGGTTCAAAGGTGGAGTCTGCCTTTACGCTAAGGCTAACCTTTCATGCCAGCGTGAAGAGAGTTTGGAACCGAAAGACTTTGATGTGATGTGGTTCAAGCTATCTGATACCAAACTGACTAAGTTTCTCTTCTGCCTTTACCTATCACCTAATGAACCTTCATATAACGACCTCTTTGAGTTTTTATCACTCAAACTGGACTACATTCAGGAGAACCATCCAACAGCTGAAACCATAATCATGGGAGACTTTAATGTGCATAACGCTGCCTGGCGCAAATTCTCTAACAAAACAGATGATGCGTGTCGTCAAGCCAAGGCCTTCGCCATCACTTATGGTCTAGAACAACTGGTCGAGCTACCAACCCGCATCCCTGATGTCAACAACCAGTCCTGACCCGTATAGAATAGAAGTTTGTGCCCCACTTGGAAACTCTGATCACACCCTCATCTCCACAACATGCTCTTTCCATTTACCATCGAGCTGCACAATACCACCCCGTCTCATGTGGCATTACAATTCGGCCGACTGGGAAGGTCTTCGTATGTTTTTCTCAGCGTTTCCATGGAAGAGAGTTTGTTTCTCTTCAGTAGATCCAACACGATGTGCTGAGACAATTTCTGAAATCATCATGTTGGGGATGCAAACCTACATACCGAATACCGAAAGAAGATGATCATCCGATAAGACCTGGTTTAACAGAAACTGCTCTAGAGCTGGCTTCCAAACAGGCAGCATACCATCGATGGCTAAAAAACCCGGGCCCTGAGACCAGAGCAGCATATGTCGAGGCTAGAGGCATATGCAAAAAGACAACAGAATGCTCAAAAAATGCCCACAATGCCAAAATAAGATCAAAACTTGCTGAATGTCCTAACGGATCCCGTTCATTTTGGTCTTTCGCCAAAGCTGTGGGAAGAAACTTCACTTCCAGCTCATTTCCTCCTCTAACCAAAGAAGATGGAACACTAGCAACGACTGCCCAGGAAAAAGCCAATATCTTTGCGCACCTATTTGCTGGAAATTCCACTCTGGATTCATCGGGAAAACAACCCTCGAACATTACACCTATTGACAGTCACATGCACGAGATCACCTTTCGCCAACGTACTATCAGGAAGATTTTGCTGGGCTCAACACCAACAAAGCCTGTGGATCTGACGGAATCCCGCCGATTGTTCTCAAGAAATGTGCCCCCGAACTAACACCTGTTCTTTGCAAGTTGTTCAACCACTCTTACAATTTGGGGGTATTTCCGTCCAATTGGAAAATTGCAAGAGTACAGCCAGTCCCTGAAAAAGGCAAAAAGGCCCTACCTAGCAACTACAGACCTATCGCACTGCTATCTATTATTTCAAAGGTCATGGAAAAAGCCATCAACATCGAGCTCATGAAATATCTGGAAGACTCAGGAATTGTCAACGATAGGCAATATGGCTTCCGCTATCAGAGATCAACTGGTGACCTGCTCGCTTACGTCTCACATACATGGCAGCTATCTATTGAAAAGTATGGAGAAACTTCAGCTGTGGCATTAGATATCTCCAAGGCGTTCGATCGAGTTTGGCACCAGGGACTCCTCGCCAAGCTTCCGTCTTATGGCTTGCCCCCTCAGCTGTGTTCTCTGCTTGCTAGTTTTCTCTCAAACAGGTCTCTCCATGTAGTGGTTGATGGAGTTTCATCTGACACTCTACTTATAAATGCTGGTGTTCCGCAAGGATCTATTCTCGCACCAACACTATTTCTACTTCACATCAACGACCTGTTGAAAGCAACTTCATGTCCAGTACACAGCTTTGCCGATGATAGTACCCTCCATATCGCTTTCTCTTCCAGGGCCCCTATATCAGCCCGTGAAACCAGAAATGAACGAGGAAGAAATGTTAATAATATAAATATGGACTTAGCAACAATTCTCGAGTGGGGATCTAATAACTTGGTAGAATTCAATGCAAACAAAACACAAGCATGTCTTTCCTCTAAAAAAGCCGATCTCACTGTGCCTAACATAACTTTGTCAGGAGTAACCATACCACTGAAGTCATCCATATCGATGCTTGGTATTACTATCAGCAATAACCTTTCCTGGGAAAATCACGTGAGGTCCATTGCCAAAAGTGAATCCCAAAAACTTGGTTTTTTGTTTCGTGCCAAGAGCCATTTCACCCCCACTCAGCTGCTTATGATCTATAAGGCACAGATCCGACCTGTCCTGGAATACTGTTCCCATATTTGGAGCGCGGCACCTAAACATATCCTGAGGCTATTGGATTCTGTCCAAAAAAGGGCAATTCGTCTCGTCGGTGATGCCTCGCTTACAAACTCGCTCACTTGTCTGGAACACCGTAGAAAAGTTGGCGATTTGTCTCTATTTTATAGATATTTTCATGGGCGATGCTCTTCTGAAATATCAACAATCGTTCCTGCTTTGGCAGTCTCTTCGAGACTAACACGTCAAGTTCAGTCATCACACCCTTTCGTGGTCACTTTGGAGACCTGCAGAACATCACTTTTCAAAGACTCGTTCATCCAACGAACAGCGAGGCTTTGGAACTCATTGCGTAGGGAGGTGTTCCCCGAGGCATACAACCTCCAGAAATTTAAGAAGAACACCAACTCCTACCTTCTTTCCCTTGGTTCCCACGATGTTCTCTGAACATTACAGATTATCCCTTTTCGTGGGAACCAGAACAAAAAAAAAAAAAAATTACCATGGAGCAAAAAATAGACCGACTTCTCATAGCCGCAAGTGAAATAAAAACCGACATACAGTCGATAAAAACCACGGTCGGAGATTTGAGGCGAGAAAACTGCGATCTGAAGAAGGAGGTCAATGAACTCAAGCAGAAAATAAACAATCTCGAAAGAAGACAAGAGGCGAATCAGGTGGTTTTCCACGGATTATCGGATTCTGATTTTGCAAACAACGAAGCTGTCTATGGAAAAATTGGAGGAAAGGAAACAACTGATACACATTCTTATAAAAGTCAGAAGTATGGGGAAAATGGCATACCTCATGCAAAACTTCATATTTATCGAAAATAAAGAATATAGCCTGCAGGACATCAAGCAGAGTCAGCAATATCATGAACTCACGACAGAAGAAAATACTGCAGCTAATGAGGTACCAGCAGCGCCACAGCTCACATACCCAAGGCAAGACGTTTCAAGAGGATCCAGGACATACTCGCTGTGGAACACAAAAAAGAGCTGGAATGAGGAATCAAAAAACCTCATCATCATGCATCAGAACAAACAATGCCTACGCAATGAGTGTGATGACATGAATAGATACCTGGATGATAACGATACAATCGTGGCAAGTGTTTAATGTTTTCTGAACATTGGTTGCATGAGGGTGAAGTTGAATATTGTTAATTAGAAAATTACGAAATGATATCACAATTTTGTCGCAGACGTTATATACATGGGGGAGTGATAATTTATTCTAATGCCAGAATTGAAACTGAAGCACCTTGAAGTTAACAGAAAAAATCCTATAGAAAAAGACTTTGAATATACATGTGCCTTCAGCAATAAAAGAAAAGTTATAATTATTTGTATTTACAGAAGTCCAGCAGGCAACTTCGAGGTATTTCTCAACTCATTTTTCGACTAACTCAATGAAACAGTACAAAATATTCAACTTAACCAATCTGTACATTATAAATTTCAATACTGTTTAACAAAAAAAGAAATACTTTGAAAAGGCCGTCAGACGAACATGCATATTATACAAGAAATCAAGACTTCATTTTACCAAATTATTCCTATAACAGAACTCGAAGAGGTCCTCTCTACTTGGGAATCAAGGTCTATAATCACATACGACACAGTTTGAAATTACACCTAAACAAAAATTTCAAGGTGGAAGTCAAGAAATTATTACTCCACCATGTTTTCTACAATGTTGAGGAATATTTCGCAACTATACTTCAGTAGTGGCAGTAGACATATTTATTTCATGTTCTTTATCTTTTCCAATCAATATTATATACTATTAAGATCCAGTTGAAATAAGAATCAATTATTGTCAATACCATAATCGAAGTGTCTCTCGATTCCCGACGCTGTAATGGCTTCACGAACATTTCTCTGAACTAACTCTGTAACATAGCATAAGAAAACTCATTATATGTTAATGTATCTATTTGGGAAATGCGAATATAAAAAAAAAGTATGGATATAGATATATATTGAAATGGTGTTATTGTTACATATTCGATCTGATATAAAATATCTCTCCATTTGTCCCTCCCAGACCTTCTGCTTCGCCATGTCCCTCCTAGCAATTGCAAATACTGTCGTGGCTACCTTGCATTGTTGGAGGTTCATCTGGTTGGCCCTCATCGTTTGTTCAGTACCCCTTCCAATCCTGTAGAAGGCTCGAAACCACATCCTCTTCAGTGCCCTGAAATAAACCAAGAAGGCCAAGAGTGGTACGGTATTTGGTCTCAGTTGTCATTTGTTCCCACGAGTGAGTCAGTGGAAAGGGGTTGGTCCAGCCCTGTGGTGCCCTATTTCTCGAGTGCTCCGTCGCGGCAACGTTCCTTCCAAGACCCTGGTGCTGTACAGCCGTCGCCACAACGTTCACAGCTTCGATTTGGGTCTGTTTGCCAGAGCTTCGTTGGTCTTGGCCGCCCATGTAACCACGCGAATGTCTGCAAACTGCCTTATTCACCGCACGTCCGCAGTCCGTCCACTCCAAACCACGTGAAGGTGAGGTTGGACTTCTAGGGGCCAACAACATAGATACAATGCTCATAAATAAGGTTGCAACATTCACCTGTTCAATCCCTGTACAACTCTTGGACGGTACCTAAGTGCCGTTACCTATTATATGTTATCTTGTAATACCGTTTTGTCGTTATCTCATTATCCCGTTATCATGTTATTCCTTTTTTCCGTTATCCCATCATCCCGTTACCCCGTTATCTCGTAATCGCTTTCTGTCGTTATCTTGTTTTCCAGTTATCCCATTATACGAGGCAAGATGTACATGAAATTGGAGCTCACCTTATATTGGTTGCAGTTGGTTGTGAAAAAATGTGGTTTTATAATTGTATAAGAATCAGTCGAGTAGTTTTTGCCTGATTCTCGGAGA
This sequence comes from Gonioctena quinquepunctata, assembly GCA_018342105.1. NCBI lineage: Eukaryota > Metazoa > Arthropoda > Insecta > Coleoptera > Chrysomelidae > Gonioctena > Gonioctena quinquepunctata. The sequence continues at coordinate 167,224 of JAFIRS010000919.1, read as the reverse complement.
AAAAAACAGAAAAATTTCAATTTCATAATAGTATACATATAGATATATATGTTGTATCAAGTTGAGTTCGTGATCGAATGCCCAGACTATTTAGTAAAGAGCTGTGTGGAGTTATTTGGACTGCCTTGCTAGTTTCAAATTTATTTGTGTTTCAAGCGAAGGTTTTTAGTAATTGTAAATTTGAATGGACGCCAGATTCCTTTTGTTCAATAAGGATAAAAATTCAAACTTCCTAGCCAATAATAATTGCAAATCGAATAATGTTTCCTTCTGTGAATCAGTACAACAATTAAACAAGTACGAAATTTTTAGTAGTCCATCAGACAAAAATATAAGTTGACAATCAGTATGTACAAAATTTTCTGTACGTGCTAGATTCTAATTAAGTTTTATTTACGTGGTCGTAGAATTCCAAAAATAATGTTAACTTTCACTGAACCTGTTGATTTTATCGACGACAATGTAATATTTCCACTCTCTGATTTAGCGAAGTAGTGTAGCTCGAAGCTAGACTTAGCGTAGTCGTGTAGCTCGCAATCAGGACGTACCAATAGCTGCTTGGCTACCAATCATTATTCAATACTGAAATTGAAGAATTAAGAATACATTTTCACAAAAAAAAAAATTGAATTTGCTCTTATATAGAAAATGAAAAGGTTTTTCTGCCTCGATCAGCCCAAACTATGTTTATTAAAAATAAAAAAATCAGAATTTAGCACAATGAACTTTATATCCAGAAATGACTTCAATTGCAACGATACATAGGAAATGTATAGGAATTATTTTCACCAATCGTCAAATACTTATTCATAAAGTTTTCTGTATTATGAAAGAATATTCCAAACTCCAAAGATTAAATGTATACATATATATATATATATATATATATATATATATATATATATATATATATATATATATATATATATAACGTTCCCTTAGGTCAGAAACAAAAATCACAGCTCTGTGATAATTATCACCAAATCAGAAACTCTCCAAAATACATACCCAAGACCATGTTAAACGTATAGTATCCACCTATAGTATAGTTTTCTTGTGATCAACTCCAAAAATTTATCCGAATGCAGACCGTTACGGTTGAACGATATATATATATATATATATATATATATATATATATATATATATATATATATATATATATATATATATATATATATATATATATATATATATATATATATATATATATACATACATAAGTGACATCAGAATATTTGAGAAACTCCTTTTTTCATCCCAATGAACCTTTGTCAGAGAAAGCAATGAATGCGGATGCGACAGAACACATATACCTTGTTTCAAATTGATAATCTTAGATGTGATTTCAGTACTCACCTGTTTCACTGATTTCTCCGGAATGACAACGCTCCATTTTTTTTAATTTCGCCACGTTTCTATTCAACTGATTCTCTCTATTCAACAGAGTGTTTCTTTTCTTGAACGACTGATATGATCTCCTCCAAGATTGGTAAACCTGTTGAATAAATACGCAGTATACTCCTAACAAAACCTGTGAAGTTTATAATTCCATCAGAACTCATTCGATGAATTAATATGGTACTGCACTGGAATCGAATCGTCTGTTCGAGCTAAATGTTTCATTCGCTGTCAACTGACCTATGATTAGTGATGAATTATGATTAGGAATTTGTATGAAGGACCATTCCACGTTCTGGTGAGACAATATTTCTATGAATTTTATATGAAGGACCATTCCACGTTCTCGTGAGACAATATTCCTATGAATTTTATATTTAAATGGTCAAAATATTCCTACATACCTCGATATCACACTATAATTCACTGCTTTGAAATCACTCCCGCAGAAGAAAGAAAAAGCTCGAATTTATTAGTTATTTCAACATGAACAAATTTTATTTCTCCACGCAATGGCTGTCGAGTACAAGAAGCACAAGGTGTCCCGATCGAAGATGCAGAGACAAGGGGCGAGCGTGGCTTCTCCCTTTTTGAAACCAAATCGCTAATTCCTCCCCCGTATTGCCAATGCCTTGCGCTCGTCTTCTCTCTAATTCAAATGACTGTTCACCGTTAGATGGCATTGAGATTTGCAACGGAAAAATATACTTGAAATGGTAGTTCACCTAATCAAAATCGGTCCAGTAGTTTTTGCGTGCTGCTAGATCAATCAAACAAACAGACAATTGCAATTTTATAATAGCATAGATTTATATATATAAATATATATATATATATATATATATATATATATATATATATATATATATATATATATATATGTGTATATATATATATATATATATATATGGGATAACGGAATAACTTGAAACCAGAAAACGGGCTAATGGGATAACGGGTTCTGTCAAAGCCACAGGCATGAGCTAGATGAAACAACACAACGAAAAACATAGGAAAAAATACAAATTCCGTTTAAATGAGAGTTTGTCCGTCGTTGGTTTGCGATATTCGGACAATCAAAATTCATAAATTTTATTTTTGAAGTGAAAGTTCTTTACGCACGCTTGACTTGGGGAGTAAGCTGGTGAATGCGTGACAAGAGCGTTATGAAAAGTGTAATCGGGCAAGGCGAACAGTTTCGACGCACGCTTGACTTGGGGAGTAAGCTGGTGAATGCGTGACGAGAGCGTTACGAAAAGTGTGATCGGGTGAGGCGAACGGTCTCGACAAAGGTGAGTGCGTATCTCATACTAGTTGCTGGCGTCGTAGCGTCATATGCAGCGTTCCTTGTCTATTTTATCCCTCTACTAATACGCGGCATTCTACTCTCGACATTGGGGCGCGTTTGATTCTCTGTCCTTTTCTCGTCTCCCTCTCTTTCTCCTTGTTACTCTCTCGTATTTCGGCCTCGCGTTTCTACAATTTACTTCGGCAAATTTTTTAAATTTAACCAATACGTAAATAATAAAATACTTATTAATAACATCGTGATTGAACATGACAATAATCAAATGGAAGTTGATGATGAAAATCCCACTATAGATCATGTACAAAAACCTAGACAAATTATTGGAGTTAGGTAAATAAATTTTTATTTTATTTTTATAATCATTTATGACTTCAATAATAATGTACTGAATTTACCAAACTAAAATGATGAAAGTATAGGTTATTAGAAAATTAATATATGTATATGTATATACATGTATATGTATATACATGTATATATAATACATATATACATATATAAACATATATATATATATATATATATACATATATAGATGGAGCTTAAGAAATTTTACTTCAGTCGTGTGGTCTAAAGCACACTCGTTTTTTTTTGTTAATATTTCTGTTGTTTCAATAATAAGTCCTATCTGAAATGCCAATATCAGATTTTGAATCAAAATATTTTCACTCTCTGGGATACTCTCCACCTATTCTGTTCCAACAGTGGATGAATCAACGAGTACCTACGGAATTCATTTGAGGAAATGAACATATTTCTGTAAGTTGAAAGGAAGTTATTCACTGGACATGACACTATAATTTTGTTCGATAAAAACTAACATCGCAGGCCCTGCTCCATCCTGAGTATGCTAAAGTTCACAATATCGCGATGACTGTCAAAAGACCAAATTCAAATGTGCTTCAAATATGTATAACCTCAGACAGTTATTACTTGGGATGTCTGATTTCATTCTATGGTAGGCATTATAATGATATTTGAATAATTAAATCATTTTCCTTTCTCAGCTGGAGTTATTTCACTGGTTTATGCAGTGCGGTCCATAGGAATGGAATAAATTCATTTTTAGCATTTGTTTCAAAAACCTCGATTACTATTGTCAATTTGACAATTTACAGTATGGAAATATTACCCCCTTCTTGAACCCCCTCTGAATCATAAGCACTTCCTCAAAAATTTTCATTCTCTGTTCAGCAATATTAAATTTTTCAAGTTTGGTGCAATCATAACTCATTGAATTCATTTCGAAAATGTAAAATTCTGATACTTTACGTAGAGTGAAAGAAATAATGTCACATAATGTTTCGGAAGTATTTTTCTATGACCTCAGGGATTATGTTGTTAATTTCTTCCGTTATCCTATTTTATAAATCTGCAATATTGTCTGGTCTATTGGAATATACTTCTGATTTCGAATAACCCCATAAGGAGTAATTGAGAGGAGTCAAATCGGGGGATCTAGGCGATCATTCAATCGTTCCACGTCTTCCAATCCACCTAATGGGAAAAACTTTGTTCAAATACTCTCTAACAATACGTTTGTAATGCGGTGTAGCTCCGTCTTCTTGGTACCAAATTGATTTATCTATTGCAATAGGATCATCAACATCAGAAAGAAGTATTTTCAATAAAAGCTGTGAAAAGTTCATGAAGAAATCTAGATAAACCTCACCATTAACTGTACCTTCAAAGAAATAAGGGACAATAAATTTGTTGTTAATGATACCAGCACAAACGTTCACTTCCTTAAGATATTGTGCCTGAGCGTCACACATCCAATAATGAGGATTTTCTCTGCTCCAATATCTACAGTTTTGTCTATCAACCGTTCCATTTGAATGAAATTGGCTTTTTCGGAAAAAACAATTTTGTTTATGAACTGCAAATATGCTTCCATTCTGTCCATCATCAGTTCACAGCATTGTTTCTTTCTATCAGGATTATCCTCATTTAACTCCTGAACCAACTGAACTTTATAGGAATCCTATTTTTCTTTATGTAAAGCTCTCACTATCGATGATTTACGGCAAGTTGTCCACTTTTTTTCCTGATCCAATTTAACATTTCGAGCTGGTGTTTGGATAGTTTTCACATATCCAATTTTATGAAATTTTGTTTCTATTTTGCTAACTATAGACTGTGAGACGTGTTGACCAGGGTATTTGTTACTCAATATTTCACAAACTCCCTTTTGAGTTCTTGTTTTATTAACGCATCCAATCATAATTGAAATGTCTATTCTTTGAGTTTCGGATACATGAGCAGGAGTTTAATCAAATACACACACACACTTTTTCTTGATGTTTAGCAAAACAGATAAGAAAATACCTGATTATTTTTTCAGGGGTAATTTGAAATCAAAAGTATATTTCAATAGACCAGACAATATTGCAGATTCAAAAGTAAGGATAACGGAAGAAATCAACAACATAATCCCTGTTGTACGAGAACTCCAAGATCTACTTGCTTATGGTCAAGAAGTGAATGGTGGTCATTTTGAACATTCAATTTAATTGTGAAATAAATCGAAAAATACTTCTTAAACATTATGTGACATTATTTCCTCCATTCTGCGTGAAGTATCAAAATTTTACAGTTTCAAAATAAATTTTCTAAGTTATGATCGCACCAAATTTAAAAAACTCAATATTGCTGAACAGGGAATGAAAATCCCTTTCGCACAAGGTGCCACACAACTCCCCTCTGCATTTAAATTTTCTGAGGGGTTGCTCATAATTCAGATGGAGTGCAAGAAGGGGGCAATATTTCCATACTGTAAATTGTCAAATTGATAATAGAAATCGTCTTGTTTCAGGTTTTTCTAAACAAATACATAATAGCGCTTAAAATGAATTTATTCTATACCTATGGACCGCACTGTATATAACCTCAACGTATTTCTCCCAAATCCGGAACGAATTGGACAAATTCGCGATTTCATTTGATATTTCTCTATTGATAATTTTGCAGGATATATCCTTTTCTGCTAAATTTTTTTTGGGTACCCTTCGTTATATTATTATTATCATTATTATTTGTAATGTATCTATTTGACTGGAAAAAACTAGATTTGGTACATTGTTCAAATCATTTCTAGTTTTGCATGTATATGATTCCTTGATTAAATTCACACACACATATGCTTTCTCATCGCGAGTAATTTTATTTTTGTTCGGAATAATTTCGAGATGGTAACATAATCCAGACAGTAACAGAGTGCTTTCGGAACTTTCCCCCTGGAGACCCAGAGACGTAGCAAGATTGAAGTGTTGGTATATACGATATTGTTATCCTTCATCACCTCTTATCTACGCAATAAATTTTACGAGCACGATGTCGCACTAAAGCGGACTATCTTTCCGAGGAAATTCATGAATAACACGTTTCCCCCATAATGAAGAAGGATCAAGACAAATTGTCCAAATAAATTCCATTCACCTACTTCACTCGTTCATAGAAAGACATACACTTGGATATGGTTTAATTAATTTATTCGGGGAAAACCCTTGACAGTGAAATATTTCCGAAAAAGCATACGTTTTGTGGAAGATCAACAGTTCTAACCCAGACAGCATGGAATATTCCTAGAATATTCTCTAAATATGCGTAAAGAGAATAGTTTATTCCGAATATATATATGGAATATTCCTAGAATATTCACATGCCTCTAGCATATTCCAGGAATATTCCAATATGCATATTCCTGGAATATTCCTGTATTAATACTCATAGAATAATCCTGTGTGAATATTAATGGAATAATCATGTAGAAATATTCATAGAATAATCAAAATTGAATATTCTGTATTGTATATTCATGGAATATTCTGTATTGTATATTCATGGAATATTCTGTATTGTATATTCATGGAATATTCTCCCTTATTTCTATGGAATGAACACCAATTACCATTTTCGAGTGCAAAATATGGGAAAAGTATGAGAAAAAGTGCGAATAGATGTATTTGATTTGCAAATAGAGTTTTTGTTCAGACAAGCTGACAAAAATACACTACTGTACTGACCGAATTATAATTGGTCGGGAACGATCGAGGTGCACTTTCACGACCAATCAGAACCATTCCGCGCGCGTCAGCGTCTGTCCTTCATCCGGTAGTCGTAGCTTAACCCGATGGCAGAGCTGTAAAGTTGAATGCAATTTGAATTGACATTCGACATCTTATTTTTTACTGGTATGGAATACTTTTGCATATTTGTATGTAAAACTACTGTATTTGGAATTGTTTAACAAATATTCCTAATAATCACCACAGTGTGGTGAGTACACTTTTATGTTACCATTCATATCATTCCATAAAAATTTCATTTGTATATCACTGATCATTTCATTTTCAAGGCGTTTTCTACAAAATGCCTGAAAGAAAAAGAAGCAGTGCTTGGTATAAGGAAGTACACCAGAAAATTGAAAATATTCTCAATACAATTTTCACACAAACTCCGTCACAGCATGCAAAAGGACAGTTAAGTAATCAAGTTGAAACTATTAGTGATAGAATGGATACAAGTTTTCTGATTCAGATAGCAGTAGTTCGATCTGGCAATTCTTGTTTTTCAGAGATATCCCTGTAGTGACAGTCAATAAAATACGTGTCATTATTATTATATAGAAATAGACCTGTTCAAATTAATGTTGTTTTATTTCATTGTGGGGAAGGGTGCGCAGTTTGCGGAAATCAAATGTGTTTTTTTCTGAGTGGAACCTGCAATTCCAATCCACAAATACTCTGAGGAAAACAATTACGTATTGCACTACTACATAATTTTTGAATTGAAGTTCTGTTTCTTGGCGGATGTCAGCAAAAACATCGCTTGAATTGTCAGGCATAATTGTAGAAGTTCATATTATTGATGTAGAAGTGCCATTCAAGATTTTATATTTAAGGATATTTAGGTGGGGAAACAGTTGTAATTTTCTTTATTTTCTTAATTTCTGAAATTTCAAGGAATGGTAATTTTGTTCTGGAAACCCTTTAGAATATTTAGGGAATATAACTATCATATTCCTGAATAACTTTGAATATTCTTGGAATATTCATAGAATATGTTCATGGAATATTCTAGGATTATCCTTTGTGGAATATTCATGAAATATTGTAGGTATATTCTGGATATACGAGAAATATTCCCAGAGGATATTCCAGGAGTATACTTTCTGAAATATTCATGGAATATCTAAAAAACATTTCCACCAGCACATTCTAGAAATATTTCAAAAAAGATATGTATATCTCTGGCACATTTGAGAATATTCCAATATTCCAAAAATAATATTCTATGAATATTCATGGAATATCCAGTGCTGTCTGGGAAAATGGGTTAACCACCAGTCTACTTTGTGAAGTTACCATCATTATAAAATAATTTTCTGGCTATTCAAGTATTTTCCGATATATCCATATCCTCAAAATTTCAAAACGTACTGTTCTGATGAATGAAACTCTTGAAATTGTTGAAAAAAAATTATGCTCCATTGACTATCAGCATTATGACGGATGTAACTTCCAACATGTTGCCCCAAAAAACCTATTTTCAATCAAAAAAAATCAGCTGTGGGTGAGACAATTGACCGGCGCCAGAATGGAGTTATTTTGAAATGAAACTTGATAAAACATTATTAGGGCTGCACGAAGTCAATTTCATCGGTAAATTCAACATTCAATTAACCGGTCAATTGACCAAGTGAGATATTTGACCCCAGTCAATCGAGCGGTCCTGCACCAAACGCGGGTGAGCGGCTGTCTCGGATGGTAACGCCCAGGAGAAAACTTATACATGCGTATCACCAGACTGGAAATCTATAGAAAGCTCCAACTGCCAAGTAAATTCAATAATTTTTTCAAACTTTTATTTCAACTTGCTTCGTTCGTATGTCATTCTTTCCGGTTCAAAATTTGCAATTCATTTTTGGAGCACTTGCCGACATCCGATTGAGCTGAAATTTGGAAGGTGATTATTATTTCGGTGACAATACATTATGAGATTTTTGTTAGAGAAAAAACAAAATGGCGGCTCCAAGATGGCTAACTAGTTTTGTGATTATGCTCCGAATTGATTCAAAATTGGTATGTGAGGGTATTCGGGGTCGGAGATTATGAATTCATAAATTCGAAATGGCGGCTCCAGAATAGTAGAGGAGTGTTGTGCTTATGGTCCGACTATAAGAAAAATTTGTATGTGGGGGTTTTTGGAGTCGAAGATTATGAATTTTTCGTCAAAATTTTTGAAATTGAAATGGCGGCTCATGGAATTTTTGTTGGAGAAAAAAGCAAAATGGCGTTCCAAAATGGCGAACGGAACTTGGGTTTTGTTACGTGTTTTTCTAGGGTCTGTTATACTATCCCTCAAACTCCTAGAAAGTCACGTTTTTTATGACGCCTGAATATTTTGCAGGAAATAAGTTCCTCTCTTTTTTCAGATTCTAATCTCGGGCGCCAGATTTTATAGTGGTTTTCTCCACGCTACTAGGGTAGCAACAGATGGAGATACGGAATGTCCAGGGTTCTGATATTTTGACACTTTGTGAATCTTTACAAAATAATGTAGGCTTCAAGTACAATTTTTGGATACTGAACGCCGATTGCTTTCATGTCTCCCAGAGAGACAGTCAGAAATGTCTTTGTTTGTTTTATTTCTCAATCTTTTTCAACAACTTCATTGAGTACCTTCGCTAAATTACTTGAATAATTTGAATGAAATGGAAAAGGTTTCTTTTTCAATGTAATATGTATTAAATTATTTGATAAATTCAAGTTATAGATATGATTTGTCACCACAATTTTCGTATATAATTATTCTGCTCAAATGTGAAAAATCGGTCTGGTGGCCATTTATATAGGGTATAATAAATGATCCTATTAATATAATAATGCCGAAATAATATTTGAATTTTCGGCATATAACTGAACAAATGAATTGCCAATTTACGGCAATTAAGGAAAGAAATGAAATAACAATATTAAAAAAAAAAGATTTCCTCTTGAACACGGTTGATTGACTGACTCAGAAAGTTATTTTTCGAATTTGTAGGCAATTAATATTACCTTCCCTAATTCACCCCTTATTACTCCCCCAAAACAAAATTGAATACCACAATCCACTCGTATACTACCGTGTTACGTTTGTAATGTTCCCAGCTGTAATATCTTTCCTCTGATCGTCGAGCTAAGCCTTTTTGATACGAATTATTATTTTTTTTAACACTGTTAATATAATTTGGAGTTGTTTTTTTTACAGTTGTTTCGGCTCGGCGATTTCGCTGAGCTCGAACAACGTAAAAAAACAGGTAGTGGATACATACGACAAAGCATCACAGTGTTCTCATAAGATCAGATAACTATCAACCCCTCAGGGGAGCTATAAAACGCGTAATTACCAAATCACCTTCTCGAATCATAAAAATACAATTATTCCGAAAACTTCCGGATTAGGACTATAGATTGAAAACTCGTAAACTTTTGCTCTGCTCGTATTTTCTTTTGGTACTGTTTTAATTTGTTAAGAATGAAATTTTCGAGAGCTCTTGGCCTTTGTTTAAATTTGGTTAGATCATGAATCAGAACAGCGAGGAAAAAGAATTGTTGTTATGTAATTCGTTGATACGTCAGTGGCTTGAAATCGGCGTTTTCCTTGAACTCGAGAAAATAGAAAACTGAAATTTACTTATTGAAGTGGTGTAAACTTTCGCGTCAATTGTTTGTATTCGGTGTTTTCCCTAAACACAAACAACTGAGAATATAACTTAACAATTATTATAAGGACGGAAAAATATATGTAAACTACTTCTGAAATATTTTCCTCGACAAAACACCTGCAAGAACTTTGAATGATGACTTTTCCGCAAGGACACAAATGTTTGTTTGAGAGAAAAAAAATATTTTTACATTACTCAACTTGGCAGTCGAAATGAATCATATAGGTTTGACCTTAGCCCTTGACACCAAATTACTGGGGTTTCAATATTGCCCTGAGCTGAACTGTGTAGATACCAAAAGAAAAATGGATATAATAGGCAATACTCATAAAACCACCAAATATTCATTTGTAGCAAATTTAACAGTGAACCGATTTCAAGAGAATTTCGATTGCATCAATTAGGAATAAAATAAACCCATATTCACAATATAGTCTCCTGACCAAATTATTCACGGCAAATGATCGAATAAAGAAAATTATTTTAACGCAGAAATAAAATTTAGATGCAATGGTAAATAATGTAACGAATGGAATAATAATAATGCAGAAATTATATCTGAATGCCACGACAGATAATTGAACAAATGAAATAATGACGATAATGCGAACAATTATTTTTATAGTCCCGGCAGATAATTGAACAAAATGAAATAATAATAAATGCCGAAATAATGAACTTCGGGTGCTTCAGCACACGGAGAAATCAAGCTGGAATACAATTTATTCACAATTGCCACTTACGGATACCTCTACGCTTCTGGATCACTCTTCACTAACTATTTCTCTTTTTACACTACTTTCACCACGAAGTTACTGGAACAAGTCTTACAGAAGCACAACAGGAACACATCATGAAAAATGGAAAAAATGTAATAACAATCTTGATAATTTAAATTTTTCAGATTGCGGAGAGAAGTGAAAATAACCACTTAAAGAGACTACGATACATACGTTACAAATATTGAAGAAAAATTGAAAGAAAATGTCAAATACTTCTGGTCATACGTGTCCAATAAAAAGAAAAATGAATCAATTCCGATTGTCATAAATTTCTGATGATGAAGGTATATCCAAAGCCTTCTCGGAATATTTCGAGCCAGATCATACTACGCCTCTAATGAATTTAGATACCAATTCAGCAAAAAAAATCAGTTCAATGAATAATATACCCGAAAAGCAAATCCTTCAACAAATAGATGAACTTGATTCTATTAAAGGCGCTGGTCCTGACAGACTTTTTTCAAAAACTGTAGAAACTCAATCATTGTTCTTCTACTTAAAATATTTAACAAATCTCTCGAAGAAGGCAGTTCTCCAGAAACCTGGAAGGAGGCCCAGATCATATTAATTCACAGAGGCGACTCAATAAACTACAGGCCCATTTGTATATTATCAATCCCTGGGAAATGATTGGGAGAGATAATAACCAACCAACTCTTCTTTGAATATAAACAAGTGATAAGTGAATGTCAACATGGATTTTTCCAGGGAAAGATTGGTTACCACCAATCTCACCTGCTTCATACAAAATGCAATGGATGACATGAAAAATAAATGTCAAATAGATACCGTGGCTTTTGATAAGATCCACCATCCAACTTTACTGATTAAACTGGAAAACATCGGTGTGCACGGTTCCCTACTTCGTTGGATGAAATCTCACTTGACTGGTTGATGTCAACGTGTCAAGATAAATGGGACTTAATCGGATTATGTCAATGTAACTGGTGGGGTTCCCACTTGGGACCTCTACTATTTTCTCTCTAAAAATCGACAAATGCTTTTTATTCTCTAAGTTTGGTTGCCGACACTTCAGAGTTTTCAAACAAGTTGAGAATTTTAATTATTGTATCCATCTTCAATCGGATATACATCGGTTATAAACTTTCTGTAGATCCCATAAACTCTTTCTGAATGAGAAAAAGTGCAATAAAATAACATTCACAAGATTAAAGAACACCACCAATCACATCTACTACATTAATGATAGTCCACTGGAAGAGATATATTCCATAAGAGACCTAGGAGTTATACTTGGCTACAAACTCGACTTCCACCTCCACGTTGAGAATATTGTGAAAAAAGCCTCAAGAAACCTGGGTTTCATCATTCGAATCAGCAGGCCATCCAAAAGTATATCCTCTTATGCTCTAGTACTCCTTGGTGAGGAGTCATTAAGAATATCGTTCTCTCATTTGGAATCCCCAAAACTATAAACACATTGACAAAATGGAAAGAATTAAAAAAAAATCATCTGCCATCTCAACTTTAAGTTCAACCCGCATCTCCATTATGAACTTGAAATCCGGAAAAATCGTGAATTAAAAAATTTTCTCAAAAAAACTAGTCTCTTTCAATGACGACTGTAGTGATATATTGAAAGGTCTTCGTTTCAATGCAAAACCACGAGTAACACGGAATATTAGTCTTTTTTATCGTACAAATAATGTATGATAAATACTTCTCTGGTATTGATAAAAGACTCAAAAAATGATTTTCTGCAATTAGTTTTATTATCCTCAACTCTACGATAATTAACCTAGCTGCGAGTTTGTTTATCTGTTATTGCTATTGTTATTCATTTATATTATTATCACTATTATTATTACTACCTCTATTCATATTCATAAGAAACACGTCAAAATGTGACTAAGTTGCGCATTCCTGTAATTATTGATGTTCAATCATTATGTTGGAATGCCTAGACAATAAAAAATAAAAGAAAGTGAAAACTGTGGGATTTTTCACATTTTTTCCAAAGCCTACATTTTGGTTGACTACGTACCATTTTTTGGCAAATGATGTTACTTTTGTACTGCAATACTGAGATTAGAAAATATTTCACTCACCCAATCAAAAATTATGTTCAAAAACGCGATTAAAAATACAGTGGCGTTGCAAAGAAAAAAAATGTTAAAAAAGAAATTTTTTAGGAAAACCCACATTACATCTAATCAAACTGTCTGCCTCCCATAGTTTGTTTATATGTTGGTAATAAATGAAAGTGGGTCTTCAATATATCAGACTTTAAAAGGTTCTTAAAAGCCGTGATAAACCAAATCTGACCGAAATCCATTTCCCAATTGTTTGGGGCGTAGTCCTTTCAAGCATGTCCTGAATGTATTTTCAGACCGTGGAGATAGGAAAGTCACTCACAGAAGGAGAATCCTGTTCCGTAGACATATGTATACAGGATGAGTCGGAAGTACTTTGACAAACTTCAGAAGGTGATTCCTCACAATATTCTAATATGAATTGTCCAAATAAATATATGACCAGAAACGCTTCGTTTCCAAGATACAGGGTGTTGAAGTTTTATTTTTATTTTAGTTTTTTTTGAATAACTTTCGAAATACCTACCTTAATTAAACGAAAATTGGTATTGAGAAGATTTTTCAGGTGTCGAATTCGAAACTGATGTTATTATTGCTCTTACTTGTAGGGGGCGCCACCTACACGTCTTATTCTTTTCTGAAGATTGATCACTTTTTTGAGCACACTTCTAGCACATTTTTCAGTAGAAAATTGGATTCCTCTATCATATCCAAGTGAACAAAGCTACCATTGTTACGAGTCGCTATAAGCAACCGTTTTCCAGATATTTGGACTTGAAAATTTCAAGTCGATTATTTGATAATCGATGCGTGTTGAAGTTATTACCTTTATTCTGCATTTTCCACAAGAATGCTTAGGAAATGAATTTGACGTTCAAGTGAGTAGTTTCGGTAATCACATATTATGTGACAGTTAAACGTTTTGTTGTTTTGTTGAAGTTTCTGTGAGTTTTGAAACACTTATTTTGAAAAAAATGGATTACTCAAACAATAATGATCATTTAGCCGATATGCATTTTGTTTATGGCCTTTCGGATGGCAAAACGCATGAAGCAAGACGTTTTTACCAGGAGCGGTTTCCTAATCAAGTACTGCCTTCAGCTCCAACAATAACCAGTCTCCACTATCGTTTGGCAGGAACAGGTAGCTTTAGGAGGGCAGCTGATATAATTGGAAGACCACGAGCAGTCCGAACCCCGGGAATGGAAAAAGCTGTTCAGAACGCTTTCGAGGAGAATCCAGAAACAAGTACAAGAATAATTGCTGAAGCTCTCAATTATCCTCAGTCCACAGTTTGGGAAATTATCCACGATCAACAATTTTATCCATACCATATTCTAAGGGTACAAGCTCTCTTGCCACGAGACTTTCTTCAACGCATTACTATGTGTCAGTGGTTTTTGAGAAAATTTGCTGAAAATCCTCAATTTTTGAGATATGTACTCATCACGAACGAAGCAAACTTCAACCGAAATGCTATCACAAACTTTCCTAACAACCATGTTCGGGCTCTGGGAAATCCGCACGCAGTTAGTGAAAGACATTATCAGTATCAATTTTCTGTAAATGTATGGGTGGCAATAATTGATATTTACTTGATAGGTCCTTTCTTTCTTCCGTTCCGACTGAATGGCGCAACTCACAGAGACCTTTTAGAAAATAAATTGCCGGGACTACTTCAGAATGTACCATCAGAAATTCGTATCCGCATGTGGTTCATGCATGATGGGGCTCCGGGCCATTTGAGCGATGTAGCCAGGGAAATCCTTAACACTGCCTATCCAAATCGATGGATCGGTAGGGGTGTAGAAGAACCTAACCAGGCGTGGGCACCAAGGTCTCCAGATCTAAACCTGCTAGATTATTATTTTTGGGGACATTTGAAGACACTAGTTTATAAAACTCCAGTAGCGAACGAGGGAGATCTGAGAAACCGAATAGTAGACGCCTGTGAAACACTGAGAAACACACCAATAATTTTTGAGCGGGTACGAGATTCAATGACTAGAAGACTGAATGCCTGTATCTTCGCTGAAGGTGGACACTTTGAACAATTTGTCAGAATACAGTTTAAATTCCTTCATTTTATTTCATTCTACATATTCAAAATTTCTTGAAATAAAATGTTAATATTTCTTGCAAATTTCCTTAAAACAAATACAGATTTTACCCCTCGATACAAAAATAACTATTTTGAACTAGTAAAAATGAATAGAATAGGTGGCGTCCCCTACAAAAAACCAAACCTACTTACTTAAACGTCAAATTCATTTCCTAAGCATTCTTGTGAAAAATGCAAAATAATGGTAATAATTTCAACACGCATCGATTATCAAATAATCGACTTGAAATTTTCAAATCCAAATATATAAAAAACGGTTACTTATAGCTTATAGATCTGATAGAAGAACTGATTTTTTTCCTGGTAAATGTGCTAGAAGTACGCTCAAAAAAGTTATGCATCTTCAGAAAAGAAAAAGACGTGTAGGTGGCGTCCCCTACGAGAAATAGCAATAATAACACCAGGTTCAAATTCGACACCTCAAAAATCCTTCCAGTACCAATTTTCGTTCGATTAAGGTCAGTATTTCGAAAGTTATTGAAAAAAACTAAAATAAAAATAATACTTTAGATGAAGCGTTTCCGGACATGTATTTATTCAAACAATATACAGTGCTAGTCAAAAGTCCCCTCCCCCCCTCGTATCTTTTGAACGGGTATACTTATAATAATGAAATTTGGAGGGTGGAAATAAACGGATGTAGGCTTCTCAACTGGTCATAACAGGTGACGCAATAGTCATAAATGACGTCACAAGGCCACTGTGACCAATAATTTTAAATGGGACCCTATGGCAAGTGACAGCTCGTTTGAAAGGTATTGACAATACCTATTCAGTCATACCAATTTTGTTTGGGTTTCGGCTGATTTTGATTGATAAATTGAAGAAATACGAAAATTATAGTTTCGCATTTAATTGATAAAGATTTAAAGTACGCGTTTCGCATTTAATTATAGATTTAGAACCAGTTCTATAATAAGGTTCAAATGCTCCATCTACTTCCTGTGCAGTAATGCATCCTATTGCTAAACTCTTGTCGTACTCGTCCCAGTGTGTCAGCGGAAATTGCCCTACATTCTTCAACAATTCGTTGTTTCAGAATGGCAATACTGTCAGGTGCTGTAGCGTAAACCTTAGATTTCAAGTACCCCCATAGAAAAAAATCTAATGGTGTGAGGTCCGGTGACCGAGCTGGCCATTCGATCGAACCTCGTCGTCCAATCCATCTACCACGATATTCTTCATCTAGGTAACGTCTTACTGCACCGTAATAGTGTGCAGGAGCACCATCTTGTTGAAACGTTATTTCCAAGTTGTCGAATTCATCTGGATTATCTTCTAGAATTTCAAGAATTAACGACTCAATATCATTTTGTAACATCTCCAGATACAATTCACCGGTTAAGTTAGCATTGAGAAAAAGGGGCCCAACTATGTGGTTTCCCAAAATACCTGCCCAAACATTTACTTTTTCTGGAAATTGAGTATGTTTTTCACGAAAGATGTGAGGATTTGTGTCACTCCAATACCTCACATTTTGAGTGTTAACATTTCCATTGAGAAAGAAAGTACTTTCGTCACTTAAACAAATTGTCTGTATGTAGCCTGGTTGTTGGTTCATTTTATTGGACATAGTTTCACAGAATTCTAGTCTTCGGTCGGGGTCATCATCTGAAAGTTGGTGCACCATTTTTAATTTGTATGGATGAAATTTGTTTTTAGCCAACACCCTATGTACTGTCCTTTGACTGACTTCACAGATAGACGCAACTTGGGCTGTGGAAGAAGTAGGGTTTACTACCATTTCTCCAATTATGTCAATTTTTTTGTCATCACTAATTGTTGGTCGACCAGATCGTTTGGCATCTTGAACACTACCTGATGCTTCAAACTTCCGAAGAAGCTCCCTCAAATAAACTCTCGATATAGGGCGATCGGGGTACCTCTCATTAAACAGTCGTTCCGCTGCATGGAAATTGTTTCTACATTCACCAATTATTAAGATAGCTGCTACTTTGTCGACTACAGTACGTACCATTTTGCCTATGTAAACACTTAAACGTCTCGTTAAACAATAGCTTAGGTAAATTTTCAAGGTATAAACACTTTTGACAAGTAGAGAATTCAAAAACTTTTTGACAATTAACCAGAGGCGTACTTTAAAATCTTTATCAATTAAATGCGAAACTATAATTTTCGTATTTCTTCAATTTATCAATCAAAATCAGCCGAAACCCAAACAAAATTGGTATGACTGAATAGGTATTGTCAATACCTTTCAAACGAGCTGTCACTTGCCATAGGGTCCCATTTAAAATTATTGGTCACAGTGGCCTTGTGACGTCATTTATGACTATTGCGTCACCTGTTATGACCAGTTGAGAAGCCTACATCCGTTTATTTCCACCCTCCAAATTTCATCATTATAAGTATATCCGTTCAAAAGATACGAGGGGGGGAGAGGACTTTTGACTAGCACTGTATATTAGAACATTGTGAGGAATCACCTCCTGAAGTTCCTCAACGTACTTCTGACTCATTATATTTTTTGTAAATTGTTTAATTGGCTTGTCTATCAATAAATAAATAAACTATGTTCTATTTTGTCTCAATATGTTACCGTATTCCAGAATCATTTTAATTTTGATGAAATAATATTGAACGATTCCTGCAATTTATGTGTTATTTGGGAACCGTCCGATCATAATGTACTCATTTGGGGACAAGTGAAAACTTTATTCTGGGGGTCCTTGGGGGGCAATCGTGAATGCCCGTAGTATCAAAATTTAAATCAAACATTATCTTCCACTAGACGACAATTTTTTATTTGAATAAAAAAAATGCGTTACTGAAAGGGTTAATATTTTTCTGATTCGTGTATTCATGTATTGCAACATTAGAGATGTAAGTTTTGATTAAATATCATCAATTGTTTGTGGGAGTATTTATTCACCTCCAATTCGTTATAAAACTTATTTGTTGTCGCTGCTACTTGGTTTATCACTTTCGTATGCATGCTGGAATAATCATCTGACAAACGAACGCTGTTCCATTTTTGGCAGGCTGATTCTCGAAAAACGATGTGTTTTCTGATGGATAAAACCCACTTGCAAGCACTCGCTCCATCACGAATATAAGACACCCTTCAACTTGACAATTAATTAAATGTAAAGAGTCTACGATGACAGGCGAATCACATGTTCGCAGTGCGCGTATTCAGCCCTTTAATGCAGCCTCATGCGTGCTCGTCTCAATCTGCTTTTTATTGATTTCTAGCGCAATTTCCGAAACCTGGGCTGTACTTAATGCGAAGTGAATTCACGCCGGAACAAAACGCAACCATAGTTTTCACGTTTGTAACAAAAAATATACCACTGTCGAACTTCAAAAAAGACCCTATGTATCAGAGAATCATATGCGTATGAATTGCACTGTACGGAAGAATTCGCCCGATTCCGCCACTGCGGCGCCACTTACAAGCCTATATGAGAATAATCACTGAAGGTGGCTATGAAAAATCATAAATGCATGAGTTCATAGCTAAGATCAAACGATAAATGCTGACACAACTCAACCAGTTGAATCCTTCAAATAGTGTATATTTTCTTGAAAACAGTTTCTCCCCAAGAAGAGTCTCTGAAGAGTCATTTTTGGTTTTCAAATGCTCACCTCACACATTTATTAGTATCCTCATCACTCCATCTTGATACTGAATATCCATAGTCATATCCTCGCTTAACTACACCAAATCACCTACTTTGTATTCATTCGAAATATAAAAGTGATAAAATGGACGAGATGATGCTATATAACACGATAGCATATGAAGCTATAAAAAGAAAATGCGTATTCATAAAAGAGATTCAATTATATCCCGAGGATTTGTCTGCAATATCGTCTCACGATCCCATACTCTCCGGTCTACAATCTATTATTGAATTTTATGATTCCCACCGAGCTGAGGTGGATGCAAAAAGTATGTGCTGAGAATTCGGCTGACCACCGCTGCCCGAATTTATGTGCGTCTCGTTGAATCAAGTATTCTCTCTCCCCTGAGATTTCATGTGATAGTGTTATCTCTTCGCCAGAGAAATCAAATTATTCATTGGTTGATGGAAGAAATGCAGTTGATTTTTCGAAAAACTCAAAAACAGTTCGATTTGGGGGTTGTACATGTACAATGTGCAAAAAGAAGATAATGGTGGAAATATATACAGGGTGACCCAGGGGTGCCTGCAAGCTCCATATCTTTTTTTCTTTCCAAGTTATCGACAAAATTTTTCTAAACGATAGCTCCAACAATGAGGCACATTCTCAAAATATTTCCACTTTGTATACAGGATGTCCCAAAATGAGATACAAAACTAAATTTTGTTTTTTGTAAAAAAATTTGATTTTCAATACATTCAGTGGCGAATCACTAAATTGTCGATATAAGGCAAACAGGTTTCTCAGACTTGAACGAAACGAAATAACATTACCAATTTTTTTCCAGTTGATTCATTAGGCTTCAGCGCATGTTCTGGGATGTAGGCGAACTTGGAGTACTTTTTTGAAGATGACAAGGTACAAATGGCAATAACTCGGCTTCTCCAAATTTAACACCCTATATTTCATTGCATCCGTATATGGCATTTTTCAAGAACTGTTTGTAGATATAAGGTTTGTGAGGCCTACATCTTAAATTTTCTGAGATTTCTTTGCAAAATAAGAAATGTTCATGGTAGGTATTGTTTTCAACACGAGGAGTGGTCCTATGCGTTTAAACAGTGCTTACAACCCCCCAAACAATCGAATACTCCCTGGAGCGCTCGATACACTCTTGATGAAAACATGTCAACCTGTTTTGGTCATGGGTTGTCTGAACACTGAGCACTCACATGGAGGCGACTGTGGCAATATTGTGACAGGTATGAAAACCAGGTGTTGGCTCCAGATCAGCCGACGCATTTTGATCACCTCAGCCCGATGTGTTTGACATTGCTTTGGCCAGAAACATCACCTGGAATTGGGATATTCGCGTTCTCGTCCAGTTGGGCTCTGATTACAACTCAGTGATTTCAACCTTGAGCGGTGATCCTCCGCCCCAGACAGATCGTATGTGTACCAAGGTGAACTGGGAGAGGTTCCGTTCGCTTCTGGAGACAGGTTACTGTGCTCCTGGAAGAAATGATTTTCCACTTGGGTTGGATGAGGCCAAAGCGGGTTACGAGCTCACCATCAAAAATGCTCTGAGGGATTTCTTCCGAAGGGAAACGGCTCCTATATATCAGGATGAATTTCCTCGCAGAATCAGAGAGAGCCTGTTCCCTACGGACAGAATCTGCGTGAATGAGTTGAATAGGGAGAATAGAAATAACATAACTGATTTTAGGCTCGAAAGATTTGGCACAACACTAGAAAATTTAGAAAATGATGGACAACTTTGGGAATTAAATAGAAATTGAAAGTTTGATAGGGCTGATGTTTCCGCTATTCATAGTGAGTTCGGCGAGTGCTATGACTCCAAGTCCACAGATCAAGCCTTTGTTGACTCGACGAAAAGGCAATTTAGGCTGAATGAGCTTCCGGACGATGATCTGGATCGTGATCTTTTGCTGGAAAATCAGGTTCATCGCACTATTGGAGAACCTAATCATGATTTCATTCGTCTGGCCTCGTTGAATAGAATCAAGGCGCATATTGTAGGATTGAATCCTAATAATAGTGCTCACATAGTGCTTTTGGACATAAGTTAGGTTATTGATAGAGTATGACACGAACGCCTGCTCTGCAAATTGATTGATTTCCACCTACCTTTGAGCCTGGTGAAGTGAAAAAAGTTGTTCGTCATGGTCGACAATTTTATCTCGGATTCGAGAGAAATTGAGGCCGGCATTCCTTTTTACCTCTGATATACCAGGGAGCGAACATGTGAAGGTCTCCCTGTTCGCCGATGATACGGCTTTACTTTTTTCCCCAGCCAACCACCTGATGGGTGTCGTTCACTTGCAGAACGCATTGAAGGACCTCCAGCAGTGGTACCCGGAGTGGAAAATAAGGTTGAATCCCAATAGAACGCAAGCAATCCCGATAGAGGAGCAACCCAGAGAGGCAAGTGCCTATCCTTGGAGGAAAGAGAGAATGGTCGGAGCAAGTCAAGTACTCAGAGGTTGCCGTGGATCGTCGGCTCTCCTGGAAGCCGCACGTAAATATTGTTAAAAACAGGATTGCAAAGAAAATCTGTGCGCTCAATCCTTTAATTAACAGAGGAAATGAACTTTCCCTCAAAAACAGTGTAAAAATCTATGAAATGATGTGCAGGCCTGTCATTTTGTATGCCTCAGTTGCCTGGGGCCAAACCTGCAGGACTAGCATTCGCGTCCTGGAACAAATGAAAGTCCTCAGGATGATATCGCATCGGATCTTCGGAAACTTTAACCTGCCTTCCATCAGGAATATTATGCTCAATAACACACGAGAACCCCCTCGTGCTTCAAACGTCCCAGGCCCTCCTTGGAGTGATGAGCTTTCCATCAACATATACCGGTTAGTAAAAGTTGCAACCTCTTTAGAAATTTAATTTTTCGAAATTCAGATTCAAAATTCTTTCTCGGTCATTTTTGAGAACCACAATAATGACGAGGGCTGGAGACAGGGTCTTCAGTCATTGTCCAGTCAAAATTCCAAATCCGTGAATGGCTGTTGCCCACTTGTTTGAAGTTCAAAAAGTGAGAACCTCAGGGTTACACTCGTCTTTCAGTAATAGTGATAGAGAATCCTGGTAGTGCGTTAATGGAATGCGTTGTCCGTTGTATCTGAAGGGTGCAGTTCGTCTCCGGGCAAAGAGTAGCGCTTGGCTATTATCGGCATTGATCACAATTCTCCACAGGCTGAACCAGTCCTCTAGCTGGCCCACTTGTTTCTGCAACTACTGGGATACTGCTGCTGCGTTGATAAATCTGGTCACGATGGCCATATCATCTAAGTAGAGTTTCAACTTGTTGTAGTTGTTCTCTGGTTTTGCGATATCCGATGGAGTTCGATAACAGGTGTGGGGGAAGGACTGCAGATTGCGGTACTCCTGCTGCCAGTTCCCCTTCTTGATGAGACTCCGTCGCCAACTTTGTGCTGTCGCGCCCTTGTTGGGTGGGCAACATCGTGATTCCATGATCGCAGCGCGCTGATTGACCAAGGGGTCTGATATACAACCGTGCCGCCTAAATCTGTTGAATTTGGATTTTGACCCGCCTAGCGGTTACGTCGTATGTGTGGATTCATTTTCGAAGATAAAAACTTATTCCGAATGTAATTGAGATTAGCTCTGCCAAATGATTCATGGAATTCAATACATATAGCCAAATATCAGCTGGAGGAGCTTTCTGGGGAAAAAAAACCTAAAACGCAATGGACCAGTTAATCCACTCAATAATGATATTGACCTAACAAAAATTCGAAAACAACTGAAATTCTGGATACAGTAAATCGAAAGTATGAAGTATCCATTGAGCGATTCTTCACCATGCCACAACGCTAAAAATTAAAAAAAAAGTATTGAAAATATGACTCGCATAGAATTTGTAGCTAGTTGTTTTTCCTAAAAATATGTTACCATAAATTTTGCGAGAAATAATGTCGTTAGCTAGATAAACGTGATGTTCCATTTGTAGTCCAACGCCCGGTTGAAATTGTGCGGGAACGAAAAATGGCCCTAGCTTTTATACAACCGGACTGGTCAGTCGATGTTCTTCGCTACTGAGAACCGCTTGAAAAAAACAAAGCACATGAAACGTAGAAAAAACTCCGATTTTTCACATGAGACGAGTTTTGAATCATAATACAAAGATTTTCGATTAAATGTCTGTGAGTACACACTTTGGTTAATACATTCATGAGAAATCATTGCACCTTATTGGGGACATGTGCTGATCGACTTGGATATAGTCGCCCTGTTCAACCGGATTACCCTCGGTTTTTTTTGAGAATAGTATATTGACATGTAATTCGGGGATAGTTTTATCATGAAGAGACCTGAAATTTTGTTGTATAGTATATTCATTCTCAATTGAATGAAGTCATCTTTGACTCAAAATATAGCGTTCGTTCAAAATCGAAAATATTATAATGTTGAATTATGAAGAAATCCAAGATGAGAAAAAATATGATTGCCCGTATATAGTAGACCAAATTGGGTGAAAACTATTCCCCGTAAAAACCAGTCGATAACTTTGCGGACCGTTCATAGCATAAATTACCGTGAACCCTACAGATTATACTTGATCGGGTTTGGGGTATAGATGATAGAATCTATAAGTGGAACAGTGGTCTGGTGTGTGTCTGGGCAGAGGTAGCCATGTATGATAAACAATTGCAGAAAAAGTTTTGTGCAGTAGTCGAAAGCACCATTCATATAAAATTTCTGACTCAAGCAAATCTGCTTTAGATCTATACAACAACCAATGAAAGTGTTTGATACTAATCATCTATAATTCAATAGGACACATAGTTTGGAATATTATGTATAAAAAAATCTTGTAAACTCGACCTAGAAAGTTTGGAGATCAATATTGAACAAAAAGTCAGAATACTTGCTTGGATTAATTTAAATAATAATTATTTGTTGAATTTGTTTCACCGAAGATTAAACAGTAGAAGTCACTGTCTTTTGCTTGCTATTCTGATGTGATTTTCGAATGATAGCTCGTACATTTTCAAAGATGTGACAAAAGTTTTGGAAAACACGAAGAAGTGACTGCGGAGTATTTATCGAACAATTTTTTGATGAATACGAACTTATTCCATATCGGTGATTCACATGGATATGAATAAAAATTTGCGCGAAAAAAAAAATTCTCATATTTGAAATTGAGGAAAAGTAGTCCAATCAAATGAAGAAAAAGATTTCTCAAATGTGGATATCACAAATGCGTCCAGATGCAAAAGGATCACATTTTGTTTTTCAACTCAAATGTTTCACTTACATTGGGAAGTTTACACAATTGAAAAGAGTTTCTTCTCAACGGAAAGATCATCTAAATATGGAGCCATACCCTGGTTTCACGGCTGAAAAACCATTTCAGCGGACTTCAGTACCAATCAGCAACTGTTTCATGATTCATTCTTGAATGTGGAACTATGGTATGTCTTTGGATTCGAAAGGAATTCACGTTGGAATTGTGGAAAATTCCCAATGTAAGATATTTTCTTCGGTGAGAAATTCCAATAAGAAACAAAATAGATCAATTTCACACCTGGAAGACTTTCCTCGAATTAATTTTTTTTTACAATGAAGAAACGGAAATCCTAAATTTTTTTCAATTCCAACACAGTCTCCATAAAAAGCAATTATACAAATGTTCCAACAGATTTGGTGATAAGAAATATAATTGCTAATCAACAGAAAAAGAATTTCTATGAAACGAGGATATGTCGTAGATCATTATCTGGAAAGAAAATGAAAAGATCGAAAATTTTGAAAAGTTGTGGAGGCCAGTAGAGTAATGTTTACCTTGGACTCAATTACCAAGAAATTATCGGACTATCCTGAATATACCTTCCAAGCCTAGGGTGATATAAAAAAACGGTTGAATTATTTTTACTTAGATTGAAAAAAATATAGTTATCAACTATCGGACCATTTCTTATTATATCCCAATAGACCTACAAAAAAATGTTATTTGGGCAAATCCCTTATGAATCTTTTAATAATCTCTTTTTCGAGATAGTTTACTGAAATTTGTTTTCAAACAAGAATAGGCAAAGTAACATTACATGACGTAATTTAATGAATATCTGCCAATGGTCGGCATTTTCGATCCAAGCGCGAATCCTTCTATGTTTTATTAGGGGTGGATAGTAAACCCCATCCTCATCCAACTGAGAATGGATATACTATACATTTGGTGATTTGATCAATAACGTCCCTTATAGAAAAATAATAGGCTGTTTTATGAGTACACTGAAATAGGGCCTTTCGAATTGCATTCGAAATACATATTGTATATTTTGAATTATTCAAAGGAACTTCAAATAATTCAAAATATGTGAAGACCTGACTTTCTTTCAAAAACAATCCATAACTTTTTCTTTTCTGAATATTTCACCTTTAAGTTTCCGAGGATCCTCAGGTATATATGAATGGGTACGATTGTATTCTGTGGGAATGGGGCTATTGATACAGAAAAAAAAAGGCTGGTGAACTCAGGTATAAATTCAGTGAGCGGCGGCTGGCAGTCTCACGTTGCTGCTCCGGAACACGGGCATTCCTGCTGTTCTACAAACATGGCACAGTAAGTAACTAATGGAATAGATAATAGTAGATTTAGTTATGCTGTGAGTGTGGAATCAGTGAATATATAGTTCACTTACAGATGGTCGATATAATACCTCTCAATTTTTAATTTGAAAAAATTCAAATTGAGTTGAAAATATAAAATGTCATTACAAATACTATTGAATGTACTGAACATCCTGCATAATGGTGAACTTTGAACAGCGTTGGTTTTTTCCATGACTTTTTATTATATCCTCATCATATCCAACGGGTTCAGGAGCTACTTCCACGCGACTTTCCATTACAGATGAACCTATCCATTATTTGAAATTTTATTGATAGATAAAGCCAATTTTTCCAAAAAAGTCATCCAAATTTTCACAATAATCATTTTTGGGTTAGAGAGAACCCACATGCAATCTTGGAATCCCGTCACCAGGAGCAGTTTTGCGTTAACGTGTGGCTAGAATATGCGATGATTTGACCCTATTTTCTTCATGTGAAATTGAATGAACCTAATCACCGGCAGTTTTTGAAGAAGAATTTCCAGCTTTGATGGAAGATGTTTCCATTCTAGTGAGAAATCGACTGTGGTTTATGCACGACGGGGTGCCAGCGCACTTCAGTGCTCTGCGCGCAAATATTCAAACCAAAATTACAATAATCGCTGGATAGGTAGCGGTGGACCATAGGCATGGCCACCTAGGTCCCCAGACCTCAATAGTTCACATTGAAATATTGGTTTTCAGCACATCAATTCATACTGAAGAGCATAAGTACACCGGATTGGTTATATTGAGTTTAATATATGAGCCTGACTGTATTTTTTTGGCAGCATGTAGAAATCAGTTTTTATTATTATTACTAAAAACAAAGTTAAAAAAGGTTGTTATGAATCTTTCTTGAGTTTATGATAGCATTTCTATTATTAATGCTATTGGGGTCTTTTTTAATATGTATCATTTCAAGGAATGTTTTTACTCTTGGATTGACACTAACAACTTTGAAATTTTACCAAAGAAAGGAATCTAAGACTCAGAACTTGTTCGAAATGATACATATTGAAAAAAGACCCCAATGCATTACCAATAAAAATATATCAAAACTTAACCAGATTAAAACAACCTTTTTTAACTCTGTTCCTAGTAATAAAAATGAAAACTGATTGTTACATGCTGCCAAAAAAAATACAGCCCGGCTCATATACTAGAACTCAGTAGAAACAATCAGGTGTACTTATGAAGAGGGTAAAAATTCATGAAAGATAAACAAACCATTCTCGATAACTTCGACTTCGCAGTCACACACCTACAATAACGTGCGTACGATGCAATCACAGAAATTCAAATCAAATAATTTGTGAGTGAATACTTATATACCGTGCTTCCCAAAAGTCCCTCCCCCCTCTTATTTTTGGAATGATTATACATAAACAAGTGAAATTTGGAAACTGAATATTAAAGATTGTAAACTTCCCTACTAGTGATGATAGATGACGAAATCGTCAAAGATGACGCCACAAGGCCATTGTGACCAATAATTTTAAATGGAACCCTACGGCAAGCGACACTTCTTTTAAAACGTATCGAAACAAACCTACCCAATGATACTAATTTTGTTTGTGTTTATGGCAGTTTTAATGGCTCATTAGTTAACATTAAAATTTGAATTCCATTCAGTAAGATATTAATTACAGATTTAAGAATCAGTATCTACTCAAAGAAATTGCTCGAAGTGACCTCCATTTACTTCCTGATAGTGAAATATCCTATTTTTAAACTCTTCTCGTACTTTTGCAAATGTGTCTGCGGAAACAGCCTCACATTCTGCAACAATATGTTGTTTTAAAACGTCAATATTGTCAGGTTCAGTGGCGGTAACCTTCGATTTTAGGTACCATCACAGAAAAAAATCCAAAGGTGTGAGGTCCGGTGATCGAGCTGGCCATTCCGTTGAACTTCGTCGTCCAATCCATCTACCACGATACTCCTCATCCAAATACCGTCTTACTGAACCGTGATAGTGTGGAGGAGCACCATCATGTTGGAATGTTATTTCCAAATTGCCGATTTTATCTGGATTATCTTCCAAAATTGCAACAGCTCCAGATAAACCTCACCAGTTAAATAAGTATTCAAAGAAAGAGGCCCAACGATGTGGTTTCCCAGGATACCTGCCCAAACATTCACCTTCTGGGGAAATTGGGTATGTGTTTCAGGAAACAGGTGAGGATTTGCGTCACTCCAATACCTCACATTCTGTGTATTTACATTTCCATTCAGATAGTAAGTACTTTCGTCACTAAAACAAATTGTTTTGACATCGTCTGGCTTTTGATTATTTTAGTTTCCAAATTTTAATAAAATTCTAGTCTTCGGTCTGAGAGTTGATGAACCATTATTAATTTGTATGGATGAAATTTGTTTTTTTTTTCAACACCCTGTCTACTGTACTTCGACTGACTTCACAGGTAGATGCAACGTGAGTTGTTGAAGAAGTAGGATTAACTATTACTTCTGCCAGTATATCAATTTTTTTCTCATCAGAAATTTGTGGTATGCCAGATCGTTTCGCATCATTAATACTACACGTTGTTTCAAACTTACGAAGAAGCTCCCTTGATTAGGTCCTCGAAACGAGGCGATTAGGAAACCTCTCATTGAAAATGCGTTCTGCTGCATGAATATTTTGTCCAGTTTCACCAAGAATTACGATCGCTGCTACTTTATCACCTAAAGCACGTACCATTTCGCTACTTAGAGAACTTAAACGTTCGGCTCACAACAGTTTGACAAATTATTGAAATGTACAAAAATACAAAAGTACCAAAAACTGATGAAACATTTGAACGTTCGATCAACAATACACAAATTATTAAATGTACAAAACTTGGACAATTACAAATACGTCGAATTAGGAAGACTAACAAAAACGTCAGCTTCTACGACAACTATCCAGAGGCGGAGCTTGAATTTTGAATTTTAGTATTAACTGATTTAATTCATCACAGCTTTGCGTTTTTGAAAAGCGAGTTGCCAAAACTGCCATAAACACAAACAAGATACCTTTTAAAAGAGGTTCCATTTGAAATTATTGGTCACAATGGCCTTGTGACGTCATATTTGACGATTTCGTCATCTATCATCACAACCTTTAATATTCAGTTTTCAAATTTCACTTGATTATGTGTAATCGTTCCAAAACTAAGAGGGGCGAAGGAGACTTTTGAGAAGCACTGTATATATAACAGATATTCTTATATTGAGTCAAAGAACGTGTTATAATTCGAACCATATGTTTTTAAAGAATTATTTCAGTGCATGCATTTTAATATTGTATATATATATGTATATATATATATACATATATATATATATATATTATATATATATATATATATATATATATATTTTATTATATTTTTTGGAGGTTTTTGGGGTTTTGGTTCCCTACTATTGTGAATTTTTCTTGGGGTTGAAGTAGAAAGCTTTATTTTGACATAATTTCTATAAAATGAATTCGACGTTTTCGACGGGAGGGCCCTCGTCTTTTAGTGAGTAAAAAATGTTCAAATAAACTCACTTGAATCGCTCGAAACCATGCTTACAGTAAACCATTACAAAAACCATATAAGCCTGTAGTTCTGTAAATCTAAGTACAAAATATTATATATGTCATGAAAAAGTTACTCCTGATGAAGACGAGGGGCTCCGTCCAAACGTCGAATTCATATTATAGAAATTATGTCAAAATAAAGCTTTCCATATATGTATATATATATATATATATATATATATATATATATATATTTATATATAATATATATATATATATATATAATATATATATATATATATATATATATATATATATATATATATATATATATATATATATATATATATATATATATAGAAGAATCCTTTTAAATTCGTATGCAGTCAACAGGGTATGGAAAGTGTACTCTTTTTTCTATTCAAGCTTTGAGTCATTTTGTTCTTTCATCAGGAACTTACAATGAATTAAATTGAACATTATAATTTTGAAAACCAATTAGGCATGTGTACTTATAAAGTGAGGTTAAAAATCCCTTTCACTTGCAGCAAATTATAAAATACCATGTCACAACAGACAACACTCTTGGTAAAGTCATATATAGTTAAAACTTTGATCGAAATTGATCAAGATTACTTAAACATAAGTGTATAAACATTTTAAAATTCCAAATGTTTATACACTTATGTTTAAGTAATCTTGATCAATTTCGTGGTATTTTATTTTATAATTTGACTTCAAGTGAATTAGGGATTTTTAACCTCAACTTTTGATAAGTACACATGCCTAATTGGTTTTCAAATATTATAATGTTCAATTTAATTCATTTTAGAGTTCCTGATGAAGAGACAATAAATGACTCGAAGCTTGAATAGAAAAGAGTACACTTTTCCATACCCCTGTTGACTGCATACCCGAATTTAAAAAGGATTCTTCTTTAACTTAGACAGTCGTCTAACCTTCACAACTTAACTATATATATATATATATATATATATCTATATATATATATATATATATATATAAATATATATATATATATATATCTATATATACAGTGTCACACATAAAGTTCGCAACATATGGAAAGTTTTTTTATTAATAGATATAATGAAAATTTGACTTTGTAGTTAGTTTGTTCTTGGAAAATGAGTGAAAAACAGCCTCCTTCCTTTCGTCATGTGCTAATCTAAACCTGTCACATTTGACATTTTTTTCGAAAATCTTCAAAAAATCAGTTTTTTTTGGAAATTTCGAAAAATGCCAAATAAAAAAGTTGCTCGGTTTCCGAATTTGTACCTTTGCTACAAATTTCGACTCTCCACTGTCACTTCGACTTTTCTCCAATTTTTTCAATTTTTCTAATCTTTCGCTCTACCGATTTGAACGAAACATGATACAAATTTCATAATTTTGATGGATATGAGACTTCAATGTCATATCTCGCCCAGAAAATACCTACATTGGCCTGTTACCAGAAAGAAAAAAAAATGCACTTCCAGAAATTCGTTTTTGTTGTTGCAAAGTTCATCAAGTTTTTCCACTTCATTGTGATACTGATTCGGAGTTCCAATATATGGACGTTAATATGACAGTAATCGGATAAACAAATTTCTGTTCTGTCTGTATCACACTCGTTTTTTTTTAACGGATTTGTATCCCGTTAAGTGCAGATGAGTTCGAAATATTTTGATGTAGTTTACACCCAACAGTGTGACTGTTGGATGTGAACTGTTGAATATAATTTTTGAGCAAATAATAATTTTTCGCAGCGTATTTGGAATTAATTTCATAATTCTCATATTATTTATTTTTACCATTAGATGTGTAAGAAACATTAAACGAAAATAACGATTACCAAATTCACAACATTACATCGTAACATTCATTGATTTATCTCTATAATCTCATAAAGAACCCGAATTCATCATTCAGTATACCGTCCTTCCCGTTCTATACAAATTATAGTCCTTCCATTCACAGACTTGGTGGCATTTTTAGTAAATAGGGGATTTATGTTAGCCCAACACTCCCGAATGGTATTCTCTAAATATTCTTTGTTTGCAAATGGTCTGTGCTCATACACTTTTTGTTTCAGATAATCCCATAGAAAAAGAGTCCATTGGAGATAAGTCCGGTGATCTTGGTGGCCAATGATCTTCCCAATCTCGTCCTCTCACTTTGCCCCTAAACATCTGACTGAGACACTGTTTCACTTCTACCGTTTGGTGGATCGGTGCCCCGTCGAGCTGATACCACAAACACTCAGAGGCAGATTATTCAAAACTTCAGACAACTGATTCATAATGAAATTTCTGTACATGTCTGCGTTCAAATTTTCATTAAAAAAATATGGTCCAATTCTTGGTTATATAATAAACCACACCACACATTTGTTTCGAATGAATATTGGTCACGGCATTCTATTACAAAATTTGGATTTTTGTTGGACCACCAGCGACAATTTTGGGAACTAACTGTTCGATATGAAAGTTGCCTCGCCTGTCCATAAAATCCTGTAGGGAAATGTGATATCATTGTTTCTCTCACCTTGGAACCAAAATGAAAATCCTACCCGAATATGGAAATCTCTTTCTTTAAGAGTTAAACTTTGGTATGAACTTTGGCTTATAGGGATGTAAATTATTTTTGTGCAAAATTCTCCTCACAGTTTCTCTGCCAACCCCTGTATTTTCACGAATACTCCTTATATTATTTTTCCATTTTCAACAACGCTCGAACAAACAGTGAGTTATTCTTCTCCATTATACCTTATTGGATTATGTGGTTTCTTGAAACGATTGTCCACAGAGCCAGTTTCTTTTAATGTTTTCAATATCCTTCCCATGGTACTAAAGTGAATATTTCTTCCTGGATGCCGGTGATTGAAAATACAAGCAACATCTCGATATGGCACATTCTCACCACACACAAGAACGATTTCCACTTGGTCTTGTGTGGATAACATTGTACAAAAAACTTATTTGTGAATTATAAATGTACGAAAATCTGTACACAAAACAACCCGATTTATTAAACGCAATAATTTGACATTGAACAAAACAAAAAATTTGTTTCAAAAGCCTACTAAGGGAAAATTTTATTTCGATTCGATCAATTGTACTATTTTCTTTCCGAAATGTTGCATTAGTCTTGTATTGTTTGAAATCACGAAATGGTATAGCATGTTCAGTAAAAATCGCAAGTACGGAAGCCTTTTGAATAGTAATGGAACTGTAGGTCATTGTTTAGTTTACAGAAAAGTATGATATTCCAGGTTTGTTTGTAACTCAATTATTGGTCAAATAATCAAACTGGATAAAAATCTATTAAAAAAAAATACGAGTGTAATAAGAATGAAGATAAACTCATTTTTTCGATTACTGACATATTAACGTCCATACATTGAAAAGCCAAATCAGTTTCACAATGAAATGAAAAAATTTGATGAATTTTGCAACAACAAAGACAAATTTCTGGAGGTGCATTTATTTTTTTTTCTGGTAACAGGCCAATGTGGTATTTTCTGGGCAAGATATGACATTGAAGTCTTGTATTCATCAAAATTATGAAATTTGAATCATGTTTCGTTCATATCGGTAAAGCGAAAGATTCGAAAAATTAAAAAAATTGGGAAAAAGTCAAAGTGGCAGTAGAGAGTCCAAACAAACAAACGACATTAGCGTTGTTTAAAATATTTATATAATTTTAAACTACGCCAAAGAAGTTGTAGTAACTTTGAGCTTCGTTTTATTCCTCGATATACGTTTTTTTCCTTTCGTATCACTATGTTAGATGAATATGTTTAATATCATTGAAACCATCCTCAACAAAGTTGTTTGTAAGTAGCATATTGTTTCGCATTTGAATATGTATTACTATTGGTTTTTTCATGTATTGTAGTCTCCCTGATGATGGAAATAAACATTTTCGAAAGCTTGGATAAACCTTAAAGAGTTTACTTTTTCATTGCTGCTTACCCCAATATCCCTACTTTTGTACAGCAAATACTTCCTACACACACATATATATATATATATATATATATATATATATATATATATATATATATATATATATATTATATATATATATGTATATATATATATTTATATATATATTCTGATAGATACCATTTCAGTAGAGAAAATCACGAGCTACAACATATGTTTAAAAAAATTTTTTGTATCCATATTATTTTTTATTTTTGCTGGTACAGCTAAAATTGAAGAAAATTAATTTTATTTTTTAGTTTTAGGGCTTCGGCATGGTAAAGAATTCCATAATGGATACTTCATACATTTAACTACCTAAATCCAGAATTTCAGCAGTTTTGTAATGTTTGTTAGATTTTGGTGAAATTTTGTGTCTATTTATTGGATATAATCTTGTGCAAAATTTTCGTATGGCGTATGTTTGTTTCAACATATCCAAGGTGCCAGACTTACAGTGACTTATATCAAATTTTGAGAAGTGAAATACCATTTGGTATTGCTCGAATGTGCAATAGAAATCTCATGTTTTTCTCGACTTTGTTGGATGATCTTTCCGCAGCTTTTAAAAACCAGGAAAAGGTTTTACGCGACTGAATCGTCAGGAACTCAAATTTCCTGGCATTTACCAGTTGCACAGGTTGGCTATTTGTGATTTGGAGAATGAGCAGATAAAATCGACTCGTATCCATACTGGGATCCACATCATAAATATAGTTTTTTCCTTTTGTATTTATTCCACAGATCAATACGAAATTCATTGTCATCAATGAATTGGAAATGATCAGTTCCTGCAACAATAACAGAAAAACATTTTGTTTGGGTATAAATGTTTGAATACAAAAATTCTCAGATTTACTTGGCATATATTTTATTCAATTCAACTAACATCACACATAATTTTTCTGACAGGTGAAATCAAGCAAAAAAAAAATATGAAGGACCAAAATCATCCTTTCTTCATGAATCCGTTATAGAAGGCAGCGAGGCTGCTGATTCTTCGAAATGGGCTTCACATACCCACGGTTTCTATATGTCCATATTTATATAGATACTTATAGATTTTCTGCGCTGGGTGGATAGTAACTAAAAATGTTACCTAGGGGCCAAAAAGTTCAAAAATAACGATTTTCCCAAGATAATAATTATTGTGTCTGAGTATTTGGGTTTCCTGTTTCCGAAATCGAGAATGTTTTCGGAAAAAAATGTGAACGATGAGGATGCGGAAAATTTTCAGAAATGGTCTGAGTTAGACTCCGTATAGAGATTGGAATATGTCTCTAGAGTCCGATTCCTTTCCAATTCACATTCACGTCAAGTATTATCCGCCGGAATATCTGCTATGAAATTCAAAGTTGTAATGGTCGAGGAACTTACTAACACAATCTATAAACTTTTGAAGGAGGCAAAAGAGGAATATTGTCCCAAAAAAGCTCGGATTATGGAGAAAAGTTCGTTCGAACGAAAAAACTTTCAAACAACTGGTTGCAAGCGAACTTTGCAATTTCATCGATACGGTAAAAGAAAAAGTAATGATATAATAATAATAATAAATGTTTACTGGAGTTTCATAATCTACAAAATATTCATGATATAATAAACTGAGGGACCCCATATATTTCAGTTCAGTTTTTCAACAGCCATCCGTATATTTTTCATGTAACCGGTTTTTTGTTGTTCAATAATATGTACAATTTTGACTTGTCTCTGATATTTGCAGGTTAAAGTGTTTCATTTCTTTTATATTCAGATTGTATGTTCCATCCTTTCTTCCTTATTGAAAATGTATTTTTTTCAGAATTGTATGGATGTGTCAAATTTTACGACAGTGGCCTACTCGATCCTTTTTTTTCGGATACGAATCGTATTTTGAAACAAATTTTACAAATTCTACAAAGAAGACCCCACAAACCCTATATCGGCAAAAATATCTTAAAAACTGTCATGCAATAATGCAATGAAACATAGGGTGTTGCATTGGAAAAAGACGATTTTTTGCCATTTGTAATTTGTCATTTTCAGAAAATCGTAGTAGGCGATGGAACATCAGCTGTATTCCAAAAGAATCGCTTAAGCCAAAGACTGGAAATAAGTTGGTTGAGTTTTCTCGAGCGGTTCTGAAATAATATTTTTTTCTGTGGGTCCATACACGTCGCTATGTTGTCACATGAATTGACATAAGTCAAAAACTATTGCAGATAAGTCTGAGAAAGCCAGGTCTGTTTAATGGACAATTAAGAAGCGAATCCAGAAAAGTAACGAGAATTGGGGTTGTCATTAAAAAAACAGATAATTTTTGTGTATCTTATTTTTGGAAACGACTGGAATTCTTCAAAGAGGTTGCAAAGTACCGAAGAAGTGTTGGAGAGCAAGTTGATGTTTGTAAACTCGGCTAGTACCTAGCCTGTCAGTTTGTCCTAGGATTGTCGGAGCATGGTATTTCATATATTTTTGGGACTCATTAGCTATGTTATCTTAACGAGATCTGACTGAATTAGGAGTTTGAGCATGTTCAGTGTGCCTGCCAGATGTATTTCCGTGAAAAGGCATACTATATCAAAGCTCACGAGGATATCGGTGCTTTGGATCCTGTGTGTCTTGAGGAGATATTTCAAGTGGTACGAGCTGCGTACATATGATGAAGCTTCTTCGGCTAGAACCTGAAGAGTATTTGCTAGATGTTTGGCACGCTTGTGAGTTGGTGATCCGAAAGTACTGAAAATTGGACGGAGGGGGATATTTGGTTTGTGCATTTTTGGAAGACCATGAATACGAGGGATTTGTTAGGATATCTCAATGGGTGGTGTTTTTTTCTTCTGTACATAGTTTGGCATTGATAATGAGTGTTTTGGTCTTCTTCTCGGTTATATGGTCACGTTTGGTGGTCTGACACTCGGAGGAGTTGAACACTAATTTCATCTTACCAACATAATCCGAATTGTTCAGAATCAGTGAGTGAGAATCATACCAAATGTTTATGCTGTGATATCACAACCAAAGCACTTTTTTAAGATGCCAGTTGAAAACTTTTGCTTGATTTCGACTGGAGTTCATTCAGTTATTTCTCGGATGTAGATGATTAGGTCCAATATTTTTATGACTTATTCAATGACATCCTAGGTATGATTATTTCCGAATTTGATGGTTCTCCATATCAGAGGAAATCTTCCACATCTTAGTGGAAAAAAGAAGAAAAATCACAGATAAAAATTGTATATATATATACATATATATATATATATATATATATATATACATATATATATATATATATATATATATATATATTTATATATATATATATATATATATATATATATATATATATATATATATATAAAATAATTCATTTCCTTATTCAATATCTAAAAATGGTTCTCCACAAAACAGGTTAGAAATACTTACTAACTTGAGAATAATACTGAAAACCATAATCACGAAAGGAAAGAATTGATCAGATTTTTAAACTACATTGTTTCAAAAACAAACATATTATTACCACTTTCTTTGGAGAAAATAGAAGAAGTTTCGTCGTGGAACTGTCAAAACTAATCAGCACATGGTCATGTTATGCAGGGACATGGATCACATAGAAAATAACTTGATTATAGCGGGATAATTGGAATTTCAAAAGTAATGTTACATTTGGAAAATAGATAAATAAGGAAGGAAAAATTGATATGATTTGGAATTCTATATTTCACCCGTCATTTCGGGTCGAGAAAGGTTCAACTGTTCCAATTTAATAATGTATTTGTACATAATGCTAAGATTATTTACATCAGTTTTTTCATTCATGTTGTTAGGATCATTATCAATATGAAACATTACTTTGAAAAGTCTTTTGTGAATGTTGTTCTCAGTGCGGATGATTTTAACATCATCATAGTCCATAATGTGCTTGTTTTTGATCACATGCTCAGCAAGAGCACAAGATAACTTATTCCTATCACAATCGCTTTTGTGAGACGTAATTCGTCCAGACAAATTCTTCGAGGTCTGTCCAATATATGATTTGGTACAAGACTGACAGGGGATATTGTAAATGATATTCGATTTTTCTGAAGTTTTTATTTTTGATACGTTGAGCAATTTCAAGGTTGTCATTTTTCAAAATGTTGAAGAGTTTTGGAGTTAAGTTCTCAATATATGGTGAAGAACAACAGAAAAACTGAGGGGTGTTTCAAAGAAATGTTCCATATCAATAATGAGCCCAACAACATGAATAGAAAACTGATGTAAATAATCTAAGCATTATTGAATTGGAACCGCATTATCTTTTCCGACCCCAATTGAAGGGTGGAATATAGAATTCCAAATTTCATCAATTTTTCTTTCCTCATTTATCTCTCTTCCAAATGTAACATAACTTTTTAAATTTGAATTTTTTGCGCTACTGTCAAGTTGGCATTACATTCCATCAGAATGACCCCCCCACATTTCATATTGACAGATGTCAGATATCCAAAGTAAATCATTCCCTTTTCTGTGTGATCCATACCCCTGCATAACATGACCATGTGCAGATTAGTTTTGACAGTTCCACGACGGGAATACTCCTAGTTTCTTAAATGAAAGTAGTTATTATATGTTTGTTTTTGAATCAATGTAGAGTGAAAATCTGATCTATCATTCTCGTTCCTGATTATGGACGTTTTAACTTTTTAGTATCATTCTCTACTTAGTAGGTATTTCTAACCTGTTTTGTGGAGTACCATGTGAATCAAACTTGGTTTACATTTACAGATGTATCGAAAAAGAAAATAAACATTTCCGGAAGCTCGACCGTATAACATAGAGTATCCTTCAACCCAGCCCAGTATATCTGACTGCATCCTCAAGATAGTTTCGTAGTTTTTCCTTCAACTAGCCAGTCGAAACTACCCTTATATATATATATATATATATATATATATATATATATATATATATATATATATATATATATATATATATATATATATATATATATATATATATATATAAATAATGAATGAGAGCCAATGTCGAAAATAGTATGCATTACAATTTGAATGTGTGTTGGAAATATGTTAGAATTGAAAGTAGAAGTAGGCAACCAAGATGAAATTATGTGATTGGTTGTGAGTCAAGTGTTCCTTCGTGAATATCCCGTAGTTTCGCCATTATTTTCAGATCAATTCATGATCATAATTGATTTTCTTATGACTTCGACATCATAAATATTGCCAACGACCAATCAAAACAAAGTAGCAGTACCTAGTTCTAGACAGAAATAACAATTCATGACATAGAAATGGCATTCAAAAAATTAAAACTTGAACAAGTTTCTAGTCCGGTTAGGATACCGTATAACTTGATCTTGTCTAATATATTTCGTATGGCCTCTGTGATTTTTTCGTAATATTGCTATCATCTACCCATCTTCCGTCAATATTTTATAAAAATTTGTCAGTTAAATTGTGAAATGATTTCGAAACCTCGCGTTACATAACACACACAAATTATTAATTCCAATTCAAAAAAAAGATATTGACAGCATTTGCAAATGGTCTCGCTCAAATGCCACATTTCAATAAGGCTAGGTGCACTATCATGACCTGCAATAAAACCGCGAATTCGTATAACTCCATGGACCTGCTAGACGGTATAATATTCATATGGAAGATGGTATAAGAAATTTTCAGCAGTTAGTTATAACGCATTGAGTATTCCAAGTTCTCTCATAACAACCTATTCGTTACTTCAGTAATATTAAATCACTGAAGTATCTATATATTAATCTGATTTATATTAAATATTTCACAGTCATTCAAGATCCCACAAAAAAATAAATTTGGTACAAAAGACATAAAATTAATTATAGTGTCGATTCAGTTCTTCTAATTTGTGATGAATTTGGAATTGTACGCCTTGCTGATCTCCAAATTGTTTCCTCCTTTGAACTCTTCGGAAGTAATATTATATGTTGGCCCAAATTGAATGACAAAATCTCGTTTCCATTTTTTGCCCAAAACCGAATTGGTTTCGATAGTTTTATGTTTCGAAAAAGTCCAGTCAATGGTAATATGGCACTTGGTTTTTTGATGAATGAAAGGGCGCTGCTTTTAAATCCAACCAGGAAAATATGCACACATACAACATGAACATATTTTGAATTTATAATACAAAAATAAAAAACCTTTATCTGTTGAAGAAGATTTCCAATCAATTGAAAATTGGTTTGATGCTAATTTATCAACAATAAACTTAGAAAAAAAGAAATATATCCCGTTCACTTCTCAGATATGTTCAATTTCAAAGGACCCCGCAAAATCCTTGAAAATGGCTCTCGGCTAAATTCGCTGGAACTCTGTAAAAAGATAGTATTCGGTATGCTGATCAAAAGTCTTGATGGGCACAACACTCATTCCATTTACTATTCAGTCTCTCAGTACACTTTTCGGTTTATAATGATAATAGTTTCAATTATTTCGAAGCGCTTCTTTCTCCATTTTCCACGAATTACATTCGCTTCATCGCACAACCCTTCATTAACGCCCCATTACACATTACACATGGGGCGTTAATGAAGGGTTGTGCGGGGGTGAGGGCAGAATGTAGGATTCGGTTGGAGAAAGGGGTGGGCAGTGACAGGAAACCCTTTGAAGATGAATCGAAACTCTTATGCATTTATACACCGAAAAGTGTACTTTGGGGGATTTGGAGGGCTGTAGGGGGTCTGGGGTTGGAAATGTATATATACATTACAGTACATTACTCCCTGACTACTGTACGGCATGTAGGTGCAACTAATTTTAATTATTCATCTATTATTTCGATACCAATATTTGGTACTATACGACGTGCAGCATCTAGTATTGTATTGAGTAGAGAATCATCAGGGTATCTTAAATTTTGTTGATGTGCATATCCTAGAAACCATAAGACACTAGCAACATGCGCACATGTCCCTAGTGTGCGAGCTCCACTTTGGCAGGTACAATAGTAGCCCAGAAAAACGTCGTCATCATTATTGCCATGATTCTGGATATTTTCATCATCGAATCTGTAAGCTATAAAAAGTTGATGCTTAGTGGCATTGCGAAATCTTGAATATACACGTACTCTCAAGAATCCGGGCTCATTTACATGATTGTCAAGTTGGAGTTGTTTGTCGTTATCTCTTACTAGTTTGTCTTGAATATACGAAGAGGAAAAATGTATTTGATATGTTCCTACTGTCAGGTCTCCCAAGTAGTCCAAGTCTAGTTCAGGAATATCTACTAGGTCTTGATGGTCCAGTCGTTCCCACTGACCGTTTCTTCTCGTTGAATTATCTGACTCAACTCTTGCTTGTATAGCATTGGGCATATTTGACCTTTCCATCATTCTTCTAGCAAGTTCAATGTCTGCATTTTGCATGGTACTAGTGGGATGATATCTGTTCATGATAGCTCCAGCTATGACATAGTAACTATTTAATTTTTTCGTTTGCTGTAATATTAGCGTTTGAGATAGAAACTTAAAAATAGATCTGAGATTCCCATTTCACGCCTCGACTATCCATCGACTTTTAGTTACTTTTCGCGTTTCATTGGCATCTTCTGTTAGGAGTTATCTTTGCCCAACTGGAAGTTGTGCAGACATTCTATGATCAATGCCAATATGTTGCAGTAAGGGAATTGCATCACGATAACCTCTATCCACCAAAACAATGTCACCGTCCTGAAACCAGTCTGCTGAAATACCAGCATCTCTTTCGTAATCTTCTCGGAGAATTGCAGCATCATTGTTGTGAGAGTCTGAAAAATATGGACCCAAAATCGCTAGAATATAACCATCTAGGGCTACTACCAGGGTCGGTTCAAGGAGATGGCGATGTTTGTGAAGAGAGTAAGACTGTCGCAATACTCTAAAGTTTGCACATTTGTGGATGTAGGCGTAAGTCGTATCAATCGCAACTACAGCTTTACGTTGTTCAAATTCAGGATTGTGAAATTCGTTTGCAAAATCTGTCACGTGTTGATCTATGAATTGCTGTCTATTTATAGATTCAGGACCATATTATTGGGTACAATCGTTTCAACAATGACAATCGTACAAGATCAATAACCGAACTCACATTCTGTCTACTGAGTAATCAAAAATTGTTTTCAAGAAGTCATCGCATATTCCTTGTTTCATTTGACATAAGAGAACAAATAAATCCTTCCTTTGGATATATCTCAATATTCCATTATAAAGAACTGGTTCGCAATAAGTAAGCAGTTCTTCAAATTGATTTTTATTGATCGGTGACAAGATTTCGAAAGAGAATATTCGGCAACTATCCTCAATAGGACTGTTGCGCAAACCCAGGAAAAGTTGCTTATGGAGGGTTGTGCCCATTAAGACTTCTGATCCATACGAATACTATCTTTGTGCAGAGTTTCAGCGAATTTAGCCGAGAGCCATTTTCCATAAGGAATTTGCGGGGTCCTTTAGGGCAAAATAAAGTAGATAAAGTAAACGAAATTCTGCAAACACATAATATCAAATATCTAGGTATAGTCATTAACAAAAATCTCGAATGGAATTTACAAATAAATCACATAACAAAAAAATTTACGAGCTTGTTATCAAAATTTAAGTTTTTCCAACAATTTTTTTAAATACCTCGATTGCAAATGCTTTATTATTCACTTATTCAAACACAACTGAAATATGGAAGGAATTCCTGTATGGGGGAGTGTGAGTGATACTTATTCAAGACCATTAGAAATTCTCCCAAAATGGTTTCTCAAAATTATCTACAAAAAAGATATAAGATATTCATTTGATCTTTAATTCAAAGAAAGCCAAAAGATGGACAATTTTCTCTATACAATTCCTTGAATAGATTTTGATGAAATTTGTCTTTTCACATATTCCAAAGGTTGAAATCCAACTGGAAATTGATACAACCAAAATTGAGCTACTAGAACTCTCTAGTTTCATCATTTTATATCTTGCACATATCAAAATTTGACGACACTTTCAAAAACTAACTGTTTACACATCATCCAGCAAGGAAATTCATTAAATAACAACATGAATATAAGTTGATACTCTGAAAAAATGTATAATAAAACAAAAGAATAACAACACCGGTCAAAAGTATAAATAAATAAAAAATAGTCTGAGAACGATTCATTTCCTCTCATTTGCTCTTCTTAACCATTTCATATTTGCCTCTTCTATTTCTTTTTTGTTCGTTTTTTTATCTGCCTGTTCTGCAGCACCTGTATGTATATATTCAATAATAATCAACAATATAACTTTTGTTCCACCCACTGATCAGGAAGTCGTCCATTCTCAAATCCTTGAATGATTGTTTCATTTTAGACGTGGTTACTATATTGAGATGCGAGACATTCGCTTATAAGTCGGGATGAACACCTTTTCATTAACTCATATGTGTTCCCTCCTCCTTTTTTTGACATCTATTTGACAAAAAATTAATAATCAACATAAAGGAATAAAACTTTGCTTCAAAGAGTACGTCCAGGAAAGATTTGCCAAGTTTGTTATATATGATCAGTACTCAAGACTACTTAGAAAATTATACACCTTCATTTATTCCACTACTGACAGGAGACATTCGAGAGGGATTCAATCCCGTTTTTATTGTAGGCTTGAGTGGAGGTAATTTGCCATTTGCTTCAGTATTGACAGGAGACACATGAGAGGGACTCAATCCTTCTTTCATTGTAGGCTTAAATGGTGGAGGTAGAGGTAATTTTCATTTGCTTCATCGGCCTCACTTTCTTCTGAAGAAAATACACCCTTCTTCTTTCTATATTTTCTAGACTGAGGATCATCATCATTCAGATCACTGCTGTAAAACAAAAGTTTGTTTTATTTCTTGCTTCCAAGATATCTGTAAATAGGTTGCATTTCTGTTGAAACCTGCAGCACACTCATTTTTATCTGTATATACGTTTTGAAATGAATTGCATGCATCTTGCTTCCAGGCTGCAAGTCGCACGCCGCAAGCCACTTCGGTGTGAATCTCACCTAAGAT
This sequence comes from Gonioctena quinquepunctata, assembly GCA_018342105.1. NCBI lineage: Eukaryota > Metazoa > Arthropoda > Insecta > Coleoptera > Chrysomelidae > Gonioctena > Gonioctena quinquepunctata. The sequence continues at coordinate 124,103 of JAFIRS010000919.1, read as the reverse complement.
TCACCACCATGCATCAGTCGCACTATCTTATAATATTTATTCGAAAGTATTCTAGAACCCATATTAATCAGTAATGAAAAGTATACTCATTTATTACCATCGATGAACGAACGGAACGGAGTCATAAATTGAGACAAGTTCCACTAAACGTTCGCGGCACTTGCAACGACCCAAAAAATTGCCCGCGAATTTCAAACATATTTCATAGGCGGCAAGAAAAAATAGCAACCGGAAAAATAACGTTTTTTGATCCCAAAAAGAATAGAGTGGTTGAAGTATTGTTGAATTCAGAAGATGCGTGACGTACCCATAATGAAAAGCAATTGATACGTGACAATTTATTCGTTCATATATCGTTTATCATAAAATAAATTAATGATTTTATTTGAATGGGACGTATAATGGATGTTAATTGTTGAATGTACAATGAATATCCAGAAATGTATATAAACTGGCTCAATAAAATATTCCATCACGTTTGATATTATTGATTGAAGATACTTCCGAATTTCAGTTTCATTAGAAATAAAAATAGATTCTAAGGGATGAAACTGAAATTCATATAAATATTTTTGACATTGAATGAATGTACAATGGACGAACGTTTTAACATCCAATGAACGGCCATATTCACACGTACAATGAACATCCATTCAATGTCCATGGACGTTTGGACTTGAGATGGACCTAAAGTGGACGTCCAATGGATGTCGTGTGTTCTATGGGGATAGGTAACGAGTTTATCGTAATTATGTGTTGGCAGTTTGATCTCGAAGATTGAGGCAAAGTGGTCCGATATACTATCTATTTCTGAAACGTCTGTAGATGTGATGTATTCCGAATTGTTCACGATAATTAGGTCGATGATTGTTTGGCTCACATCGTTTACTCTGTTGGGTGAATCAATCAGCTGGAGCAAGTTGTAAGAATCAAAAAAGGAGTGCAGTAGGTCACTCTTCCGATCATGTTTCATGGAATCAATATTCAAATCTCCAACAACGAGAAATATGTCACTCTCAGGAAGAAAATTGACCACTGCATCCTCGAGCTCATTATTGCTGATCATAATAGATACAGAAGGAGGGCGATTAACTACAAAGTTGTTCGAGAAATGGACTGATGTGTGAGAATAGAATAGAGCAATTTAAATAATTATTTATATATATATATATATATATATATACAGCAACACCTCCCCCTGGCCCTACTCTATCTACATGCATAAATGTATAACCAGTTACCGCTAAGGAATCCAAATTACTACGCTCATTCAGCCTTGTTTCTTCCACGGCAACAATATCAATATCACAATTGAGAATATAATCCCGCAATTTGATGAAACCGGTTGGGAGGAATCTATAGACATTTTGAGTGAAATATTTTTCAAAAAAAAATCGTCAACTTTGCTTGAAGTGAATTATTCTCAATTTTGGAGTAACAAAAACAGAACAGAGGATCTGGAAAAAAACATTGATTAGAATATGTTCCTGTCTTTTGATGAATATATTATCTTGTACATATATTTCCACTCACAATTCTGAGTTGATTTCCATGACCCAATTTGAAATGAATTCCATTCTAGTTCATTATTATTCAACACTATTTGAGTGAAACACATATCAACAAAAATTTGTTCGTATATTCCAAACGATTGACAACCTTTTTTTTTGATTTTCTGTGTATTTCATGGTACGAAGGATGAAACTTCAGTCTGTTCGAAAAACTGAATATTACAACAAAAAAACTGGTAATTTGGGACTGACAGCAGCATTTAAAATTGGTTTAGAATATCTCTTTACTGACATGGAAACAAGAAGTAATTTTCGTGAAATCTTTGTGAGAATCTGAATCAGTAAAATGATTTGATTTCGTAACAATTATATTGGAAAATATAGTTGGAATTTTCGAGTTTGTTAAGATTTCAGAATGCATCAGGCCAAGGGGTTGATGTATATTTCAATCCATCTATTGCAATCTTTGAAAGTTATCGGTTCCTTGGTGAAATAGTTGACAAATGACTGCAAGCTCGTGAATCCTGGAAGATCTGAACCAGCTTCTGCATTCAAGTAGATTTTTCCATTTCTAGATTGTTGGATTCCGAAGTTATAAAATTTTCTATCGTGTTTTACAGTCAACACCAAAAACCATTTTGGGCTAGGTCTGAACAAAAAAGCTCCATTCACTCGATAGTTCAACAGTTTCCTAGCTTCAGTTCCTTGATATTCTGGTAGAAGGGATCACCGCTCAACTGGACTGCGGAACAAAAAAAAACATTGTAAAATTACTAGTGTTACGGAATGAAACGGGATATGTCTGTCATACAGTGACTAACAGGATTTTTATACAAAGATTCAGAAAAAAAACATTTCCAGTTTATATTTCGCTCAGTGTTCAAAAGTTTCCACAATAAGACATATCTTCCAGTGGTGATGGTGTGATGGCTGATCTTGTAATTTATAAATAATGCAGTATCATAACCGAAGTAACATGGCAATTTTCTAACCTATCAAAGAATATGGAAATATGTGACTCACTTATAAGAGGGTTCTATACAAGTATTCGAATGCGTTATTGATAAGTGAATAACCGGAGAAAGATAGTAGGAGCCGGCAGTGGACCTGCCCGCTGTAGATAAGTGATTTCAATTGATCAAAATGCAGGTAACATGCATTAATAGTTGTTTATGCAATAAATGCAAAAAGTAAGTGTTTATTGCAGGCCGAGTTGGACAACACGTCGCGTGCAATAAACACCTTTTGCACGAGTTGCATACAATACATTTTCTACGATCATGCAAAAACCAATTTTATTTTATTTAGGTTGCACTAAGTGTAGGAAAATAAAGATCGTAATTCAATAGCAAGATATTCATTGATTAATTGGCACTATTGATTTGCATTGAGGAAGTGAAGAACTAATATGTTAGGAACAATTTGACTCAAACTTTATTTCTACCATTAATTTCGAAAGTAAATGTACAATTTATATGCAATTCCAAATATTAATATTTCTTAGTGAATTATTTTTCAATTATACCTATTGATTCGTGACTTCTCTGAATGTACTAGTACTTGGTATCTATACATCGTAATTTTCTTCAGGCTGGAATATTTGTTTTGCAACATTGAGTTTGTTTTCAAGTGATTCCTCTAGGTATTCCTCCGCTACAGTCGACGATTTCTATCCGCCGCCGCCGTTTTGTTTGAGCTCTAGTATATTATGACAGATGAGTGCAATATTTTTTTCATTGAGTAGTGCAATAGAGAACCACTTTTTCCATTGAATATAGTTTATTAAACTGTGGTAGAAATCCATTGTATCTCAAAGTGGAGTGGTATGATTTTACGAAGTAGAAAAACTCAAAGTCATCTCCACATTTTAATATCGCGATAGATTAGTTATGTGATGGTAGATTAGTGAATGACAATCGATTAGTACATGTTTCGAACCAATTTAGGTTCATCAGCTGAATGTAAAATTCTACAATAAAAGAAGAAAAAGGAGGTAAAACCATTGGTAGTGGAGTACAATATATGTTACTCCTCCATGTAAGTAACACATAATGTACTCCACTACCTATGGTTTTACCTTCTTTTGCTTCTTTCTTCGTAGAATTTCACGTTCAGCTGATGATGAACCTATATAGGTTTGAAACATGTACTAATCGATGGTTATTTACTAATCTACCATAACATAACCAATCGATTGCGATATCAAAATGTGGAGATGACTTCGAGTTTTTCTACTTCATAAAATAGTTCAATGAAGTTCCGTTTTTTTGCATGAACGAAGCCCTAAATTGGTTTAGGGCTGTTTTGGTTTTCCACATATTTTTCCCTACGCTGAATCTGAAAGATGACCTCTGTTTTGTCATAGGACTCCACGTTTCCTGGCAATCCAGGTAACTATGTTATTACTATGATAACCAACATGGACTTCAACTTGGCCGATTCACTGGACCTAATCTATTCGAATGCCTCCATCATTGGACAAACCTCGTCGATCTAGACAGCCTACTGATATCATATACTTGAACTTCTGGAGAGCATTCGACCGAGTACCACATAAATGACTACTTTCAAAACTCGAACATTTGGTATCCGTGGATAACTACACAAATGGGTGGAAGGATTCCTCAGCAACAGCAACGGAAACTTCAACGTCCGAGTGGGCGACTCCTACTCCACCTGGCACAACGTTTTTTCTGGCGTCCCCCAGGGGTCTGTTCTGAGCCCCATTCTCTTCCTTATATATACGTCAGATAAACGTTCAATATTGCACTGCACTCACTTCGTCTACGCTGATGATACTAAACTATTCTGCAACCCTGTTGACGAACCAAACAGCATACAGCCCGATTCGGCACTCCTGGAAGACTGGTGTAAGGACTGGTTAATCCCTCCCAACCTTTCACGTTTGCATATCGGTCGCAACAACCCGGACATCCAATATCACATGGCAACGTACCAATCTAACCAGTAGTAATCAAACATACCTTGGTGTAACAATAACTGAATCGTTGAGCTAGTCAAATCAATCAAATCCTTTATTTTCCTTAAAATGTCAAAAAATTTCGTTTTGTATAGGAATAGTCAGTACTTATATCTAACTTACATCTAGTACTAAAAACAAGCAAACAGATTTACGGGTCTAAACAATATTACACAAACACAGTAGAGTGGATCACATAGGACTAGATAAAAACTCATCGAGTGTATAAAAACAATTGATCAACAAAAACGACTTCAGACGTTTTTTAAAAATCGTTGCAGTTTCAGCTCTCTTGATCATTACTGGAAGATGATTGAAAATTTTAGGTCCAATGCATTTAGGAGCATTTTGAGTAATCTTGTATTTGGCACTTTTGACATATATCATTCGTTTCTGACGAGTGTTCTTATCATGAATATCACTGTTCAGAATGAAGTCGGTTTTATTGGTGAATACATAAACTAAAGTTCATATATGAAATCATGAATATCACTGTTCAGAATGAAGTCGGTTTTATTGGTGAATCTGATTTATAAAAAGGTTCTACAGGAGCTTCGTTTAGGGTGTTAAATATACAACGTAAAATAGCCTTTTGTTCAATGAAGACGTTTCTACTCATTGTTGAGTTGCCCCACAAGCAGACACCATAACGCAGCCTAGACTCAACGTGAGCATAATATACACTGATGAGTTGCTTTTTATCCAAAACGACTCTCAGATTCCTAAAGAGATATAGGAGTGAGCACAATTTAGAAACCAGCTGTTCACAGTGTGGAATCCAGTTCAGATATTCATCCATTTGCATACCCAAGAATTTAACTGCATTATGAGAGCTTTGTAAGGTAGTATTATTAACCTTCAATTGGAGTGCTTCGGTTTTATTCTGATAGTTATGAAAACGAATAACTTGAGTTTTTTAGCATTAAAAAATAGATCCCGTCTGTTGAAGTATTCAGAGGTTAAGTTCAGGATATCTGTACATTTGTGTGTTAAAATATCAGTTTGCTTATCCGAGATCAATATACTAATATCGTCCGCATATGCAGTAAATAATGAGTATGATATTTCCCTATCAATATTGTTTATGTATGAGAGAAACAGAACCGGCCCCAATATAGATCCCTGAGGCACACCAGTCCGGACCGGTTTCGTTTCTGATATGGGAAACGAAACCACACCACCTTGATCAAATCTCAATGAGACGCATTGGTTTCTGTTACTGAGAAACGAGGATATCCAGGTATGTGAATTTCCTCTTAGACCATAACATTCCAACATATCCAGCAGTTTCAGGTGATTCACGCAGTCAAAAGCCCTGCTCAAATCGCACAAAATAGCAGCTGGGCACTCGCCCACTTCAATGAACTCTATCAGAATTTCATAGAAAGTCAGTAGAGCAGTTTGAGTCGATTTTCCAGAGCGAAAGCCATGCTGCATGGGTATCAAGATATTGTGTGATTCAAGAAAATCATTCAAGCGCTCTAGGAATGCATACTCGAAGACTTTCGAGAAGCTCTGGGGGACAGTGATTGGTCTAAAATTTTCAATGGTTGATAATTTTTTGTTCTTACGCAGGGGAGTTACCTTTCTTACCTTTACGGATGTAGGGAAACTTCCATTTGAAAATGAAAGGTTCACTTAAAAAGTTATCGGTTTTATAATAATGTGCAGAACTCTTTTCAGTAGAAACACTGGTATCTCGTCAGTTCCTGATGATTGTTTGCTCCTTAGTTTACGATTGATTAAATTGAATAATTCTGATTCGCTAAATGGCTCTAAAATCATTGTGTATGGATTTATATCTATTCCATTTTCATTATTCATGTTCGGGCGATAATAATTATTACTCGGAATATCACCTATTAAGGCCTGAGGTGCTTCGATGAAAAAATTATTCAATTCATTCACGATCTCTGAAGGGTCTTCGATAACGTCATCATTTTTTCGAATAACGATGTTCTCACGTGAGCTTTTACTTCTGTTCGTGAGTTCAGATACTACTTTCCACAAAATTTTCGGATCGTTATCTGACATACTAATTTTGTTTTGGTAAAATTTCTTTTTTGTTTTGTTTACTAATTTCAGGTGTATTTTTTTGTTGTTATTATATGTTTCAGTTAAAGCAGGGTTACTTTTCTTTAGGTAAAATAAATGTTTCAATGAACGACTAGATTCTTTAACAAGATCGTCAATCCACCCCCGTTTATTCTTGTTAAAATATATTTTCCGTTTGGGGAAAGCAGTTTCAAAATAATGAAGGAATATATCATAAAAACGATTGAAGGCATCTTCGCAAACACCATATTCATAAATATTGCTCCATTCCTCTTTTTCCAACATAAACTCGAAGTTTTTTAAATTATTTTCATTGAAGCACCTCTTCATTTCAGTTTTATTATTTGATGTCAGAGAAGAGCTTTCGTTAATGTCTAAGAGTATCGCACGATGATCGGAAATTTCACAATCAATAACGTAACATGATTCCTCATTGTTACAGTTTGAAAAGATCTGGTCAATCAATGTGCAGCTGGTATTAGTGATCCTTGTGGGCCAACCCACCAATGGGGAAAATCGTAACATGACATCAAATTAATAATGATACAAAATTAACATTTGAGTGTGAATCAAAGTTGAAATCACCGCAAATAAAGTAAATCGTGCCGGTTTATAAAGAAGGTCCAGTACTTCACGAAAATTTTAAAAATAAATCAATATTACCACAAGGAGATCTATAACAATTCATTATAACAAATTTTGCTCATTTAGTGTGTAGGAGATAGCACAGACTTCAAAATGTTGTTCAATGCAGAACTCATCAAGATCAATAACAGTTGCCTTGATATCATTCCGCGCCCATATCCTACTCCACCACATCTTTTGTTGGTCTGCAGTAAAAACCACACAAACTAAAACCTGGAAAAACTATATTGTCCAGCAGTGTTTCCTTAATGCCAATCTCTGTTATACATAAGAACTGTAAATTAGCGAAAAAGCTCATTTCTGTCAGCAGACTGTTCATTTTATCAAAGTTAATTGTATTTACGTTCAACAATAGCAGATTTGGATTTATTAACGATTTATAGTCGATTTCAGACGATAATGTAAAAAATTGTTAATATAGGCACCGCTAGGCCAGAGCTCCGGGTTCATGGCCACCTTGAAGTTTTTTTCATAGATACCAACCATGAATGACGAATAGATGGTTGGATTTTTGGATTTAATTGACTCACATGTGACCTCAGGAAAGTTGGCTTTCAGCTGCCGTAACATGTCTTCTGGTGTGGTCGCTGGATCCACTCCGCACACATGTAAGTATACAAACTCAGGAACACCCTTGATCTTCTCAGAGTTTTCTCCGACGAGAAGGTTTCGATGTTGTCTGAATTTCCTTTTGGTAAGGACGGTTTTCCATTCTTCATGATTGTCCACATTAGTTTTGGGGCGGATGGCCATATCATTGTTCAAGTTTATCAAATGGTTGAGAGTGGATTGTGTCTCCGCCTCAAGAATAGCAGCACTCACTTTTTTCCGATCTATATTCGTTTTTTCAATTGTTGTTCTCGAAACGGGTTCACAAACGGATGTAGTCTTGTTTATGAGTTTATGACCTTCACTTTAGGCTCATCTTCCTCTCTGTCGAGTATTTGTACAACACCCGAAATCTGAGATTTTGTAGAGGAGCTTGCAACCGCGCAAATATTATTTATGTTGCGAGCATGGGTACCTTTTTCATCTAATAACTCAATTAGACGTTGTTGATTAATCACGAAGTCGAAACATATTGCCAATATTTGAAAAGAAGTCGATAGTATCACGGACATTGTGAGAAAGTCTTTCCAATCCCTGGACGCCAGGATATTGATACAACTCCGCGAAAGTTTTATACGCCTCTAGTGGACTATGTCGTGGTGTAGTCACTTGATCTTATCAGAGACATCAAACTCACGAAATGGGTGCCTTATCTCCACCACAATAGTTTCAATCTAGATATTTTTTTGAGCGCTTTCCTCAACTTTTCGGACACTCCATACGTGTGTGTGTGTCATTGTTATCCTTACCTTCCTACAAGTTCTGAATTTCAACCATAGTCTTGTTGGATACAATTATGTGGTTCAACTGTTGTATGTACTGATGGAGCGCCATCAATTGATGTTTCATTCAATTGCATAATAATAAGGTTGTTAACCCGTGTAATCACTAAGTGTCCGAAATTTTCATAATATCCTCTTTTTCAACATGGCGGATGCGCATGCGCGTAACGAGTCATGATAAGGCCTATAGACTCACTGCACTGAACTTGCCAACCTTGAAATAAATAAGACAGCGGGAAAGACCTCATCCAATGTTGAAGAATCCTCAGCAATACATTCTCTGTGGATCTTGCCCACATCCTCCCTCTGAACGTTGACGAGAGACTCCGCGTCCACAGCATGAAGCTTCCTGAGGAAAGATTCAGAACCACCATCAGACAGCATTTCTTCACCAATAGAGTCTTCCACGAGTCTTGGCTCCATCCATGAATGCTTTCAAGAACAGACTCGACAACTATTACAACAGCAGTTGACATAGTGTGTGTATCGGGCACAACCCAATCCTACTAACAATAGGGGAGGGAGACGCGGAACCTGAGGAACCAGCTACCAGGAAGATGACCGACTGGAACCGATTCCAAAGAATCATACACGACTCCATAGGAAACATCCCACGAATACTCACAAAGACTGATCTCGAGAGAGCAACAACACAGTTGCAAGAATGCATCCAAGAAGCCATAGAACGCAGCTCCAAGACCACCCAAGCAACCAGGTTCAACTAAAAGAGATATCAGAGGACACTGGCTCCCGAAGATAAGAGGAGAATGAACCAGGCAGGCAGGCAACTGCGGCTGGAACTCCAAGCTCACCAAACTCAGCAATGAACAAACAGGATGACAGAAATGAGCACAGAAGACAACTCTGTATGGAGAATGCAGAAAGTACTTCGACAAGGCAGAAGGAAACCGTGCCCGCCACTCCACGGAGAGGGGGGCCTGGTCTACACTGACAACGAAAAGGCAGAAGCATTTGCCAACGCTTTCGAACGCCAGTGTAGGGACAACCAGGTCAACCAAACCGACGAGGTGGAAGACATGGAAACCCGAGCCAGTCAGACTGTCAGGAGAATAAGACGGATCAATGATGCCGAGCACGTCCTTGAACCAACTTCGCCAGAAGAAATCAAGGACATTATCCGAAACCTTGCTACCCGCAAGGCACCCGGACCAGACCAAATTTCGAACAGAGCCTTAAAGGCTCTACCGAGAAAAGGAATTGCTGCCTTGACCAACATCGTCAATGCAGTGCTCAGGCTCAGACACTTTCCACGACCATGGAAAGAAGCCACGGTCATCATGATCCCCAAACCCAACAAGAACCATGTGATACCGCAAAACCACCGACCCATCAGCCTCACACCCTCGATGAGCAAGGTAGCAGAACGAGTCATCCAGAGACGATTGGAACCACTCACGGAAGAACTCAACGTCCTACCAGACGAGCAGTTCGGCTTCCGACAAGGACACTCTACGGAAATGCAGGTCCTGAGGATAGTGGACTTTGCCGTAACAGGCTTCAACCTGGGCAGGGGACACCACACAGGAGCCTTATTCCTAGACGTTTCCAAGGCCTTCGACAGGGTCTGGCACGATGGCCTAATCACCAAAATGACAGACCTCGGATACCCCACTCCCATAGTGAAGCTGATAGACTCCTTCCTGCGAGGACGGCGGTGCCAATGTAAAGTTGGCAGCGTCCTCTCAGCAGTGAGGACCCTAGAAGCAGGAGTACCGCAAGGCGCAGTCTTATCTCCACACCTGTTCTCCATCTACACGGCGGACATCCCAAAGCCTGCTGACAACTTCAACAAGCTAGCGCTGTACGCGGACGACACAGCACTAGTGGCCAGATCGGTGAACGCAACGCAAGTAACCCGATACCTGCAAGATCAAGCAGACAAGCTTGAGGACTGGTTCAATCTATGGAAGATCGAGATCAACGCGGAAAAGAGCCAGGCGATACTTTTCACCAGAAGGCGAACAACACCGGCGGGACACGTCATCATGAACGACCAACGGATTCCATGGGCAAACGAGGCCAAATACCTTGGAGTCACCTTGGACAAAAGATTGACATTCAGACAACACGTCGACCGGAGGCTCGGACTAGCGAAAGCAGCCCGAAAGAACCTCTACCCCCTCATAGGACGCAGTAGCAACATGGACCTCCAGTTAAAACTGCTCCTTATCAGGACCATCCTCCTCCCCATCATCCTGTATGCATCCGCCGCATGGGGTCAATGCGCACAAACACACAGGACCAATATCCAGCTATTCTTGAACGTGAGCCTAAGAATGGCAGTGAACGCTCCCAGATACGTCCCGAATAGATTTATCTACAGGGACCTGAATGTCAATCCGAACTTCATTGACGACCATCTTCGGAACCACGCCACCGCGACGTTCCTGAAGACGGACACCCACACGAACCCGGTGATTCAAGACATCCACGCGAACCTAAACCTGGACGATCCCAGGTTTGGAGAAAGGGAAAAGTATTTGCGGCCAGTCTGCCAAAACGACCGTCCACCACCGAGAGTAGCACTCCGGCGCGTCAGGTGAGTAAACAACTCAACACAAAACACCAAGACCAACACACCCACATCACACCATACACTTACACACCCATCAGGTACATCACCACCATGCACACACAGCACAAGTCAGGGAAACATACAAAAATCAGATAATAAGGGGTTTAAAGCACTCAGAGGCTGACTTCATACCACAGGAGGTACGATTTCAATCTCGCAAACGTGCCATTTGCGAGTTGAGGACCGCTCCAAGGAGGAGCGGGGGAGGATGGCAAGTGGATAGTAAATCTCGTTCACACATAAGACGAAGGGGATTTACTACCCATGGGCGCTCAACCTTAAGTGTGTATCGGGCGTAGTAAGATATCTAACTAGTTTTTTTTTTCTCTCTTCTTCTGGTAAACAATGTCTACCCCTCAGTTACTCTTGTTGAACTTTTTCATTGCAATTTCGTTCTTCCCATCGAATGAAAATCCAGCAGATTCACTATCTCGTGGAACATATGTGAAATTACTTCTAGATTCCTCTCTGTGGTGGGGACGTAGGACATGGTTTGAAGATGAAATTGAGAACCCAGAAGAATCGAATTTATTGAATAAAGAGCACACAGTGAGTCTTTTAACGACTATAAAAGACTTTAATTTTTTCCATAAGAATTGCAGAAGGCGTTATATGTTATAGTAAAAATTGTCCAAAGGGAAATATTCGGACAAGAATGATGATAAGAAATTGTCAATAAAAAGAGTCCCATACTTTTATAGATGAAAACAATTTAATTTGGGTAGGTGGTAGGTAGGTTACAAAAAGGCAATGTCGATTATGGTAAAAAATATAATATACAATTTTACCCGCCAAACATAAAATAACGAAACTTTTTCATCAAGAACATATTCGTTCACTGCATTGTGAACCTACCATACTTCTGTCGAATGTGAGTGATAGATTTTGGTCTATATCTGGGCGTGATATGGCGAAAAAAGTTGTAACAGAATGTGTCAGATGTTTTAAAGTTCAACCAACTGACCTAGAATATATTCTGGGTAACTAACCTCAATGTAGAACAAACTTATATTCTCAATTTTTTAATACGGCTGTCGATTATGCAGGGCCATTCCTATTGAGAGATCGGAACAGGCTAAGCGCTAAGCTCATTAAAGGATATGTTTGATTATTTATTTGTTTGAGTACAAAAGCTATTCATCTTGAATTCGTCTCTGAACTAACCACCAATCATCGATTTTGAAACGATATATCAGCCGATGCGGAAAACCACTCAATATTACTCGAAAAACAGGAAAAAATGTAGCCCACTTGACTGATGACATATGAAGTTTTAATTTTTTTTTACATCTGACAATATAAGTGGCATTTTCACGATTACCAAATTTTGAAGGCCTCTAGGAAGTAGGAATAAGAAAGTCAAATTCCATTCAAAAAGAGTTGTCGAAAATGTCCTTCTGGATTTCGAAGAATATTATTGACTCAGTTTGAATCAATACCCGTCCTCTTTGTCCTCTATCGTCCAATCCAGAAGACACAAATCATCTCACCCCTTCTCCCTTTCTCGTTGAAAGACGACTGATAGGAATTCCAGAATCCATCTATACAGAAATAACTGAGAACCAATTAAAAAGTTTGAGAAACTTCAGAAAATTGTCCATTACTTCTAGTCCTGGTGGTACAAGAAATACATCTAGACTAGTCGAGAAGTGAGTTTCCTGCGAAAAATAGTTCCAAGTCTCCAAAAAATATGAGCAATAGCTCATTCGATTCGGATGTTATTCTGAGAAAGATAACTTTTGTCATTTTCTGCCAACGAAAATTGCAATTGTTATTAACAAAACACAATAACAAAAAAAGGGGTTCAGTTTTTTTATAATAACTCAAAAACTAAAGATATATTGAAAATAAAAAATAAATCTTGAAAGAGAGGAAATTTTCAATAAAAAGTCCCTACTTTCGAAACTCTATCTCCATTATTTATAATAGTGATTTAACGCTGAAAATAGGGCTCCGCGCAACCGCTACGGCATGCGCGCGCCGCCTCTAAAGAGAGTGCAATGTAAAGTTTTGAGTAAATGGACCTCTACATTTACGAAAAAAAAATTCCAAAACTTATATAGGTCGATTATATTTCATATGAAACGTCCAATTGACTTAGAATGCCATCATATATTTTTTATTTCGAAAAGATATTGCGTTTCAAAGTGTACCCGTGACGTCACGTTCATCGAAAACTACCCCTCCATAATCCACGTTCAGAAACACGCATTACTGTTCTTGTCAAAAATATAGCTTACTGCTTGATATACACCATTAATATATAATTGAACACTGTTCATTGATAGACTCATCCACAAAAAAACCATTTCATCAACGGTTTTCTTCATTCAAAACATTCAAAGTTTCTGAACGGGCCTTCCTTTTAATGAAGAGCGACCATTGGCAACACCGCAAATATTAAAGACAGTTTCCCATTAAAATCATATTGACATTTGAGGTTAATGTTTATTGTTTATTTTTATCAACTTATTAATTTCTCAATATCATAAACGATTTGGTGTGTTTATAATGGAACAAGGCTTCGTAAAAGCAGGTTCGGAAAATTTGGGTGGATTATGAAATGCTTTGTTTATGCAACGTTCCCAAGAACTAAGTGAACTAATAACTAAGGATTCAACACTAGCAAATCAATGAGCGCGTTTATGGAACCCCTAGTACAAGAACTAAGAACCATGACTAGAAAGTTGCCCAACTTTTAACTAAGAACTTTGGTTCTTAGTTGAAACGTTCGTGATTGTTTAGATATAATCAATCATAAATGCATTATACTGTGAATATATATGTAGGCTTTGTCTGTTTGTATTATAATAAAAATAAATCCATTTTCGGTACCTGTTAGTGTTTCCTTCATATGATGAGTCAAATATTTATTAAGTTTGAACTACTGAAAGTATAATTAATAATTTAGAATGAATAGACTTGAAGTATGTTCATACAAATTTCGTAAATTTTTTGAAAAATTATTTACTTATTTCACACCAATTCTTTGTTGAGGGATACTAATCTATTTTTTACAAATACAGGCTTACATTTTCTATGGTGAAAATTTTCCCTATGGTTACAAAGCTATAGGAAAAAAAATATTTCTGAAGATATTGGCATTCATGAATAGAATTTTTCCAACAAACCTTAGAAAACTTCGACATAATACTGCACATTCTAGTTATTCAAAATATTTTTGAATTTCAATCAATCAAAATAGAAGAAATTATTCTTATCGACAAAGTTGTTAAAGAATTCGTTCACCGTATGCTCCTGAAATGAATTGTATTGTGCCATTTGGAGTAGCAGATATTAAATTTTTTACAGTATTGCATTTTTTCTATTCTGACCAAGTCATGGACAGACGAACAGGATCAGAGGGTTTTTCAATTTCTAGACAATAATTGAATTAACTTTCTTATAGCGAGCTCTGAAAGGGATCGGCAAATTTCTTTCAATTTCAGATATTTCAGGCCAATATATAAGCTCTTATAAATGAACAATTTGCCATCATAGGCACAGATTTTGTGAAAATCTTGTGAACACTTGATTTACTCATATCAGTCATCAGCCAATCGAGAGTATACATCCCCAACCCGTATCTTTTTTAAACTTATCAGAACATCCATATATTTAATTTACTCAATTTTGGTAATGTATTCCATAATGTGGTAAACATTTTCAGGGAGCCCCAAATAATATTACTCTTCTTTTCTATAAGTGCAATAGATAGGCGCTGGCGCTGCTGTCCTTCGAAATTTTCACAATCAGGATCGGATGAAGACTGACTAGGAATATAATCAGAATTTTTTTTTGGTGGTGTTATTTTGGTGAATCGGATAATGTACTAGCTTGGCTACTGCTAGGAGAAGAACTATTCGAAACTCTTGAGTGAATATTTCCCATGGATGTAATGTCACTCAACACAGTTTTACTAGCTGAAGGAGTGATGTTTTCATTTGGTTTGGGTTTCTTCATCGTTGGTAGGTCATATACTTATGATGAAACATTGTCAGACCAATGTCATTTCAGGTTGATATGTGGACAGACATCTTGCTTCAACATAAATTTGGATCCCCTTGTTCTAGCATATTCCTAATTCGTAGTATCTTCTTTCAGCTGGAACCAAAGAACAATATGTTCATAGGACTGGATATAAAATACAGTACTGATCGATGATTTTGCAAACTTGCATTGAGTGAAATTGAGGATCGTTCCTTGATGTACTCACCTGGAAATGTTCTGCACAAAAGCATATATTTCCGCTTTTCACAAAAGTTTGATTCACTTTCACTGGTGTTCAGACAACCGTGCACATAGCACTTTTTAGACATTTTCATAGTTATTGAAATTAGAAAATAATTTCCGAAATTTTCCAATACCAAACATTCATGGCGAGCTTGTTCATTTGCAGCAGTTCTCTGCATATCTCGTGTCTCATATCAGTCGTATCAGATATATGCAAGAAAAAGAGCTGAAGAGAGAAAAACGATTGATAATATTCTATTCCGTGAAGCAAACGAACGAACCTATCAAAGTATCAAATAACAAATGTCATTACGTCACAATTCCATGATTCGCAACTCATACAACGATGCCAAATCAACTTTTAGTGAACGTGACGTCACGAAACCACTTTTTTCCAGATTATGGAAAAACTACCCATCAGAAAAATAAAATAAAAAATCCCAAGTGATATTAGCACATATACTTTCTAATTACAGTGTTTTCACATAGTGCATAAAAATGTCCATTATGGTGTGTTTTCAACACTTAAAAGAATAAAGTCACGTTAGAAAAAAAAGAAGTTCATTTTTCAACAAGTTAGGCATTTCAACAAGTTAGGCATTTGTTGATCAGTCTTTTTTTTCGGACCTCGGTTTTCATAAAAAACGGCAAAATGTTCAATTAATGACTCTAAACATTTTTCGCACTATGGAGCCCTTTTTATAAATAAATACTCAATGAAATCACGTTATAAAATTTCTAATAATTGTTTATTTTGTTCATTATAATTTTTTTAATTAATAAAAAATTTAAAATTAAAAAAAAAATTGTTTTGGGGTTTTGAAAAAAGGCATGTTTGATAAAACAGGACATTTGTTTATAAATTGTTTATAAACAAATTGATTAATTTAATATTTTTGAAAAAAAAATAGTTGCCATTTTGTTGTCTGAAAAAATAATCATTTCAGAGAAAAAAAAATTTAAAACATTTTCTTATTGCTTATAACCTTTTCTTTCATTTCAATTATTCGAATAATTATTTGAGAATTCTATTTTCTTTGAAAATCATAATTGGCATTCCTCAATAGAATAACGAAAAGTTAAAAAAATTTTTAATTTTTTTATATTTTTCGAAATAAGTATATATCTTCCTAAAAATAGTTGAAAAACATATAATGGATGATATCATAAAAAAAAATTATATCTTGAGTATTTATTAACCGATATGTGATTAAACACCGCTAGAATACATGATGAAGTTGAGATTATTTGATTAAATCCGTGTATTTCAGAACAATTATGTTAATGACTGAAACCAACATTTCTGAATAACCCAATTACTAGCCTACAAAATCGACTTGGGGTACAAGAGGAGCACTGTAGGAAGTAGATAACGGAATTATTTATAAACAAATGCATATATACAGGAAACCAAGGTAGATACAGCATTGGTGAGGAGTTTATTCAAGAGATAAACGAATGCTCTATGAAATCATTCGGGAAGTTGATAACTGTATCTCTAATGGTTGAAAAGTTAAGGCGGTTTGTCACTTAAAAAATCAAGTGGTCGCTGCAACTTTATAAACAGTAATTTTAAAAAAATATTAAAAAAAATTATCGACACTTTGTTGCATATGGTTGTTTTTGTAATTTTTGGTAGTTTCAGAAAAAAAAAATATGAAATTCGGAATTTGTTTATAACAAAATGTTGACTTAATGAACAATTAAAGTTTCAATGAAAATAAAATATAATTTGTATTTCTAATGATTCAAAAGTTGAGGCGGTTTGTCACTTCAAAAATCAAGTAACCGCTGAAAAATAAAAAAAAAAAACTTTGTTGCATTTTTTTTTTTGTAATTTTGTAGTTTCCGGAAAAAAATATATGAAATTCGTAATTTGTTTATAACAAATTGTTGACTTAATAAACAATTAAAGTTTTAATAAAAATAAAATAAAATTTGTTATTCTATTGATAAATGCCAATCATGATTTTCAAAGAAAGAAAAATGACTCAACTGATTATTCAAATAATGGAAATTAAAAAAAATAAGATAATAAACAATAAAAAAAATCTCAAGAACAAAATTGCAAAAAAAACAAAAATATCCAACCAATCAATTTGTTTATAAACAGTTTGGAAACAAATGTCCTAAAAGTTTTTTCCTCATGTTATTGAATGCCTTTGTTCGATGCAAAAACAGCAATAGAAAAAATGTAAACAATTTTTCTTTATTTTTCATATTTTGTTAACTTTTAAAAATTATAATAAACAAAATAAACAACTTTTGAAAGCTTTCATTACGTGATCTTGTTAAATATGTTTATAAATATAATATATAGGTATATAAATATATAAAAGGGCTCCAAGGAGCGAAAGAATCTTAGAGCTATTATTTGAACATTTATGCCGTTTTTTATGAAAACCGAAGTCCGAAAAATAAGGACCAATTGCCTGCCTAACTTTTCGAAAAAGCTCAATTTTTTTTCCAACGTGACCTTGTTTCTTCAAGTGTTGAAAACAAACCATAATTTTCAAATTTTCAAATTTCCAAATTGATATTTAATACAATTAAAAAAAGTGTATTTTCTTTCGAGACGACGCGCGCATGCCGTAGCGGCGTTGAATTGAAATTATAAATAAAAGAGAAAGAGTTCTGGAATCTTCTCTTGAAGAATTGTTTTTCCAATTTTTGCTATTGCTTATAGTATTTGAATTATTCCCAAAAAGCGGAACCCTTTTTTTGGTTATTGTTTTTTGTTAATAGGTAACAATTGCAATTTTCATTAGCAGAAAAAACAAAAACTTCTTTTCTCAAAATTGCATTTCAATCGAATGAGCTATTGCTCATATTTTTTGGCGACTCAGAACTATTTTTCGCAGGAAACTCACCTCTCGACTAGACTAATCAGCAAATTGCAAGTTCGGGTCGAGTGGAAAAACAACGCACAAAAGTATCTGAAGATGGACGCTTTGGTACTAGTGAAAGAAGAGACTACTTCTCCAATCCAATGGCTTGTAGGAAAAATCGTACAACTTCATCCCGGAAACGACGGCATAGCAAAAGTAGGTAGTGTGAAGGTCCGCAATGAAGTCATTAAGAGAACCACTTTGAATATATGCGTTTTTCCAATTGACTGTTGAATAATTCATTCATTCGTTTATTTATCTGTAGTTGACATTACTACTTTCAATTGTTTTATTTATTCGTACTTAAGTTCACCTGTTGAAATATTCAAGGCGGCCGGCATGTTAATGCATCACATATTTTTTATCAGTTCAAAGTACATGCTGTCACGTCTTCTTGAATCCATGTAAAAAAAAATATGAAGTTTTGTCATCGCTCAGATTTGAAATCAATAATTATTATTTGCAAATAAGGAAGTAATACACACACTCAAAAATGTATACAACACACAAGTCTTCTAAGCCTAACGTGGATAAGAGCAAATTCATAACATTCTCCACCACCAAAAAAGATATACCCTCTCAAAATACACTAACCGTACATTAAACAGTCCTGTCAAATCTCGACACAATGTCACTGCGGTAATTGAAAAAGTAGAAAGAAAATATCAAATACCTGGGTGTCTACGTAGATCAGCAACTGCGCTGGGATGTACATACTGATAACACTGTTGAAAGACTCAGGAAACTAATTTACAAATTGTATCAGCTCCGAAATCTCAACAACATCAAAATCCTATCAACCATATATAACTCGTGGTAGAATCTATCTCAGCTACTGTATCATAATATGGGGTGGTCTATCTAAAACTGCAATACATAACATCGAAGTTACCCAAAACACTATTTTGAAAATCATCCTGAAGAAGGACCGGAGATATTTCACTGAGCCTATATAACGAATTGGAAAATTATATATATATATATATATATATATATATATATATATATATATATATATATATATATATATATATATATCTGTAATTTTTGTTTGGGTTTTGGTTCACTTATAGGAATAAAACGTGGATGCAAATTTGGTACTATTTCATATTGCAATTTATTTTTATATAGAAATATAACGTTTGCTTAAGTACTAAGCTTCATCAGATAGTATCTGTCAGCACAAATCGTTGGGTTAGGTTCGATGTTTTGACCTATTTTAGTGTAGTGGTTTTTCCTTTGTTTATTCATTCTTGAATAGTATTGTTTTCACTGTGGTTGAGTAGTAAAGATAAACCAATTTTTCGTTTATCATCAGATAGTTTGGAATTTTTCTGTTTTCGATAAATATACATAACCACATTAAACAGTCGCTTATCTGACAATGTCAACGTCCTAATTGAAAAGAAAAGAAAATTCAAATATCTGATGTACGAGACACAACTGCGTGGATGTACATACTATAACACGTTGAAAACTTTAGAAATAATTACAAAGTGAACAGCTCCAAATCTCAAGAACATCAAATCCTATCAACCATATATAACTGTTGGTAGAATCTATCCTCAGACTGTATCATAATATGGAGTTCTATCTAAAATAATAATTAACATCGAAATATACCCAAACACACTTTTATCTATTGAACAAATCAAATAAAACAATAAAAATACAGAAATATAATATATAGGTTCAAGAATAAAAAAATAATAAAAAATATATAAATATAATATAATATATATATATATATATATATATATATATATATATATTATTCGAATAATATATTTATTTACTATTTATATCATTGATACTATTATGTGCAAGTAAATTCAAATTATACTATTTTGTTAGTCCATTCGAAAGAGCATTTTATCTGCACGTAACCAAAGTTTTACATTTACATGAATTGTCGAAAATCAATGTTATAATGAGTAATTTATTTCCAGTTGATGACACAAATTAAATGTTTTCCTCTGACGTATGGTTAAATGCCTTGAAAAGGATAGTTTGTTGAGTAATATTGTTACATTCATTTGTAAGCCTAGTTTTCAATTACTCGATATTATCTGGTCTAGTTTTGAACTCGACATTCTTTAGATGGCCCCACAAAAAAAAATCTAATGGAGTAAGGTCCGGAGATCTTGGGGGCCATTCAATAGAACCATGCCTACCTATCCACCTGTTGGCAAAGACTTGGTTAAGATACCTTCTAACATCAGCTGCGTAATGCGGCGTTGCCCCATCCTGCTGGTACCATAAGTTGTCATTTGGTATAGCAGGGTAATTTGCGTTAGGGCATAAGATCACCAGACTGGGTATAACATAATCCTGTAGGAGTTGAAGGTACCTTGGATCATTTAAGTTTTGTTCGAAATAGTAGGGTCCAATAATCCTGTTTTGTACAATCGCCGCCCAAACATTTATTTTCTGAGAATAGTGTGTGTGATGTTCTCTCATCCATTTTGGATTTTCCTTAGCCCAATAACTGCAATTATGCCGATTCACTGCCGATTCACTGGTAGCTTCATCAGAGAAACCAATATTTTTTACTAGCAAAGGGTCAGCATTGCACATATCCATCAATGTTTGGCAGAACTGCATCCGTCGATCTGGATTGTCCCCGGGAAGTACTTAGTGCAGAGTCATCTTATAGGGATGTCACTTCTCCAATTTTAAAATTTTATGTGTAGTTGTAACTGGGATATCTTGATTTCGACTAATGCTTCTCAGGCTGTTGTGTGGATTTTCCTCCATTGATGATAAAACTTTCAATTTGACCTCCTCATTGATTCCAGGACGCCCAGTTTCAGGAAGATCATCAACACTACCAGTGTTTCGGAACTTTCTCTCAACTTTGCTCACTGCTGATTGAGTTATGGGCCTATCCGAGTATTTAGTATTAAACCGTCCAATCTATCTTCTTGAGTGGGCGCTTTTCTTAATTCTATCACCGTATCCAACATTCATGGTAAATTTCGATTCTCATGAAGATAACTAGAAAGGCAGAGGCATTTTAATTCTTGAATTTTTCGATTAACAGTAGTTATCAAAATCAAATATAATTTCGAAATTCTAGTATGACATGGACGCCAAGTCTCAAATGGCTATCAAATAGCGGTTGCAAAAAAAACATGACGTCATACGAAATTAATAAGTCATCAGGCTAAAACGAGAAGATGGCATCGTGAAATAAAGCTTGACTGTCCAGGATTCTTTCGAAAGCTTTTCCTTTAGAATAATTCATTTACTTTATGTATACACTGTATATATATATATATATATATATATATATCACTGTCTTTTATGGTCGCAAAAGTACATAACCCCCACTATAAATCATGATCACAACACTCGCACCAAGCTCAAACGAAACCTAAATAATCCTCTCTGTAGATTAACTCATACACAAAGATTCGTATCGTACATTGATCCTAAGCTGTTCAACCAAGTGCCACTGGAAATTAGACGCCTATCCAACAAACACAAAATGGAAACCAAAATGAAAGTATTTGTTACGATTACCTATGATAAACTGAAAATAATATCTGATACTGACTGAATTCTTTCTACAACATACACATTCCCTCTCAAGTTACCAAATTGCATGAAAACGCGCTCCTGTGCTTCTTTCGCTCTCACTCCTATCCTCTTGTGCTCATGAAGGCCTATCTCTACCAATTCTTATCTCCTCCTTTTTTATTCCTTATTGTTTAAGTATTCTCGTTTACTAAGCAATTTCTTTCTGACATTTGTTAATTTTTTTTATTTTTATTTCAAAATAGACTATGTATATGTAACTAATGCAACAATTCTACCCAAGCTGTTGACTATAACCCAATCTTCGATTGGGTAGCACAGCCAGGCCACACATAACTCTATTTCATATTGTCTAACTCTAAGAACTCTAAAACTTTGTGCATTCAAACTGAGTACAATTACTTTACTTTACTTCAAATTAGAAACTAATAATTCGAATGTACAGTCCTCCAGAAACCACAAGTTCCATACAAACAGAAAGAACAGAAAGTTCACAACAACATCGAATCATCAGATTACTATATGCAGCCTAATACCCTGCTGCAATGTTTCATGATTCAAGCAAGGCGTTCGACTGCGTTAGTCACGAAAGATTATCTTGGGACCTTGATATGTATGAGAAACTGTGTCATCATGGCTATACTGTTTCCTCGAAAAAATGCCTGTCAATAAGGCTCCTGTGAACATTAAAATAACCAAAGTCAATTCGGATTCAATAACTGTTCATATTGCTCTCCCTCACACTTTAATTTTGGGTCCAGTACTATTCAACTTTAGACCAATCAGGTGAAGTCTATAATAGACGATAATATCAAAACATTTTGCTACTTATACTGATGATTTTTTTATTATCGCGGCATGCACAAAACAATACCTACACAATAGATATACTGAAGAGATCAGTAAAGTTGCCGTTTTTTGCAATCATCAGTGCTCATTATTCAACACCACAAAAAAAAGATTTCTATCGCATGGAAGGTCGCTGATGGAATTGATGTGAACATGAACGTTAAATTGGTGTCCAATGCAATTAGTGTTCAATATTTAGGCATTCATCACGAAAAAATCTTTGTTAAAGAAATAATTGGGGAAGAATCACACAAAGTCGTCTCCACAACGTTTAATTTCGGACAGTTAGGTATCAAAACCAAACTTTGGATACATTTATCAGAAATCACTTGATAATTTAACTTAACGTCCATCTTCAGTAAGTTACAAGATGGAAACTACTACAATAAAAATATAATGTTAAAAAACAACTACTGATACATTTTAGGTTACTTACAATGTGGTGGATGGAAATTTAAGTTCAGTTAAAAAACGTTAGAGGATAACGTACTATAACATGATTATGAAGGGAAAATTCATCCTTCATGGATTAAGGGGCAGCTCCCCAGGAAAAACACAATATTGGCACAATTGCATTATTATGTGACCGTGTATGGTGTCGATTTCACAACAAATTGGACGAACCAGAAGCAATTTTCCAGTTTAAGTCTTTGCCAAAAAGCCTCGTTTGAATGACATTATCAGGAAGTATTGTAGCGACATCTATGATGTGGTTTCAAAAGTAGTTGTTAATGGTTGGAATGCAGTCAAAATGGATTTGATCATTGAGAGATGAAAAATTTGGATTTTTTATAGTTTGATTGATATGGAAGATTCCACTGATATTCAGTTATAAGCCTTCATTGCAAATCTGTAGAGCATCAAAGTCGAATTTAGGGTTGAAAATGTGGTTAGAGTTGACTAGCGAAAGAGTTGATGGTTATGACTCCTCTATTTTGGTTGCGGTTTTTGTGTTTCTCAATCTTTCCAACATGTTTCTGGATTCTAGTTTTGAAATTTCTTTCGATTTTTCACCATGGAAAAAGAAAAGAACAACTCCCTTGCTTCATTAATCGCGAAAAACAACTACAAATTTGAATTTTCTATTTAAACCCTCTCACACTGATAATATTATACCCTATTCTTTTCATTTCGACAAAAATAAGTTCACGTCTTTCGATGCCCTATTTACTCGCCTATTCTCTATCCCAATGAACAACAATAATTTCGATAAAGAACTCAACATCATCAGACAAATAGGCTTGAATGATGGTTTTTCCCCTACACGATTGAAAAAACACACCAACGCCATGTTTTCAAAAGAAACAACCAAAATCTGTTAATTCCTTCTTTGAACACCAATGTTAGCTCTAAATCGTATTCAGGAAAAATTCTTATGAGATCAAAAATATTTTCAACCATTCAGACAAGAAATTTGCTCATTTTTACATTTATAACTCACTAGGTGAAAATTTAACTAAACTCCCTTTATTGAAAAATCAGGGGTTCAAAACTTGTTTGTTCTTCCCTTGACTGCGTGTTATTGGCCAAACCGGGGAAATTTCGAAACAAGAATCAAGGAAAAGGAGAATGATTGAGAAACACAAAAACCGCGACCAACATAACCAGTCATAACCCAACAACTCTTTCGCTAACCATATCATCAACTCTAACCATATTTTCAACCCTGAAATCAACTTCGACAGATTTGCAATAAAGCTATTCCAAATATTATGAATCTCCAAATCAATCAAACTATAAAAAATCAAAATTTGTCATCTCTCAATGATCAAATTCATTTTGACTGCATTCCATTTTCAATCATTGAATCTCATTGAATAATTTGAATGGAGATTGTTTCCAAGAATTGTTGGGAAACTCTAAACTTTCACTATTGTTCTCACTAGCTCCATCTGCGAACCGATTTTAAATACCTTTTATTGGAACCATCTACTCAAAACTGAAATATACAGTAATATTCATTCCCTAACAACCACTTTTAACACCACATCATAGATTTGCTACAATACTTCCTGATCATGTCATTCAAACGAGGCCTTTTGGCAAAGACTCGAACTAGAAATCGCTTCTGGTTGGTCCATTATGTTGTGAAATGGACACCATACATGGTCACATCTAAATGATCAAATTATGCCAATATTGTGTTTTTCCTGGGGATCTACCCCTAAATTGAAAAAATATTAGTTTTTCCTGAATAATCATGTTATAGTACGTTATCTCTCAACGTTTTTAAAATGTTTTTGGATTTTTATCAACCACATTGTGGGTAACCTCAAATGTATCATTAGTTTTTTTTCAACACCATATTTTTATTTTAGTAGTTTTTCACCTTGTAACTTACTGAATATGAACGCACATACGTTTGAAACATGTATAATTATATCATCATGAGTTCGGACTTGATTCCTTAACTTGAAGAAATGTATCCAAAGTTTGGTTTTGATACCTAATTGTCGGAAATTGAACGTTGTGGAGACAATTTTGTGTGGTTCTTCCGCAAATATTGATCTTCCACTTTGTGAAAAGACTACTTCCTTCAGAGAAATGATGGTTAAACGCTCACATACAAAATTATTTCTTTGGGGTATTGTTTCATCAATTTGAAAAAAAATCTGGAAAATCATAAGATTTGTACAAGTACATTCAAGACTACGCTACGGATTTTTTTTCGAGAATAGTGCTTCAGCTGCTTCTGATGTATTTCTGAGATATATGGCGAGTATTCCAAATGGGGCTTCACCCAGATAATTTTCAATAAATTCAATAAAACAAGTCTGCCAATTTCTTGATTGTATAGTTTTCATATCAGTATATACATTTTCAAAAACAACGAAAAGCTCTTCTGCAGTGGACTCATTCATGATCACGAAACCCGCCAACAAAATAACTTATTGTTTACCAGATTACATTGTTCTCAAATAATACAGCGAGCCACCTTCCCAAATCAAATTCAGTTTGTCGAGAGAACAAAAACAAATAGAATCCTAAAAGTATTTGAAGTGTATGGATGCTTTGGATGACGTAGGCGTGACGGAAGTGAACATCATTCATACGGAAAACATAGAGCTGGCCCAAAATATGATCTTTCATTTTAGTGCCACCGTATTCACATGCTAATAAAATCTTATTTTCGATATTAAGCTTGGGATTGAATATTTTCCAAAAGTTGGAGTGATGAAAACGGATTCAGATTGGATATTGTGAGGGAGTCGATATGGCTCTTCAGCCTCCCCGTAACCCCACCTATATGGTCTTTTGTACATCACTCTCCATCTATTCAAGACCCGGGATTCCGATACTCTTTGCGAAGCATATCAGTTTCCCTGGGAACTAAGTTCCTGATGTCTGAGGGCGATAGTTGAACTCCTTCGAAGAAGTCAACCTTTTCGCAGAACAGTGCATGGCAGACGCGAAGCAGGTGTTCTGCAGTTTCAGCGAAGTTCTCGCAGTGACGGCCCAGTTCACTCCCTGATCTATTTATTCTTTTGAGGTGATACCTCAGAGGACAATGTCGGGTGAGCACTCCTATTACCAGTTTCAAATCTTTCTTGTCCAACTCGAGGAGCTGTTGAGCTCTCTTTGGCGATGGATTCAGTATGTGGGCTTTGAAGGTACCACATAAGGCTTTCGTGCCTAGAAATTCATTGCTTGCTCCTTCTTTGGCAAATATGTCCACCTTCTCATTGCCTTTGATTCCCTTGTGACCTAGCACCCGAGATCAGAGTAACCAGATTGATCGTAGCCAATTGTCTTGGAGAGAGTTTGCAGCCCCAAGTCAGTCTAGACTCACAAGTGAGTAACTTTAGAGCTTTAAGGAGCTGCTTGACAGACTGATAGCATATAGATCTTTGCCCCCTTAGGGCATTCTTGGGCGCAAATTTCCATAGCATGGGTTTCCACTTGCAAAATTGTTGAGGCTTTGTCTAGGGGTTTTGAGAGCCTCATGTCAGCCCTTTCGTCCATCTCGGAACCATCAGTATACCATACCAATGCATCCTTTTCTAGTCGAGGCCCGTTCGTTGTGAATATATGGTGATTGTTTGAAACAATTTCATAATTCACTTTGAAGTCGTACCTAGCTGGTATGGTAACTGGATTCTAGAGAAATATTTTCCAGAATTTTCAGATTTACAGCTTTTAACCTCGAAGCTAGTGCAACCTGGAGGCACTCTCCGCCGATTTCTCCATTACACACAGGTGCAGTGACGGAAGGTTTAGCATCACCTCTGATGCCGCAGTGGGGCACGTGAGTATTATTCCTGTAACTTCCAGACACTTCCTGCAGCTTGATTTGTGTCGAGTACATTTTCGACTGCAAACCCCATGTCTTGTAGAAAGCTTTGCCGTACGTTCAGGTTGCCGCTGTAGCCTTGTGAATAATGTTATTGATAGTTAGTCTTTGGTCGATTATAACGTCCAGGTATTTGTCTCTGGAAGAAGTTAGGCAAGTTCCATTCAGGGTTGGGGCTTCCAGTTCGTAGATTCTAGGGGGTCAATATGGCTCTTCAGCCTATCCGTACCACCTGTAAGGTCTTTTGTACATGACCCTTCATCTATTCAAGACCCGGGATTCCGAGACTCCTTGCGAAGCGTATCAGTTTCCTGGGAGCTGAGTTCCGGATTGTGAATGGAACCAGCACTGTTTTTCTAGAATTAACATCCAGTCTCATCCTTGTGCACCAGCTTCTCATTATATTCGGGACTGTCTGCATGCAATTGGATATCATTCCGTTATGGTCGCCCCCAATAGTGACGACCAGGCCTTCGGCGTAACTTAGAGTCGTAACTCCAGATTCATGTAGCTTCACATTATCCACGATCAGTGACCACAGTGAAGGCTATGGAACCCTGTCTTGGAGACAGCGTTTTTCGCTGTCATTCTGACCGTTTTTTCTACGAGAGCAACTACAATGATTCCACTTCTCGACAGTGCATGTAATCATATGATGAAAGAGTTGTTCATATTCCAGCCCTCTAGTGATCTGATAATGGAGGTGTTATGGAAAATACCCTCTATATCTATGAATGCACATAGTGCTATTTCGTTGGCCAATTATGTCTCTGCAATGCCTCCAAATAGGCATTGTAGAACATTATTCGTTAATTTGCCCGCTTGACAGGTGAACTGATTTTTGTAAAGCTGTCTGTCCGAGAGGATTTCACTTCTTATATAACAGTCTATAATTTTCTCTATTGTTTCTAGTAGAAAGTAGGTGAGAGTGGTGGGGCGATTAAACTTCGGTTCTGCTGGGCGTTTCTCAGTCTTTGGTATGAACACCACTGCAGCCTCTCTCCATACTTTGGGTGTGTGACCAAAAATTAAACTGGTCTTGAACATCGTTTTCTAGAAGGGCTCCAGATAGAACTTCCTGGAGGCGTTGAGCTAGGGGAAACGGTTTTACTCAAAAAGAGTCGCTTTGTAGTCTTACCAGTGTCCAAGACTTTTGACTCTATTGAAAAGTTCTTCTTCTTCATCTCACCAAGGCACGTCTCTGTTGACTGCCTTCTGTTTTTCTGGATAGCTGATTTCATATGCTTTCAATCTTGCATTCTGAAGCTGGTTGGAGGCTGTGACAAGCTCCTCAGCTGAATTGATGGACATACATTGGTGTCCCAACTGCCTCTCGAAATGCTCTTCATAAGCATCTCAGTTGGTCAGTTTGACTATAGTATATCCCTCGGAGCGTGTTTTCGATGACTCCAAGTCGAATATAATGTGTTGATGATCCGGCATTGAGGAGTCATCAGATACATGCTAGTAATTAATGTGGTTTGTTATACATGAACAAGCAAGGGTTAGGTCAAGAACTTTTTTTCTTATCGAATATTTAAAGGTGGGTTCATTACATTTATTGACAAAGTCCAAATTAGTCGCAGACAAATATTCTGAGAGGTACTCAACTCATGCGTTGTAACCGTACTTTCTCGTATGCACGTTCACGTCGCAGTATAGAATTGGGTGGCTTTTCCTCCTTGACACCATCTGATGAGGCTTCGGACTTCATCTGGTGGTGGTTGTATTGGAAAGTCCCCTGGGAAGTAAACCGAGGAAATAACAATCTGCCTCTTGCTTGTTTCAATTGGCACTTCCACAATGGCGGGTGCCAAATCGCCAGTGATGAACTCTGGAACAATATTAGTTCAATGTTGTGTGCGAGCAATATGGCTGCTCGTAGTTTTCCATGAGTGTTGCAGAAAATTATCTTACATGATTTCATTGCGAGTCCTTGTTTTCGGCATCTGTTAATCCAAGGTTCTTGAAGCCACTCTATACCGGGAAATTCTTCAATAATCTCTCCTTTGAGCACACTTGTGGCTGCTTTTGAATATTGAAGGTTTATTTGGAGAGCCTTGAGCTTTTGGCCCATTTACGTGGAATTTCCACCAAGATATCGCTCTGAGGCACTGCTGCCTCTTCAACGATCCTGAGTTCCGCATTCTCCCATATTTTTTTGGGGGTTTTCCCCGCCCTGCTTCTCATGACTTTAATCATGTTAGGTCCCACGAGAAGCTGGGAAGGTAAATTAAACTCGATACCCCTCAGTTCGCATAATCGTAAGTAGTCCATTCACCAAAAAAAAAACCAGTATGAAAAAAAAATCATAAGATCATATAAGAGGAATACTGGGTTGTATTGCAATGGATGAATCACAAGAGCATTTCACGCTTCCATCTACAGGGTGATTCAAAAGTACTTTGACAAACTTCGGGAGGTAATTCCTCACAATATTCTAATATGAATTGTCCGAATAAATATATGTCCGGAAACGCTTCGTTTCCAAGATACAGAGTGTTAAACTTTTATTTTAATTTTAGTTTTTTTCAATAACTTCCGAAAAACTGACCTTAATTGAACAAAAATTGTTATTGAGAGGTTGTTTGAGGCTCCAAATTCGAACCTCATGTCATTATTGCTTTTCCTCGTAGGGTGCGCCACCTACACGTCTTTTTCTCTTTTGAAGATTCATAAATTTTTTGAGCGTACTTCTAGCACATTTTTCAGTGGAAAAATCAATTTCTCCATCATATTTTCGTAAAAAAGCTAATTTTGTTACAAGTCGTTATAAGCAACTGTTTTCTAGATATTTGGACTTGAAAATTTCAAGTCGATTATTTGTTAATCAATGCGTGTTGAAGTTATTACCATTATTTTGCATTTTTCAAAAGAATGCTTGGGCAATGAATTTGACGTTCAAGTAAATAGTTTTCGTTTTTTGTATCAAGGGTGCAAAATCTGTTTTTGTTTTTATGAAATTTGCAAGAAATATCAACATTTTATTTCAAAAATTTTGAATATGTAGAATAAAATAGAATGGAGGAAACCAAATTGTATTCAAATAAATTGTTCGAAGTGTTCACCTTCAGCAAAGATACAGGCATTCAGTCTTCTAGTCATTGAATCTCGTACTCGCTGAAAAATTATTGGTGTGTTTCTTATTGTTTCACAGGCGTCCACCATTCGGTTTCTTAGATCTACTGGAGTTTCATAAACAAGTGACTTCAAATGTCCCCAAAAGAAATCCAGCGGGTTTGGATCTGGGGACCTTGGTACCAACGCCTGGTTAGGTTCTTCTACACCCCTACCGATCCATCGATTTGGATAGACAGTGTTGAGGAATTCCCTGGCTATAACGCTAAAATGGGCGGGAGCCCCATCATGCATAAACCACATGCAGATACGAATTTTCAATGGTACATTCTGAAGCAGTCTCGGCAATTCAATCTCTAAAAAGTCTGCGCCATTCAGTTGGAACGGAAGAAAGAAAGGACCTATCAAGTAATCATCAATTATTGCCGCCCATACATTTACAGAAAATTTATAGTGATAATGTCTTACACTAACTGCTTGCGGATTTTCCAGAGCCCAAACATGGTTGTTATGGAAGTTTGTGATAGCATTTCGGGAGAAATTCGCCTCGTCGAAGAATACATGTCTTAAAAATTGAGGATTTCCAGCCAATTTTCTCAAAAACCACTGATTCGTTGAAGAAAGTCTCGTAGCACAAGAGCTTGTACCCTTTGAATATAGTATGGATAGAATTGTTGATCGTGGATAATTCTCCAAACTGTGGACTGAGTAGAATTGAGAGCTTCAGCACTTATTCTTCTACTTGTTTCTGGATTCTCCTCGAGAGCGTTCAAAACAGCTTCTTCCAATTCTGGGGTTTGGACTGATCGTGGTCTTCCAATAATATCACCTGCCCTCTCAAAGCTAAATGTTTCTGCCAAACGACGGTGGAGACTGGTAAATGTTGGAGATGAAGGCAGTACTCGATTAGAAAATCGTTTCTGGTGAATACGTGTTGCTTCGCGCACATTGCCATCCGCAAGGCCATAAACGAAATGCATATCGGCTAATTGAGCATTATTGTTCAAATATTTTTTTTTTTCAAAATTAGTGTTTTAAAACTTACAGAAACTTTAACAAAACAACAAAACGTTCAACTGTCACATTATATGTAATAACCAAAACTACTTACTTAAACATTTCCTAAGCATTCTTGTGGAAAATGCAAAATAATGGTAATAACTTCAACAAGTATTCAAATTATCGATTCGAATTTTTCAAGTCCAAATATCTAGGAAGCGGTTGCTTATAGTACGCTCAAAAAAGTTATGAATCCTCAAAAAAGAGAAAGGCGTGTTGGTGGCGCACCCTACGAGAAAGAGCAATGATAACATCAGGTTCGAATTCGACACCTCAAGAAACCTCTCAGTACTAATTTTCGTTCAATCAAGGTCAGTACTTCGAAAGTTATTAAAAAAAAACAAAAATAAAAATAAAACTTCAACACATCTTGGAAATCACATCTTCTTGGAAATCACATCTTCAACACATCTTGGAAACGAAGCGTTTCCGGACATATATTTATTCGTACAATCCATATTAGAATATTGTGAGGAATCACCTACTGAAGTTTGTAAAAGTACTTTTGAATCACCCTGTATAAATAGAAAAAAAACTAAAAAACAACATGTAAATGTCTTGCCATCACAGAAAAGTAAGTTTTCATCCAATTGATTGACATTCAAATTCTATAATTTTCCACTTCAATCAACAACGAGATATGGTACGACAATTGATGAAGTTTTGTTTTTCATTTTAGTTATCATTAATCTTGAATTTAATTTTCAAATTGTAATGATAATTGAATTAATCCATTTGCATCGATAGATGTGAATGACTTTCTTCTGTTGCTTGCTGTTAATTATATCATCAATATATACTATCAAATTCTAACAAGATTTATTTATTTACAGTTTAATCGTGATATCTACCTTTTTTCATGTATCATTGTTTCCGCAGCTGGAATAGATTTCTAGGAATGAAATTATTTTATTTCATTACAGTAAGTTCAGGTTCACCCATAAAAAACGTTCATATATTGTATATTCTATCACCCAGAACTTCTTGAGTCATTGACTATTTCAATACATTTTGAAAATGTCAATATGAAAAATGGTTAAAAAAGGACACCAGCTTCTCAGTCCCTCAGTCCCCGCCCCCGCACTTAATGAAGCTATACTCACTGATGGTGGTTTCATCTTCAGAATCATCCCACATTTCCGGTGTGACCATCCGGGCTGGTGGTAGAGGAATAGATTTTCGCTGAACATTATTTAATTTCTTTTTGAAATTGAATTTTTCTTGACCTTCATCATCGCTACTTGGAGGTGTTGTGACTGTAACACAACATGGAATGATATCGGCTATCACGAACTGATCCGTTTCTTTTTGAGTGGACTTTTCTTTCACTGTTCTGGATAACTGTTCTAGGAAATTGATTGAAAAATCATTATGAGATTTTTCAGATTTTTCCTGAAATATTTTTGGATTTTTCTGTGGTCGGTCCAGTGAGTAATATATGTGATCATTATGAGCATTGGAACCAAATTCCAGTGATGTTTTATCTGAAAAAAAAAAGTTTCTGTTTCACGAAAAGGGATGACGTAAAATAGTATTCTATGATTTTCTAGAGAAACGCCTTACAGATAGAGAAAGGTACATCTAACAGACAGGGAATTTTATGTAGAAATTACAAGAGAGTCGAAAACCTTGGGAAAAGGATGCACCCCAAATATACCCCCGAAAATATGAGTTCACAAAAAAAAGAAGGAGTCACCCAGAATATAAGTGTGAGTGAATTTTGAAGAATATTTTTCTCTCCTCATATATATATATATATATATATATATATATATATATATATATATATATATATATATATATATATATTATTTTTGGAAACGTCCTAAGTATTCTGACGAGGAAACTATGCATATTTAACAGTATTAAATCACAACCAAAAGGACTAGTCACAGTTGTAAGAGGGTTTCTAGGCATCGATATGAATTGCTAGGATTTCAGTATGTCTAATGAATATATTTCATTAAAACGCTGAAATATGATGGCACAAAATATTTGTGCAACTTCGTAAGGCTAGTTTACTCTTATGATTTTTCGAAAAACTGCAGACCGAGGAAACGAATATCAGAAAATAAGCCTTGAATAAACAATTCAGTCTCACGATTGATTTACTTGCAAAATAAAATAAAAATAGAATTCCAATACATACATCCAAATAAATAATTTTTGCAGAATCCGCATAGAAAATAAAATAAATATAAGAATTGACCGGTACAATTTCGATCTCATCAATATTCAAAAAATGTATGAATCAAATGCCTTAAACAAACAATACAATCGTCAATCTCGACCACGATAGTCACATTTATGAGGGTACTAATACGATTTTTTTATGATGGCACAAATAATGTGTTTCGAGCAATCATATTCCAGCGTTTCAATGAAATATCTTCACTGGATACAACCCTTCAGCAAAATTCTTCAAAAATCGTAAGTATTAACTACCCTCATGTAGGGGCCGATTTATGTTATGTTCAATAATTTCTTGAACAGCATTACCGATAAAACAGCATTACCATAAAGCTTTTCGGAAAATCACCTCATATATTTGTTGATAAGAGAAAGCTCATTTTGACACATTCCTACCCATCGAGGATTGCCATGATAAAACAAAATATTTCAGTTTTATTTGCATTTGACAAGTGCCATTGTTAGCCAAGTATTTGAGAGTATAAAGTGCATACAGTATATTGGAAAAGTACCGTTTGAATAGAATAATGGTGAACTGGTACATAATATGTATAATAATCTTGGGACCGAATTGTTTATTATTAGGTTTATTTTCTAATATTGTTTCCTCGGTCAGGAGTTTTTCGAAAAATTGCAAGTGTAAACTACCCTCACAAGGTAGCTCGAGTGAATTTTTCCTATAGTGGCACGAATAATATGTTTTGTGCCATCATATTCCAGCGGTTCAATGAAATATATTCATTAGATACCACCGGTCAAAAAAAAAAAGTATAATTTACCTTCATGAGGGACTTGATTTGTATTTGGTTTATGGTGGCAAAAATTATATGTTTTATACAATAATTTTCTATCGCTCCAATGAAATATATTGAAAACTCGCAAATATAAACTACTCTATTAAGGGACTGTTTTTTATTTGAGGTCATATAAGAAATATGTTCTGTGCAATCTACATTTCAGCATTTCGATGGAATATATTAGCTGGAAATCCCTAGTCTGCAGAGTTTATCGAAAAATCACAAGTACAAACTACTCCAGAATGGGGGTGGAATGAAATTTTTAATATGGTGACAAGAAGGCATTCCCTAAAAGATGTACATTTTTCATTATTAACTTGATTATTTTTTGACATTTCTAGAAACTAATGGAAACTTTCAATTCAAATAATTCATGTACGTTTTGGCCAATCAAAACATTATTATAGTGGTGATATTCTACCTAGAAAATTGCCGCTGGAATAATTTGAGGTATTTTCTTTCAATTGTCTGACAACGTATATTTTTAATTTGATGTCCGTCTTGAATTCCTATGAAAAGTTAGCAATGAATCAAAACCAGTTCAGTACATTGTGTCATTGTGCGAGGAATTCTCAAATTTGTTGAGATTCGGC
The DNA here is from genome assembly GCA_018342105.1 of Gonioctena quinquepunctata. NCBI lineage: Eukaryota > Metazoa > Arthropoda > Insecta > Coleoptera > Chrysomelidae > Gonioctena > Gonioctena quinquepunctata. The sequence continues at coordinate 89,407 of JAFIRS010000919.1, read as the reverse complement.
AATAGCCACTCGAGCCCGTTGGGCTCTCGTGTCTATTGCCTGGAATTTTTGTTCCCAAAATCTGTCGAATTATTTTTACTTTATTTCCACTCTCTTGTGATATTACAACTGATAATCGCATTACCAGTTATCATATTGAAGTTGCTTATAACTTGAAAATAAATTGGAAGTTTCGATTACAATAGCTATCGTGGTCGCGTAGAATTAATCTAATGTACCTTAGGTGTAATATACTAAAATTTCATCGAATTCTATCGATGCCTATAAACCCTCTTACATCTGTGCCTAGTCCTCTATTTGGAATTGAAACCATTATTATGTGAAATTCAATGTTGTGCCAAGTTCAAAACTCACCATCAACGTTGACTTGTCAATATTTGTAGCACAACTACCAACTAATGCACGTTAACAGAATTAATATATGTTTCCACGGATAACAGAAAGCAAGTCTACGTAGTGTTCACTCTCTCTGAATCAGCTACTGAAAAGATTACATTTTCTTTATGTTTTTTCAGGAATTCAGAACCTGATGGAAATCATTTTAACACAGAGTTGTTTGTGGAATAAAAAAGCTAATACGGAACAGAAGGCTGTAACATATCAGTAGTCAGCTAGAACTTCATTCAAAATGAAAGGCATCTCATTCATCATGACAGCTGACTACAAATACCTTTACAAAAGGCGTATGTTGAATATCTATAAAAAAACAACTCGTTTCCTGGGTGATGCTTCGACAGACGTTGGATTACATCCGATGGATAATCGTGCAAAGTCCTACAAGGTTATTTTTCAAATGTTTTTTTGCGGAATGGATAAATATCAATTACTTCATTCATACTGACCACCTGTAGACCCTAATCAGTACAGGATAGATCAAGCAGACCAATGAATGATGTCTGCGAACCTGATTCGAACGATCAAAATCCATCCATCTCTTAGTTTTCGTATTAACAGAGTGGGACACATCATAAGCTAACGTTTATAACTTTATCCATGTATTTCTTGGTGAGAATTCATTTATTTATAAGAATTCATTTGGTGGCATGCATTAACCTCTTTAAGTTCATTTATGTTCTTTTCCATGCTCAAATAGTTTATTCGATCCGGCGGGGGCGAACGCCCTCATATAGGGGTTGAAATCAATTCCTGTTATCATCAACTACTAGTTGAGGTTAGTTTATTAAACTTTATACACTGAATTATCGATTATGGACCTTATCCAAATCGTCTTCCGCTTTGTCAGATTATTACTAGTCACTTTCCAAACAAAATCATCATAACGGAAGACATATCGAAATCTTCGAAAAAGTCCTTCGTACTGGAGTGGGCCCTACCCGATTTCAAAAATATTTGGAATTTGGGGTTTACGTGGGATGGACCTTCACCCCACCAAACGGAAGACGTCTGTGGTTCATCGCGTCTCCGAACCCGCGGCTCTCTAACTATGTGGAATATTAGGAAATATACTGTTCCTTCATTTATAAGCATTCGGGTATACTTTTTTCCCCTTTTCATTTTGCTTTCTCTAATTTCGATTTTCTCATATGCTGGAATCCACTCAAGATACCACAAATACCCAGAACCATGGAGGATTTTTTTTGTGTTTTTAATCAACATGGAGGCCCACCTTCATCTTCATTCGTTTATGATTGAATATTGCTTATACTCTCGCTTGTACTGTATTTTGAATTCGTACTAACTATGAAATTATGAATACGTGTATTATCATCATTTCTACTTCTACTACTACTATCATTATCATGATCATCATTATCATGATCATCATTATCATCATCATTATTTCATTGTTCCAAATAAGACAGTTTGCTCACCATTTCCTTTACTGTGGATGGTGATTGGAGATGGATTGTTCCTTTTCATACCAATTTTTGTATCTTCCATATCTTCGAACTGATTTCTGTTGGAAGATAAATCTCTTGCTTCCTTTGGGTGAGTTCCATTCGGCTTGAATGCGTTTAGCTCCTTCAAAATAGGAAAATCAATTTAGAATCGGAAATATCAATCTGTCATCAGAGTATAATTTAATTAGTACAAGGAACTTTTCCAAAAGCACTTCTCGTGATTTTTTTAAAGTGAATTTAATATCAAGCAAGTCCAATTAGTCCCAAGTGGAACTGTTTATGGATAATGTGTACAGTTTATATTTCTGCTGATAAGTCTGAGCGTTTATGTACAATGCACTATATCTTTTTTCCACGTTCATGCAAAAAACTAAACTTTATTGAACTATATATAGTGGAAAAAGTGTTTCTCAATTGCACTGTGCAATAAAATGTTTATTGCACACATATGTCATTTTATTCTGTCATTTGTGATCATGACAACCATAACCGTCAAATCGACGCAATTTTCACTACACTTTCTATTTTCCTACACTAAGTGCCATCTGAATGAAATATTTCTGGTTGTTGCATGAACGTAGAAATTTTTGTTTGTTTTATTGGTGCCCCTTTTTACCCATTTAAAGCACGCCTCAGCGTGTTCAAATCGAACTTTAAAAAACGCGCGTTTTTTTAAGGTAACCATGACAACATCAACAAATCGAGAAACGTGAAGTCTAAATGACAAATTTTTGATTATTGATCTCACAGGAGTACCTTGTAACGTCAAATAAAATATTACTCACAATTCGTTCATTTATATGTGCTCCTCCATCCATTTGATGAACTTTTCATATTCATTTTTATATATATCACTGGATTTTCGCGGTATTAACCGTGATTCTGCCTCACTATTCAAAAAATCTATATTAAAATCATTCATTTTTGAGCTCTGGTGACAACAAATATTGATCTTTGGTAACAAATTGCAAATGAATGTTTTTCTCATTTCCATGACAACGAAAGGTATACTGATGTCACATCACGAATTCAACCTTCTTGCATTATTAGTTCTTATTACTATTTTTTGTAGTAATAATACCAGTATATATGATTTCAAAGTGCACCAATAAAAAAAAATAATGTAAAGTATTCGTGGATAACTGGTCTTAAAAACACTTGCTCTATTTCGAGCACTCCGGCTGCGCCGTCGTGCTCGAAAAATCGCGCGTGTTTTAAAGCCCTTTTTATCCACTTATACTTTAATATACTATTATGCAACTCGTGCAAAAAGTGTTTATTGCATTCGAGGTGTTGTCCAACTCGGCCTGGCGGCTTCGTCGGACAACTTCACGTCGAGTGCAATAAACCCTAATTTCTGCACTTGTTGCATAGATAACTATTTCATTATACAGTGGGAATATAGTGTGCAATAAAAATTAACGAAGTATACAGAGTAGCTTTCTATAGTTCCCCCCTGTTAACTTTTGAACGGTTCGACATGGGAACGATGGGACTCGAACTGTTTTGAATGATATCACCGATACTACTTTTTGAAATCAACGACATTGTGATTGCTCTATAGATGGCGCGGAAGGGCATATCAGCTCAAAAATTTCAAATGGCAAGGTCAAGTAGCACATCGTTGAACACATAATTCAATTCTCTATTCAACCATAATTTTTTTTCGAATTTCGTTGGAACGTTTTCCACAATATGCATTTCAAATGTCAAGTATAAGTGCGGATATGAATGTTACCCTTATCTCGATAACTTTCGAAAGGTTTGATGTGAAACAATGAGACATGAAATATAATAAATGGTATCACCAGTCCTACCTTTTGAGAGAAGATACATTACAATTACTCGACAGAGGGCGCTGTGGGCACATCAATTTGAGAATATCGAAAAGAATGGAGGTTGAGTTGCACATCTTCGAGAAGGTAATTCAATTGGTCACTCAACTATGGTTGTTCTACGGAATTTCTATTGCGAATGCGGCTTTTCATAGCCCCTTCCTCCCTGTTGACTTTTCAACGGTTCGACACGTAGAACAACTTTGAAATAGAAGAGATCGTTATTGCTCGACAGATGGCGCAGAGTGGCCCATCAACTTGAAAATTTCAAATAGCAAAGGGGATCATGTGGCACATCGTTGGGGAGATAATTCAATTCTTCTCTCAACCATTTGTTTTTTTTTTTTAATTTTGTAATCCTTTTTTACAATATGCATTTTTAATTTTGTTATTTTCGACATTCCAAATTCATATTGTGACAAAATTTTTCAAAGGAATTGAAAAAACTAGGGGGTTGAAAAGAAAATAGAATTATTTTTTTGAAATTTTGAAGTTGATATGTCCCTCTGGGCCATCTATCGAGCAATCACAATGTCTTTGTCTTTCATTTCAAAAAGTAGTATTGGTGATATCATTCAAAATGAATTTGGTCTCATTATTCTACATCGAACCGTTCAGAAGTTAACAGGAGGGGGGGATCTATAAAAAGCCGCAATGTATACATAAGAATATAAAACTCAATATTCAACATTCGAATAGTGAGTGTATCTATTATATTTCCAATTAAGTATAGTCTATCTAACTTTTTCCCAGCAGATAATCCCATAACTCAATGAGGAGCCAACGAAAACGTGATACATTATTTTTAGTATTTCCAATGAGACAACATATCTACATTGATGAAATTCGTATAATGAATATTCTCCAACTGGACATCTCATATCAAAATGATTTATAATGCCTAATTGTCGTATAAGTTCTACTCATTCAACATTTCGATGATCGAAAATTATTTGTTCATAAACAGGTAAATTGATTTCCCAGAAAGCGAATGAAAAATTGCCGTTACGTCAATTGTAAGAAAATATTTTTTAATTTTTCTAAGTCTTCTTCTGCATTTTTTCCAACTGAATTCAATAAATCAGAGATATATAAAATGAGTGTATCATTAGCATAAAATGAGTGTATCATTAGCGAAGGGAACAATCATACCAAGCGCATTTATAGATAACAGGTTATTTAGGTATAGTCAAAATAGTATTGGGCCAAGGACTGTTCCCTGTGGAACCCCACACGTAACTTCTTTCGTACACTTACTGTGTACTTTAGTATAACCCATATACGATCAGTCAGGAAATCGTTGATTACATTAATCATAATTTCAGCTGATGAAAACAATGCCACAGTGATTCTCAACACCTGAGTCAATGTCCTGAAAATGGGATCACTATTGAACTCTCTATTCTCCAAAATGGGAGCCGAAACGACATAATTATCAATTTTCCAGACGCGGTCTAACCCGAACTTTCCATATATATATTTGAAGGTTCCACTGCATTCGCCTCAAACGTCAGGTTTTCTTAATGGAAACTTGATTTGACAACTGTCAATTTTATTTTCAAAAAGCTGGATTTTTCAAGGCGGAGTCCAAATTAGTTGATTTTATCTTCTTCCAATTAACTGATTAAAGTTGATAGGTTATATTGATAACCAATGGTATTTCTTCTTCATGTTACAATTTCGAGGAGCTCAGATGCACAGAGGTATCACGATATAGTTATTATTATTTTAATCTAATATATAAGATTCTCGTGAAACGGTGTTTGTAATTAAACTCCTCCGAAATGGCTCGACCGATTCTCATGAAATTTTGTGTGCATATCGGTTAGGTCTGCGAATCGGACAACATCAACCCCCTAAATGTTAAGGGTGGTCCACCCCTTGATTTGTTTTTAATTTTTTAGATAAAATTTGTTGGTTTTACTTTTTTATGATACAGCATTCAAAAATACATACCACTCTGAATTTTCACCCTTCTACGATCGACCCCTATTTTTCCATCGCGATTTTTATTTTATTTTATCCACCGATCCGCAATAGGGTTGCAAGATGGCAATCGAATATAATAATTGTAGTACGATAAATTGAGAACGGGATAACGGGATGAATAAAAAAACGGTACAGGACAAGGGATAAGGGAAAACGGGATAACGGAATAAGAAAAAATGGGATAACAGGAAAACGGGAATAACGGGATAACGAAAAAACGGGATAACGGGAGGACAGGATAAGGGGATAACATGATAACGGGATAACAGGAAAATGGGATAACGGGATAATGGGAATAACGGGATAACAAAAAAACGGGATAAGGGATGGCAGGATAAGGAGATAACGGGAAAACGGGATAAGGGGATAAGTAAAAACGGGATAACAGGAAAACGGGATAACGGGACAATAGGAAGCGGAAGGAGCAAAAGCATAGTCTAGATGGAACAACATGAAGGAAAACATGGAAAAAAAGGAATTCTACGCGGACGAGAGTTTTCGGGAAATACATTCTAGGGAACATAGAAATAACGGGATAACAAACAAACGGGATAATGGGATGACAGGATAAGGGGATAACAGGAAAACGGGATAAGGGGATAAAGGAAAAACGGGATAACAGGATAATAGGAAGCGGAAGGAGTCAAAAGCATAGTCTAGATGGAACAACATAAAGGCAAACATGGAAAAAAGAAATTCTACGCGGACGAGAGTTTTCGGGAAATATATTTTAGGGAACATATAAATTTGGACAGGAAAACGTCTGTCGGGTCAGCTAGTATATATATATATATATATATATATATATATATTTATATATATATATATATATATATATATATATATATATATATATATATATATATATATATATGTGTAATTAGTGACTATATTAAGTATAAAGCTGATTTATTGGTTGATCAAGTATGGGCTGATTAGAAATCTTTGTATCGTCAATTGCAATCTTTATTCTTTCAGGACGACTACAATTGTATGGATTACATTATGAAATTATATATATATATCATTTGTCTACTTACTTATTTGCTAGAAATGAATAACAGAAAAGATATATCGCCCTGTGATCAAAATTTTCCGCCTTGATTTTGAAATGATTAAAAAAGAAGTTGTCATTGTCAAAATTTATTTCATCTTTCATGAATTTCTGTTCATTTAATGTGCTAATTTTACATCAATCTCACGTTAGTAAGTAGACAAATAATATATATAATTTCATAATGTAATCCTACAATTGTAGTCGTCCTGAGGAAGGCAATAAAGATTGCCGAAAGCTTGACGGATACCAAAGAGTTTTCCTAATCAGCCCCATACTTGACTGCAACCCCACATAGAATCAGTTTGTATATATATATATATATATATATATATATATATATATATATATATATATATATATATATATATATATATATAATTACAAGAATCCCTATATATATACACATATATATATATATATATATATATATATATATATATATATAATTACAAAAATCGCCTTTTGACATAAAAAACACTTCATCTCTAACTTTTACGCAGCTCTGTTTACTAATTTCAACCAAATATAAACTTCTCTTTGACGCAGTTATACGTTAGAAAATCTTGGAGAAGAATGAGAACCGGTACTTCGGATCCTATTTCTACTGAGTTAAAGCCCATCAGGATACTTTCTTTTGATTTATCATTCATCCAATTTGGATGTGTGATAAAGCAGTTATGACCATTACAATTTTTTTTTTCAATTTCTTTATTTTTGTTTGAGTGAAAAAATTTTTGGTTAGTGTGTGCAGAGTTTGATCTGATTCGGAAATCATTAGAAAATTAAATTTCATTGAATGAAGATTTCCGTCTTGAAATCTTATCAATATTAATGTCCATTTTAGTTTTCGTGACGTGAATGATAGCAACATGCATCGGCCGTTTGACGCGTTTGTGCCGAGTGAGTTGCCGGAAGTTTTATGGGCGGTGGACCAATCAGATTTTTTGTTTTGACAGAAGTTCTATCCATTTTCAACGTTTGAAAGAGTAACTGAGATTCCGTTAGTCTGGGTTTGATAATCATATCTAGTGGTTATCAAATAACGCGTCCACACCGTACCTTGGGAGAAGTCCAACCAAGGGATACTACGTTTGAAATAATCTTTTTATGTGCATCCATTGTTCGAGTATCAGTCTGAAGTGGCAAAAAAGTGGCAGAATAATCGGATGGATTTTTGCCTATCTACGGGGATGGACTTTCACAACAAAGATTTCCACAACTTCATACGTTTAACGGAATTTTCATCCTGGATATATGAGAAACAACAAAAATATTCAAAGATATTCTTCGCATCATATCATCTAGGAATCTCCAGATAGGCGATTTTCTACATGTTCTGAGAACCTACATCACGGAGTTGACTGAAGAAGGAAGAAAACTTGGAAAATATTTCCTACATCGCTCTCTATCAGGAATTAGGTCAATAAACGGGGCTCGCGAATCTAGAGATCAATTTGTGCCAGGGCAGATTAGTTACTACTAGTCTGAGATTATTTGGGCTCATTTTACTTTTCCTGTCAAGACATCATTAGGCACTATTTGTGAGTAGTCGACCAAGGTCAACCCCGTTCGAACTGGAACAAAAATTCGCGTTCCTACTTTCCACCAAATCCTGCATCGATTGGGAACATTTCGTGTGTTGTATCTGGGATAACGAGTATAAATTAAATTTATAGGTTATGTGCGATTCACTACGCTTATTTTCCATCCTGGTTCTGGGAAAAAGAACGGCGATCCTACCTCCAGTCCTCCCAGACTGGTCTTGCGCCATTCTTTAACAGTAGTTTTGGACTAACATTATACATCGTTTTTCCTCGCCAAACCCCATATTCATGTTGGAACTCCACACCTCTGTTAGGCGATGGAAAATCATTCTTCAAGCAGGAATTTCCACTGGCAATCAGAATTTGCGGTCCTGGAAGAATTTACGAAAGAAATCTACGCGTTTCAAACACATTTTTTCAATTCGAAATCCAGTAGGCACGACCTACCAGAGTAGCTTGCCAACAGACGGACATACCCAATTCGCATCGAATCTATCCGATGAATTACTAGATTCTGCAGACTTTCCAAAAGCCGTTGCTTTGGTAGACGACCCCGACTCCAGTTCAGTCAAGGCCGGGGAGCGTGGCTATCAACTGAATCGAAAATGTGTTCAACTCTTTTTGTGAATAATGATGGCCCAGAGAGCCATCCAACTCGAGTCTCGCCGCCAAATTCAGATTCAGTTAGATTTCAACACTCAAACGAAATGAAAACGCGAGAGAAGAGTCCACAGAGATGGAAAAATCGTTTAAATCTCCCTTCGAGATTTTCTGGGAAATTTAAGTGAAAAATAACCCACCTTGGGATTTTCTAATGATAAGGAAACCGAAAAACCCATTTGGGGATTTTTTTTAAACAAAAATTCATTTCGGAACTAGACTCTGTTGGCTAGCTCACCAAAAGGGCTAGTAAATTCAGATATGATTTGACGAAAAGTAAATTTTGGATAGAGCCTGTCGGGTAGCCATTTTCAAAAAAGACTGTCGTTTTCGAAAGAAGGTTCCAGCCGGTATCTGGCGTATCTGGTGAGATACCGGAAAAACAAAATGCGTTTTCAATGGGACCTCCGCGGGATTCAGAATTGATGCAAAAATTTTCCAAATGAACAAGTCGCTCGCACGGAAGGGTGTGGGGATGGAGGAAGGTTTCTCACCAACATCCATTCCAGAAGCGGAGCAGAAGTAGGGGAGAGACGGGCCGAGACGAATTGGGAAGGGGGATGAGGGGCTCAACCATTTGGAAGAATTATAAGGAATCATTTGTGACACTGTAGAAATTATTAAGGGAAGGGGGTCTCCAGCAGAGTAGTTTCCGCGGTCCTGAATAGTTGGTCACCGGAGACCGAAAGCCCTGGCGGACAGTGACTGAGGGCTCGGCGCCTATCATCGAAATTACCCCAGGCGAAGGCTTCATCTATGATAGGAATATCGACGCTCGTCACAGTGAGTAAGCTCGGGAGACGGCACGAGAGGCGGATTTTCCCGAAAGATAGGACCTTTTCATACAGGAACGATTTGTGGCGGAGAAAATTTCAGTCAGGCTTTTGATAATATCATTTACTTGCAACCCCAAGGACCTTTATACGAAACAACATATATACACCCCCTTCTGAATTATGAGCACCCACTCAAACATTGTGAATGAGAAGGGGTGGGGGTCGTGTGGCACCTCGTTTGGAAGAGATTTTCATTCTCTGCTCAAAAATGTCAAATTTGGATGCAATCATCATTGAGAAAATTTATTTTGAAAAGGTAAATTTTATTACTTCACGTAGAATGAAGGAAATAAAGTCACATAATGTTTATGAATTCATTTAACAATTAAATTAAATAGTCAAAATGACCACCATTCACTCCTTGATAATGAGCAAGTCGATTTTGGAATTCTCGTACAACATTTTGTAGTAACTCAGGGGTTATGTTGTTGATTTTCTCCGTTATCCTAGCTCTTAAATCTGCAATATTGTCTGGTCTATCCAAATATACTTCTATTGTCTAGTCCATTGATTTTAAATAACCGCATAAATAGTAATCGCGAGGAAACAAATCGGGGGATCAAGGCGGTCATTCAATCGTTCCACGTCTTCCAATCCACCTATTGGGAAAAACTTCGTTCAAATAATCTCTAACAATACGTTTGTGATGCGGTGGAGCTCCGTCTTGTTGGTACTAAATTGATCTATTTATTGCATTTGGATCATTAACATCGGGAAAAAGTCTTTTTGATCTCGGCTGTGGAAAGATCATAAAAAAATCTAGATGAACGTCAACATCAACTGTTTCTTCAAAAAAATAAGGGCCAATAATTTTGTTGTTAATGATACCAGCCCTAACGTTCACTTTTTTAGGACATTGTGTGTGTGTGCCTCAGTTCACAGAATTGTTGTCTCCCATCAGGATCATCCGCATTTAACTGCTGAATCAACTCAATTTTATAAGGATGGTATTTTCTTTATGTAAAGCTCTCAATATCGATGATTTACTCACGTCATTGTCGGCGGAAGTTGTCTACTTGTCATATGCGGAATCAAGAGTGATTTTCCTCAATCGCTAACATCTAACTTTTTTCCTATTCAATTCATCATTTCGACCTGTTGAATAGTTTTCATGTCCAGTTTCCCGAAATTTTGTTTCTATTTTGCTAACTGTAGACCGTGTGACGTGTTGACCAGGGTATTTATTATTAAACATTTCACGAACTTCCTTTTGAAATCGTGTTTTATTACCGCATCCAATCATAATTAAAATGTATATTCTTTGAGTTTCAGATGAAGGAGCCATAGTTGAATCAAATACACACACAAATATTTTTCAATACAATGACGTGTGTCAGCAACTCATAAGTATCAAAATAACAGAAGTCTACTAGAGTGACATTACATTATTATAAGATGTCTAAAAACCCTGGTGAATGAACTGATTCGATATTGTTCGGATTTTCGAGGGGACACCACCTGTAACTCCAACAGAGCTTCCCTCTGTGGTAGATGGCGCCATCCAAAAATGTTTGTTTATATTCTCGCCTAATGTCAGAACCCAATTTCTGACATGTGCAGCATCTTATATGAATTACTGCTCAGTGTTTTGTCGGTATCTATGCGTTTTCCATCTCTTCGATTTGAAATCTTGCTCAGCTTATCCCTTAGTTTGTTCTTTAAAAAATATCTCGTTCATCAGTTCATTAGTGAGTGAGAAATTGTTCATTTTCAGATAGACAATTCACTGAGGATAGTTCCTGTAGAATGGGCCACATTTGTATTTTGTGTGGACAGTGTGGAACCCCAGATCGAATATCCACCTGTAGTCAGTACCACAAGCAAGTACAAATCTTGACGAATTGACTAATAATGATATTTTCATAGTTCACCATATTGAATGCATTGAATTTATATTTTCTGCAATTTAATGACAATTTCATTTCCAATTCTCCGTCTGTCAAAATTAACCTCAAATTCAAATGGTACAAGATACGAAAAACAACACGACAGTGCCTTCTTTGTGCAATGTTCGGGGGCTTCTAATTCTAGCTCGGCTATTGGTGAAGTTTGACAGTTGTCTCTTTCCAACCAATAGCAAAGCTAGAATTAGAACCCGCGACCAGTTCATCTCAAAAAATGAAAGCTGGGGAAATAAAAATAGCCTGTTACTGAATTGAAACTAAAACGAAGCAGGCCAAGTGTCGCCATGTCGATCCCAAACTTCTACAGGTATAGGTAAGTGCAAGCACCAGGGTTTTTAGACATCTCAATTATTTATGTAGATTTTGTGAATTATTTTCTGGTGTATTCGAACGACTTTTTCCTGACGGTTTAGCAAAACAGATGGAAAAATACCTGATTATTGCTTGTGGGGTTATTTGAAATCAAAAGTATATTTCAATATACCAGACAATATTGCAGTTTGGAAAGTTAGGATAACGGAATAAATTACTGAGGTCCTACAAAATGTTGATCGACTTGCTTATTGCCAAGAAGTGAATGGTGGTCATTTTGAACATTCAATTCAATTGTAAAATGCATTGAAAAATACTTCCTAAACATTATGTGACCTTATTTCCTTCATTCTGCGTATTGTATAAAATTTTACATTTTTAAAATGAATTTGAAAAACCTAATATTGCTGAACAGAGAATGGAAATATTTTTCGAACAAGTGCCACACGACCCCCCTTTCATTTAAATTTTTTGAGGGGTTGCTCATAATTAAGGGGTGCAGAGGGGGAATATTTTCATACTGTAAATTGTCAAAGTGATATGAAATCGACTGTTCCAGGTTTTTGAAATGATACCTATAACGCTGAAATGAATTTATTCCATACCTATGGACCGCACTATATATATTAATAAATACAGGGTGGGGCACCCCATACGACACGGACCCTGTAAACCATACCAATAATTTTTTCGGGAATTTCTCCATTTCATTATATGTATATTGATTAAGGCTGCAGAAGAAAATTATTTTGGAGTCTACAGGGTGGCTCAAAAAAGTGTGACATATCAAAGTTGTGTTTTTTTAATGGAACACGCTGTATTTCGTTACACTTTTGAAAAGGTCAGGAAAAATAATATGATTTCATGAAGGGTACTATGAACCTGACTATAACCGTTCTCGAGTTTTTGATTTTTTTATGAAAATGGTAGGTACAATTCCATTCCCTTTCCTTCCCTTCCCTTCGAATTCTGATCGAGCATAGAAGAGGTTTTGGCCTATTGATTTCGATAAAACCCTTTTTCAATATCATACAGAATGTTCAAAAATCATTGTCACTTTTTTATAATTTTGGACAAAGATAACTTTGTTATTTCAAATGGAATACCTTGTTTTTTTTTGGTCTGAACAAAATAAAATTCAATTATCTTTTCATTTCATATTGGGGTTCCCTATACCTAACCTAAAAAGTATCACAGATATTGGCTTTTTCAAATAGTAAATCTTATCTCAATGCATTCTTTGAATCAGATGTTTGAAACATTTTTCAACTTGATAAAGAATTTTATTGAAGTTATTGTGTTTACGTTATTCAAAACATTCACTTAATTATTAGCGTCGAAAATAAAATGTATCCCATTCAAGAGCGGATAGATATGATTTTAGCGATTGGTGATTGTTCAGAGAATCGCCTTTTGGCGTCGAGGGTGTATGCCCAAAAATATCCAGACCGGAATCATCCAAACGATTGCCACATCAATTTCGTAGGACTGGAAGTGTAGCTTATGAAAAGGCAAATAGACCAAAACCTATCATTGGAAATGAGGAAAATGAATTCCTCATTATAGGATCAATCATAGAAAACTCTCATACGAGTCAACGTAAGATCGAGAAAGATACAGGGATAAGCAGACGGAGCATTTCTAGGGTAATGAAAAAATACAAATGTCACCCGTACCGTATTCAGATGCACCAGGAATTATATGAAATAGACTTTCATCGACGAATCGAGTTTTGTCTATGGGTTCTGGACAAGTTTAGTGAGGATGAACATTTTTTGGATTCCATTTTATTTTCTGATGAATCTACTTTTCATAACAATGGCTTAGTGAACAGACACAGCTTTCATTATTTTAGTGATATGTATCCTCATTTTTTCCGCATTCTGGATCACCAGAATAGATGATCTGTTCACGTGTGGGGAGGAAGTTATAGGACCATACTTTTTTCATGGAAACTTGAATGGTCAAATTTTTTTACAATTTTTATGAGATGATCTGCCTGAGCTTCTGGAGAATGTGCCGCTGAATATCAGACAACGGATGAAGTTACAATTGGATGAAGCTCCGGCATATTCCAAATTCAGTGTCAGACAGTTTTTGAATATGTGCTTTCCGAATAAATGGATTGGTAGGGGAGGACCACAAAATTGGCCAGCGAGATCACCAGATTTGACTTGCCTCGATTTTCTCCTATAGGGATACTGGGATAATGAGGTTCAAGACACTCCTCCAACCATACTGGAAAAAATGAAGGAGAGAATAAGGGCTGCTTTTCAAAGAGTGACGCCTCAAATGTTATTAAATGTTAAGAAGTGTTTCATAGAGATAGTGGCTCTTTGTATTCAACAGGATGGTCGTCATTTCGAGCACCACTTTGAATCAAATACATTTGTGTTTCATATTTTGTTGCTGTTTCAGTTGAATATTAAAAAAACTGTTTAATGAACTACTTCAGAATTGAATGAAAATGATAACTAATATATGAACTTTTATATTGTTCAGACCAAAAAAATATAGGGTGTTCTATTTGAAAAAAGTGACAATGATTTTTGAACATTCTGTATGATATTGAGGCACGGGTTTCATCGAAATAAATAGCTCAAAACCTCTTTCATGCTTAGTCAGAATTCGAAGGGATGATTTCTATACATTTCGATGTCATTCAGTTTCCAATTGTACCTAGCATTTTCATAAAAAAATCAATAACTCGAGAACGGTTATAGTTAGGTACATAGTACCTTCTATGAACTCATATTATTTTTTCCTGACCTATTCAAAAGTGTAACGAAATACGGTTTTTATTTAAACACAACTTCGATATGTCACACTTTTTTTAGCCATCCTGTAGACTCCAGAATAATTTCCTTTTGCAGCCTCAATCAATATATAAATAATGAAATGGAGAAATTTCCAAAAAAATTAATGGTTTGGTTTACAGGGACCGTGTCATATGGGGTGCCCCACCCTGTATATCTATATATTTTTTTATATTAAATTTCAAAGTGATGGTATTTTTGAGTTGTGGGGGCCCTGAACGACAGAGATATTGTTTGTTGTGTGACGCCCACAATAGGTATTATCCCTACGACATATATCTAAACTGGTTTGGAATCGAATTCTCCGCAGAGTTGATTCTTTTTTGCACTTGTATTTCGAAAACCGTTTGCTTTTCATTAATAACGTTTTTTGTACAGAAGTTTTTATGAAAAACGCATAACCAATGAAATAATCGATTTTTGTGACCTTTAAGTAATTTCCTGAGCATAGATAATTTAGAATTGGACTTTCTGCAAGTTATTTGTGATGCCAAAATAGGGATGGGTGCGGGAAAACTATCTTACCATGATCAAAAACAATTAATAGATTTCTTGTTGGTCCAGGAAATCTTACCAAATATCTTGGACGATGTATCTCATTAGTTGCAGCACCAGATTTCATCTCCGAAGCGAGCATTTGACGGAATTCGTTATTCGTAGAGCTGCTCAAATCCCCCCAAGACTTGGCCAACTCTTTCGCAGGTAGCGGAGGGGGTTTCCGCACAGGAGATGGGCTTGTCTTCAGAAAATTTGGCGGCAACTTCAGATCATACACATTTGAAAATGGTTTTTCATCCCTGACGAAGCCTGGTGATTCCTTTTTGACAACATCCTGTCTGGATGGACGAGTTTTCAGGTTTGGAATGGACGATGGTAATTTTTTTCCAGGAGTGTTTGGCGATATAACTTTCTTGTCTTCAATTTTGTGGGCCGAAGGAACAGCTGGAATACCTGAAATTAACGTGTGATATATTCTACCTATTAATCAGCCTATGCGCTATAGGTTTAGGGTAAAACGAACACAGGTGTCGCGTAGCAATACTATGTCATAGATGTCATGTACGATTAGATAGTTAGGTGTGTGAAGTGTGATTTCCAGAACAATAAATCAGTATTCAACTTGTATTGTGTATCAGTTCCAGAATATTACAAAGTGGCGACGAAGAACGTATTCACAGTGGAATAAAATTTAAATTAATTCAAGTAGGAAAATTGTGTCCTTAAAAATGGAAGGCTGATAGGATTGACGGAAAGGACAAATAACAAACTTCCAATTATTGGCCAACGTTTCGTTTATTAACCGTATAAACTTCATCAGGGCCTAAAAGGACAACTAGTTGTGAAGGATGAAAGAGAAAGGATTTTTTTTTTGAGTTGAATTAGAGGGCAAGTTAGTGAGTCACCACTATAAAAATCGAAAAATAAAAAAATATGGTGAAAATTTGCATGTACATGCCTCCCATGTGAGAAACAATACCAACATATCACTCCCAAGGTAGTAAGTCGTGGAATAGCACCCATGTCAACCTTCCTCATGAATAAATCCATCAACGACGGAAAGTTCCCAGATATATTAAAAAATGCAGTCATAACACCTATTTTTTTTTAATGGAGATCAGTTAGACATGTCGAATTATCGCCAAAATATCGCCCATTTTCCAGCATATGTAAAATATTCGAAAAAATTATCCAGAAAAGAATCAACTCATTCTTCAACAAATACAAAGTCATCTCAGAAAAACAGTACGGATTTTGACAAACCGCTCAACATCGGATGCGATTGCGAGCTTGAAAAAAATGATAAAAAATGCCATAGATAAAAAACAAACTTCTATATCCTGATCTTCAATTTGATACATAAATGAGCTACTCCTAGATATTAGATATTTGTTATAAATATGGATAGGTGACATCTGAGCTCTTTGCACGGAATACTATTTGCTTCGGTTGGATTTGCTTCTATTTCATCATTGTTCCGTGCATGTTGTTCTCCTGTCATCGCTCCATGGTAGGGTTTTGACAATTCCGTTTGCTTGATGGATGGCTCCTTGTGTGCTGTCAATCACCATTCATTGCTACCATTGTTTCTCGTTCCACATGTCGTCGGGTTATTTTGTATCGGCTAATGTCTTTAGCCTACCTAAATTTAAAAAGGGGATATACAACCCATGTTTTCAAGTGTTTCTATTATGAACTCTTGACTTTAAATAATAATAATTCTAACCCATAATTTCTTCATCTCCATGTTAGTAACACATATTGTACTGCACTACCTTTGGTTTTACTTCTTTGCTATTCTTTTATTGTAGAATTTTAACTCCGCTGATGATGAACCTATAGAGGTTCGAAACATGTCTGATCGATGGTTTTACCTTTTCACCATCTTTACTAATCGATTGCAATATTGAGTTGTGAGACGACTTTGAGTTTTTCTACTTCGTAAAAACCTTCTATATGTATTTTTGTCGATCTCGCAAAAGCATTCTACACGGTTAAATCACGAACAGCTTCTTCTGGCCCTCATAATGTTGGTTTTCGGGGAATCTCCTATAACCTAATGAAAAGTTACTTATATAACAGAACATAATGAGTTAATATAAATGGAACTCTAAGCGACTCAAGAAAAATTGGAATTGGCATACCACAGGGAACTGTGGTATGCAGCTTTGCTGATGATACGGCAATTTTTCATGAGGACTCGAACTGGATTTCACTCAAAAATACCATAGAAATGGATTTCTCTAAAATCACAAATTTTTCAACCGTAAATTACTCACAATAAACTATAAAAAACATTATTTATCCCCTTCACATCATACAGTAATAATCTACCTTCATATCAGGACATTAAATCAATGATACCACTAATACACAAACAAGTATAAACTCAGTACTGAAAATTAAATTCTAGGAATAATCATAGACTGTCACATGAAATGGGACGAACAGGCTCATTTCGTAATAGAAAAACTCCGGTTCATGGTCTATAAATTCAAAAATCTAGCAAATTTTATCGACTTGGGATATCTCAAAATACTAAACCTGACATATATATGGACTTATCGCCTGGGGTTCTACGATGGCAACCATCTTCAGCAGAGTGGAAGAAATACAAAAAAGCGTATTGAAAAATATCTATAAAAAACCAAGAAGATATTCTTCTGAAGCTTCATTTCCTGAATTAGAAGTATTGAATATGAGTCAGTTATTTGCCAAAACAATTCTGTTGAAGCAATATAAACATAAAGAAGAATTGATTTTAATTAACCATCCTCATAATACTAGATAGAGAATAAATGCAGTTACCATACCCCGAGCAGGAAAGACAATTGGTCAAAAATTTTTTACCTACCTTGGCCCTGAACTATTCAATAAATTACCACCAGATATAAAAACAATAATTCATATAACTATTCAAAAATCTGATTACAAGTTGGCTACTCACTCTCCCCTACGATTACATATTTGATAGTTTATGCACAAATAGGTCATAAAATACATTAATTAACTTATATTAGTGACAAAACAAGTTCCCATTTGTAACAATGTTTAATTTATTATTCTTATTCTGATGTAGATAAATATTATTTCCTTGTATCCACATGTATATGTATATGTGTGTTTACATGTTGAAAAAAAACATTCCACTATTTTACTATTTTATAACTATAACATACATTTATTCATACAAATTACTGTTCATATATGTATGTATATGCGTATGTCCTCATGTGTCAACATGTACATAAAATAACACGCCACAATTTTACTAGTTCAAGCTATATTATACATTTAATAACTAATAATTTATGAAAATTCGCACTAAGCTCCAACTCGCGCGTAAATATATAGATGAAAAAAATTGGCCCGCGCACAAGTTTTACTTTTGTGGGCTTTTCTCCCATTTATTCGCCATGTGCTATATAATTGAACGTAATGTACAATCAAAAATTTTGTAATTTCATGGTGAATAAATTATTATTATTATTTGAATGTGAACGTATAAATAAAAACACATGGTTTCCAAAAATGGCGAAATACAAAGACTAAACACGGGTTTCTTCCGAAAAGTAAGGACAACATTAGGAGAACAGGTCTACACACATTTCAAAGATGCTATCAACACTCAAATCAAGCTAGCACGATTGAGCAACAGACGAATTTTTTCATTACAATGCAAGTTTTGAAGGATATCACCAGCACATTCTCAAAACAATATTATATGTTCATATTCAGTCATAGATACCCAACATATTGTTGACAATATTGTATGTAATTTGAAAAAAGAAATACTGAATTCAGAGATTAAGCTCACACATTGACAAAATAGTCAAACGAAGGAAAAAGCACAACAAATCTCACATTGGCTATCCGAACACGTACCAACTCCCATCTTGGATCGTATGTTTAAAATAAAAAAACAGATATAATAGTTATTTTATAATGAATAAAACATCATATATTGATAAATTATATAACCTCAAAAAAGGGTACATAATGTAAGTGAGATCCACAGAACTCATATAACTAGAAGGCTAAAATGAATGGAAGGAATTGATATGATTCATAACCACTTGTATAGAAGGGACACACGTAATCATGCGCATATCATCAACAACATTGCCAGTTCATGTACTTGTACGAGAATTTAATATAATGGCATTATGATGTGAAGTATTACATCATATTCCCATTAAAAGATCCGAAACTACTCGACTATCGATTACTCAGGATCCTTAAGTTCTTTTGTCATATGTATTCAGAAGATAATATACGAGTTAAGTGGAGCACGTAACAATTGATGGAATCGTATTTAGAATTATGATTTCCTACAAACTCATTGGCAACGCTGTTCACATCAATACCTGTCATTTAGTCTGATGACATTTTTATTCAGAGCCGGTCTTGCGTCTGTTGTTAATTTGTGTTCTTGATAGGATATTTGATCTACTGAATTCTAGAAATCCATTGGGCAAATTCTACAAGGTTCTAATAAAGGAAGACAACAAAGGTTTCTGGAATCCTTTTTTTGAAAATGCCTAAGGATACTTGAAAAGTCTTAAACTACTGATGGTAGACTCCAATTTTGGATTTTTCCATCACAATAAATTCAATTATTGGAATGGGTGAAAAGTACATTGACAAACATTAACATGTTGAAATACATGTTAACTCAACATTCCAACTACTGATGTATTTTTCAATAATAATGATTAACTTTTCAGGGAAAGAAATGGTTGGAATAATAACCCAACATCTTTTTAGTTTTATTACACCAAGGCTGATGTTGCAACACGATATGGAAAATGTTTATGGAAATTGTTTTACTAAGGACAATACTTCCATTTTAACAACTTCCCAGAAAAAAATCCAAACTGAAATAACACTGCATGGAATGCCATTTAATCAAAAAATATAATTTAGATATTAATGATAGGATTATTGACAATAGAGAGTTTCAAGGAAGATTCGATTCCTCCCTACATTATCCAACTTGAGAGAAAATGTTGATAAATTGCAGGTTTTGTAGTGAAGAGCATAAAAAAGTAATAAAGTGTAGAGTGTAAAGTGATACAGCTATATACGAGATGTACCTCAAAATGAAAGTGATAAAATTTATCATACAAATTTAGTAAAATACGTTACCATAGTGTTTGTTGCTTGGTTGCAAGCAAAGAACAGAATAGGAAGAAGCTATAAAAAATTTGACTTTTTTTCACATCAATAATATTATACCAATAAATTATGTTAAATCTTTTTTTTATTTATAGCGTGTACCAAAAAGTACTGATAACTTAAAAATTGATGAAAAATCAACTTCATTGTTATACCTCTGATATTCTTAATCTGAGTTGTCCATTGGATGACAATGAAATATTCCCTATGGTTTTTTATGAGTGCGCGCGCGTGGATAATTAATTTAGGACTTTTGTCTAACCGACAAAACAAATCTCCAAGCTCAATAGATTGCAGCATGGAAACAGCTCTACCAGGTGCAACACCTTGCCAGGTACGCGACTCGTCTATACAGACAACTCCGAGTTCCAATATCGGAAGCTATTACAAGAAAGGATACGACTTTAGAGGCATTCAGGCAGTAATCCCACGGATATTAGTTTCGCCCTACCGCCTGCTCGAGCAAAGTTTCTTGATGACTTTTCTAAAAAACCGATTTTCTTCACTAGCGAAAAACTTAACATTTCTTTTCGATAGCCCATTACAGGTTTCTCGATAGGCATCAACTTTTATCACGAATAAATTTAATACTTCTTGGGACGACACGCTATATTCATAGCATTCACATTTAAATTCCCCAATATTTTTACTTTGTGCCAAAATATTTTTTATGCACTAAATACTTGGGAATTGTTTGTTACTTTAACTTCAAAACTGAACTGTGATTGTTATTCAGTCTCCATCATACCTATACCCATTCTCTTGAAATGATAATCAAAGAATAAAACCAAATTATCTTGAAATAAAATATTTTATCATGTGAAATACTGCATACAATTTAGTTCATGTCAAATAAATAATTCAGATAATGGGAAAGTGAACTTCGCAATAGCCACTAAAAATTATTCTTTTAAATAAGCCTTTCTTCCGGCAAACCTTACGGATAGTGGATTCAGAAATTCCTCATAATTTCAGTTGCACTCCACTATTC
The DNA here is from genome assembly GCA_018342105.1 of Gonioctena quinquepunctata. Classification (NCBI taxonomy): domain Eukaryota; kingdom Metazoa; phylum Arthropoda; class Insecta; order Coleoptera; family Chrysomelidae; genus Gonioctena; species Gonioctena quinquepunctata. Next base: position 67,925 of record JAFIRS010000919.1, on the reverse strand, counting down.
AATTCGATCTCAAGTATACCCATGTTCAGAAAGTTCTCATGGTAAAAGTCGGTATGTTTCAGTTAATAGAGGTTATAAATTTCACTGAAACCCCCCCTGTTATGGCAGCGGTTTTACTGCGCATGCCCATGTGTGTACCATGCGGTACAGTAGGGCTCGTTCCAGCATAACGGTATTGGCCTTCTAGTTCTATGAGATCTCGTCTCCGAACAACTGGTTAATTATTCTAACAAATACTTTCATTCCTAGCGAAGTGTGCCATCTCTTATCAATGGGATCAATTTCACTCACAGAGGTTTCTCCCTCTCATTGACATTATTAAGGATACAGAATATGTGATACGGAGTCTTAATGATGATGTGAACAAAATCTAAATCAGTGGTAAATGCACTAATGTCATAACAAACTACGTAAATTCACTTACTAATAATAAAGAACGGGATCTATTTGAAAAAGAATATCAGTCTTCAAAAAAGTTCCTTACTCAGAATAATAATATAATTGTTACTAGGTCCGATGAAAGTAACTCCACCGTAATTATTTCGGAAGATGATTATCATCAAGAAATTTCTAAAATGGTATCAGATACGAACACCTATAAACTTTTCAATGAAAATATGAATACGTATTAGGAAAATCGTGTCAATAAAATCCCCAAAGAACTCTACAATGAGGGAAATATGACGAAATGACATATAAGAATCTCACGACTGGAAATTTCCTCCCCTCCAAAGTATACGGGGTTCCAAAAAGTCATGAAAATGGTGTTCCATTGCGCCCGGTGTTGTTTTGTATACAATCCCCCTGTTATAAAATTTCCAAATGGATAAATGGAATCCTTTCTAATTTGAATCCAACGTTTTGTTTTTCTATAAAGAACTCCTTTGAATTCGTAAATGGAATTTAAAACATAGAACTACCTGACAATGACCAACTTATTGGATGTCTTGAATAAACATTGGGATTCTATGAGTCCATATACAGAAATTATTAAAGAGAAATTTATTCAGATTATTGAACTGATTTTCGATAGTAGCTCTTTTACTTATCAAGATAAATACTACAACCAAGTGCTTGGTTGTGCAATGAGGAACCCAGCATCCCCGATTTTCGCAAACCTCTGTATCCACGAACTCTTGCTCAATGTTCTTCCACAACTTCCGTTCGAACTTCCTTCTGTTTATTACATTTGTACCTCTATTTCCGTGGGCTCCGGAAATATTATTCTGAACATTTTCAATTCCTTCAATAAACATTTACAATTTACGATTGAAACAGATGTGAACAGAAGTTTTCCCTTTTTGTATACGTTGGTGGTCCAGGACCCTCATAATTACCTTATAACCGGTATCACAAACCTGCATGTTCAGGAAGGATTATAAATTTCAAATCAGGACATCCAATGCATAAAAAAATCGCAGTGTTGAAATATCTAAATATGGGGCAGATAATCTGGGACACTCTGACTTCAGGGAAAAAAATTATACTATGATAAGAAACATATCTGAACAAAACGGATTTTTGTCGAACATAACTAAAAGAATTTTAAATCTAAAAAATTGATAGGGAAGACACTAATAACAATATAACTTATTTAAAATCCCTTAAGTAAAAGGACTGAGTGATGGCCTATCTGAAATTTTAAAACAAAATAGCGTTTTACAGTGAAAAAACTACGGGTAAACTTTTTTCCAGGTTGAAACATGCTACACCATCATCGCACAAATCAGGGGTGGTGTATTCAATTCCCTGCGGGAACTGTGATAAAAGATATATAGGTATCACTGAGAATAAACTAGAGACACTCGTTGAACACCACAGGATATGACTGCAATATAACAAATATAAAAAAAAACGGCATTACGCAGCCATCATTTTTCTACTGGGCATAATTTCGACTTTCATAATACTGAAATCCTGCACAATGAAGTCAATCCTTATAAATGTCCTATTGCTTGAATGTTATATATCAACAAATTCAAGAATGAAACAGTAAATTTCCGGTCGGACACCCGAAATCTTGACATAATTTATGCCAACATTTATAAATATTACCCGTCTATTTCATTATTGATAATATATTAATACCCTTCACACCATTTACTATTAACTACCCCCTCCTTTGGCGAAATATGAAAGTTTACCAACATAATGAATCACAATTAATTAATTAATTATGTTTCCTTCTACAAGGATGTTCACAAGTATACACACAGATGCGTCTCCTTGGTATCAAAATATTTATACAGTGCGCGTCAAAATTTTGGAACAAATTCGATAGTTCGCAAGCCATTTATTTTTGACAAAAATCCTCAAATAAGTCGATTTTTATTTTAAAATGCCGATTTTTCTATGTATATTCTAAAAAGGTTATGTCACTGGTTTTGACATGGTGACGTAATCGGTGATTTTTTTAAATTGGAATAGATGTCTTGTGATACCTCATCTGAAAGGCCTTTCAATACTGCATTCAATGATAAAAATTAATTAGATTTTTTTTTGTACAGGGTGAAAAAAAATTAATATTTTATTTCAATAAGAGAATAACTTTATATCCAACAAACTAGAACAGTTAAATAAGATGTTCGGAATGCCATCCACCAGTCTCTTGACAATGAGCAAATCTACGGACACATTCCTCTTGCACATTGCGAATAACTTCTGTTAATTTCGATCCTAATTCGATTTTTCAACTCTTGTAGATTTTGCTGCCCATCTACATAGACCTTCGATTTCAAATAACCCCACAAGAAAAAATCCAGGGGCGTAAGATCTGGAGATCTTAGGGGCCACTCTATCGGTCCGCGTCTACCAATCCACCTCCTAGAAAAACAGTTATTCAAAAACTCGCGAACATCACGTGCATAGTGCGGGGGTGCACCATCTTGTTGCCACTAAATACTTTCATTTGGTGAGTTAGGATTGTTGGCGTTTGGAAAAATATATTTTTATTATTATTACATTATGATTATGAAATTCTTGTATTGTCATCGGTCCTTGATATGTGTGACAAATTTCAGATTATTCGGAGATTGGAAGTGGGTGAATATTCACTTCCAAGATTTTATTATATTGTGAGTTATTCAGTTACAAGTAAAGATAATAAAAGCGTGTTAAAAAATGCAAAATTTTATTTTTTTAAGCCAAAGCTCTAATCCCTTAGACTGCCCTGGCAGACTAGTGAGTCAGTGCTCTACTACACCAATGGATCTTTTCCAAATATTAATAGTTAGCTATTTCCTAGTCTAAAATGGAAACAGAAGACAATCACAAATTAATGCCATAATAGGCAAGTTAGTGTCAAATAAATGTCAGTTGAAATATCAACAAATATTCTTCACAAATTCTAAGTGAGAAGGTTCTGAAAGTCAACTATGGCTACTTCAAGTGGATCCCAACGCATATAAATTTCAATTTTTATTGGATGTGGAGATTGAACCAGAACTCAGCAAGAGGTATGGGACTTGTTCAATGCGAAGTATCCAAATAGACCTATCAGTCGTTCAACAGTCAGTAAGATTGAGAAAAAATTCAGAGAAACTGGTAATGTCAAACATATTCCGAATGCTGGACGTCCTAAAATAGAAGAAAACGTGAAACTTGATGTTCTATTGGGTGTAGAGAATAATCCTCACAATACTTCACGACAAATTGCAGCAGACCTTGACATATCCCAAAGTACTGTATTACGTATTCTGAAAGCAGAAAAGTACCATCCATACGAAGTCCATACGAAGTACCATCCATACGAGTTTACAACTCAATGATGATGATCCCGATCGCCGTGTGGAGTTCTGTGAAATAATGCAGGATTTGTGTAACCGCAATCCACGTTTCATAAAAAAAAATCTGTTTTCCGATGCGGCTACGTTTTGCCTAAATGGTTCAGTGAATCGTCAGGATTGTAGATATTGGAGTAGGGATAATCCTCACAGGATGATGGACGGGCATACTCGAAACCCTCAGAAAGTCAATGTTTGGGCAGGGATAATGAACGACAGGATTATTGGCCCGTATTTTTTGAAGGAAATCTTACAGGGGAGCGTTACTTGGAATTTTTTAGAAATGAACTCATACCTAGCCTTGCCGATATTTTTCCAAAGGCCAACAATCCTAACTCACCAAATGAAAGTATTTGGTTGCAACAAGATGGTGCACCCCCACACTATGCACGTGATGTTCGCGAGTTTTTGAATAACTGTTTTCCTAGGAGGTGGATTGGTAGACGCGGACCGATAGAGTGGCCCCTAAGATCTCCAGATCTTACGCCCCTGGATTTTTTCTTGTCGAGTTATTTGGAATCGAAGGTCTATGTAGATAGGCTGCAAAATCTACAGGAGTTGAAAAATCGAATTAGGATCGAAATTAACAGAATTACTCCGGAAGTTATTCGCAATGTGCAAGAGGAATGTGTCCGTAGATTTGCTTATTGTCAAGAGGCTGGTGGATGGCATTTCGAACATCTTATTTAACTGTTCTGTTTTGTTGGATATAAAGTTATTCTCTTATTGAAATAAAATATTCGTTTTTGTTCACCCTGTACAAAAAAAATCTAATTAATTATTATCATTGAATGCAGTATTGGAAGGCCTTTCAGATGAGTTATCACAAGACATCTATTCCAATTTAAAAAAATTACCGATTACGTCACCATGTCAAAACCAGTTACATAACCTCTTTAGAATATACATGAAAAAATCGGTATTTTGAAATAGAAATCGACCTATTTCGGGATTTTTGTCAAAAGTACATGGCTTGCGAAATATCGAATTTGTTCCATAATTTTGACGCGCACTGTATAGAAAAGGTACATACAAGATGGGCTCATCACACCCAGTTGACAATTGTTTCTACGACATGTAGTGTTGTTTCCTCCTGTTAGACCAGGGCTGAAGCCTTTAAAAATGGTAAAAAGTGAAATAAAATTATAGTAGGATGGAACCCATTGGAAAAGAAAAAGAATATAATGAAAAAGGAAGAAAACATAATTTACGGGCTATCTGAGGTCGGGAAGTGGAAGGGGGTGAGTTTTCAAGGGTAAAAAACGGTTAATTTCGATCTCTTACAAAAAATTTTTTTTTTCTCACGAAATTCGGTTAAAACTTTCCTGTTTATGTCCTCAACACACTGTAATTTATTTGACTTGAAATATTTATTTTTTCACCTTATTTTGACTTAATATCGAAAAACCACCCTGATTTTCAATCGAAAATTCTCGCGTCAAAATATCAGCTTTTTTCAAGAAGTCGGTGGCCTTTCATTCGTTGAAATCTCTTCTTTCTGATGGTAAAAACAAAATACATTACTATGGTAAATGTTCTCAGAAAATGCAGAGAAATAACAGGTAGTAAGGCCCAGACCCTCCTAGCCCCTTCCCCACTTCTCTATGAAATACTTTTTGATGGGCTAAAATTTTCCGTAGGTCACTCAGGTATATAAGTTATCTCAAAATGGCAATAAATAGGCATCTACGCATATAATTTGAAGAAGATTCTACAACTTTCTCAAAATATTGTAGATGTCTTATTAAATTCGGATTCGATTTTTTTTTTGTTTCTTTGCATTTTCTGAGAACATTTATCATGGTAATGTATATATTTTTTTTCACCATCAGAAGGAAGAGATTTCAACGAATGAAAAGCCCACCGACTTTTTGAAAAAAGCTGATATTTTGACGCGAGAATTTTTGATTGAAAATTAGGGTGGTTTTTCGATATTAAGTCAAAATAAGGTGAAAAAATGAATATTTCAAATCAAATAAATTACAGTGTGTTTGGAACATGAATAGGTAAGTTTTCACCAAATTTCGTGGGATTTTTTTTTTGTAAAAGATAAAAATAAAAAACCAAAAACTTGGTTATTTCAATTTTTCTCATACATTTTGAGGTTATTTGGGAAAAATGTGAACACAAAAGTTGTAGATCTTTTCATTACCTACAACTTTTTTCCATTAGGACTCCCTTAAAAACTCACCCCCTTCCACTTCTCGACCCCAGATCGCCCGTAAATTATTGTTGCTTTTATTTTTGTCATATTCTCTTCCTTTTCCAGAACGTTTCATCCTTATATTATTTTTTTTGGTTTCAAAAATCATCGACCCTGGTCTGTATTGCGAATGTGTCCTTTCATATCCCGTGAAACCATTTTTGGAAACCATGTGTTTTTATTTATACGCGTTCACATTAAAATATATGTTGGCATTGTTTTCCACATGAGATTCTAGTTGAGGTATGTACATGCACATACCATATTTTTTTTACTGATGACTTACCAACTTGCCCTTATTTCAACTCAAAAAAAAATCCTTTCTATTTTATCTTCACAACTAGTTGTCCTTTCAGGCCCTGATAAAGTTTTTATGGTAAATAAACGAAACGTTGGCCAATAATTAGTAAGTTCTTTATTTTTTCTCCACCGACAATCCTATCAGCCGTTCAAATTAATTTTATTGTGAAAGAACTCACATGTCAAACTAAAGTGATACACGTGTTTCAGTAAATAGTCTACAGGGTGTTTCATAATTGAATGCTGATCCTTAAGGACGATAATCCTTGGATGATTTTAAGAAACATTCTTTATATGAACATAGGTCCGCAACCGCTTTATTCCTGAGATACAGGATGTTGAAATTTAAATTAAAAAAAATCAGTTCTTTCCCAATATCTCTGAAACCGCTTTGCTTTTTTTTTCAATTTAGGTACATGCAAAGTACGCATAAAAATATTTTTTCCATGATAAAGGATTTCCTAATTTTCATCAGTGGCGGTCCCTGTTAACATGCCCTGTATATTTTTGATCAAAATAATGATACGCCACTGTCTTCTTCCAAATTATTTTTTTTTTGTGATTGTCTTCTATCTTCTCATAAAAATGGTCTCCGAACTTTTTTTCGTCCGGCGAACGGTTTTTGGGTTAGAAAATAAAATGCATTTATTTGCTTGTCCCTATGAAATCAGCCGTTGAAGAGTAGTAGGATTATCGAGTGGGCTAGAAACATCTAGTATGCTAGAACACATTTCGTTGTTTTCATCATGAACAATTTCGACACTTCTTCAGCTAGATACGTTATAAAAACTTGTTTATACAAGAAAACATGGTGAATTTCACAAATACCGAATTAGCAGACATGCATTACCTGTATGGGATTGCTGACGGGAACGCAAATGAAGCCAGGCGACTGTAGCAAGAGCGCTTCCCAAATAAAATGGTTCCTGATGCTCGAACGATTTCAAGCACCCACAGAAGGTTATGTGAAACAGGAAGTTTTGGAGCCAAATCATCACTCGAAAGGAGCACATCGGAAATTTTCATAATAATCACTTTTGGGCCGGGAAAATCCGCATGCAATCGTGGAATCTCATCACCAGGAACAGTTCTCATTGAATGTCTGGGCTGGAATTATTGGAGATTACCTGATTGGACTTTTTTTTATCACGCAGATTAAATGGTCATAATTATCGCCGATTTCTTGTAGATAATTTGCCAATTCTGTAGGAATACGTTCCTATTTTGATGCAAAATCGCATGTGGTTCATGCACGATGATGCACCTGCTCATTTTAGTACTCTGGCACGCAAATATTCAAACCAAAACTTTCATAATCGCTGGATAGGTCGTAGGGAAACAGAGTCATGGTCAGCTAGATCCCCAGACTTAAACAGTTTTGATTATTTTCTTTGGGGACATCTTAGGACTTTGGTGTACAGTCAACCAATTCTAACTTAGGATGAATTGCGAAACCGCGTAATAGTTTCCTGTGAAGCAATGAGGAATACTCCAGGAATTTTCCAAAGAGTACGCGAGTAAATGACAAGGGGTGCTGAAGCGTGCATACTTAGAGGAGGCGGACATTTTAAACAATCGATTTGATTTTGGTATTTTTTGTTCATAATAGTTGTTGCTAAAAATAAAAAATGTATTTTTATGCGTACTCATTACAAAAACTGAATAATAGTAACCATAAAATTATAAAAATCCTGCCTAGATCCTTTGGTTACTACAATCGTGAAATTGAGACTGAGAGAAAAAATCGAATAGGGACAAGCACATGAATGTATTTTATTTTCTAAATCGAAAATCGTCTGCCGGACGAAAAAAAGGCAGGATACCATTTTTATGAGAAGATAGAAAACAATCACAAAAATAATACTTATTTGAAAAAAATACAGTGGCTTATCATTATTTTGATCGAAAATATGACAGGGCATGTTAACAGGGACGCAACTGATGAAAATTAAGGAATCCTTCATCATGCAAAAAATATATTTTTATCCGTACTTTGCATGTACCAAAATTGGAAAGGGAAAAGCCAAAGCGGTTTCAGAGATATTGGGGAAGAACTGATTTTTTTTGTTAAATTTCAACATCAAAATCATCCAAGGAATATCGCCCTTTAGGATCAGCATTCAATTATAAAACACCCTGTATAAAATGGCGGTTTCTAGCACCGGTCATTCAAGCAAATTTGACCCAGCAAATTCAGACTGGGTGATATTTGGAAAGCTCATCGATGTTATTATTACAAAGCGAATGCAATCACGAAAGAGGACCGTAAGAAAGCAATCCTGTGGAACACATCCAACGTATACAACGCATACAAGTTGGTGTATAATTTGTGTTTACCTATGCAACCAGAGACAAAAATGTATGATGATTTGATTAAACTTCTGTCAGACTATTTCGAAACAAATTTGCCAGTTTTTGCCGCGCGTAAAAATTTTAGAGTGCGCGTGAATAATCTAGTGAACCGGCCAGAGAGTGGAGTGCGCGAATACGGAAGTTAGCAGGTTTGTGTGACTTAAGTGTGGACCAACTTCAGATGGTGTTACGAGATCAGTTCCTACTTGGATACGACAGGAGTGCTGTTCAAGACCGCCTTTTCGAGAAGAAAGTTACCGTGACACTGGAGGCAGTGGTAAATAATGCAACCACCAATTCGAGTCGGACGTTTTCGTAAAACACGAACCAGAAAGTTCAAAGTGACAATTGTCCCTTCAAAATGACAATTCCACATGTTTTTGAAAGTGACAATTGTCAGTTCAAAGTGGCAAACCCAACTATTTTGAAAAATGTTTCGTTGTTGGCCCTTCTACGCCTTCGTAGTTTTTGTCATAAATGCAAAAAAGTCATCCAGCACCTAGTGCCCAACTGAAAACAATGACAATAGACAGAACTCACATAATTTTCTGGAGTCATCTGATTATTCCTTATTTAGTATTGATAGTCAAGTAAATTCAATTAACATTGACGTGATCATTGAAAAAAAAACCTTTTGTTTTTACTTTATATACAGAATCTAGCTTTGATGTTGTTTCAGGAAATTTGTATAGGCAGTGACAAACATTTGATGTTTATGAGTAAAATTTTCAAAGTGTACAATGGCAATGCCCATTGTTCGGATGCCTCTCAGTATGGTATCAGTTCAGTTCTGAGTCACATATTGCTGATGCGAGGAACAAAATATGGGTCAGATCGAAAAAGAAGCCCCATCATTAGTTTTTGGGGTAACAAAATTTTTCCAATGAATCAAATTTACTTCGATTACGGAACACAAACCGTTGACATACATATTTAATCCCGAAAAAAATTCCCTAGTTCTCAGCAAATAGGCTACGTAGATTGGCAATATTTTTTTCAGATTTCAATTGTAATATTGAATATGTGCAGTCACAGAAAAATTATGCGGATTCATTATCAGGGCTTGAAATGGAAGAAAGTTCTGGGAATAATTTTCCAGACATAGATTTCATAAACTATTTCACTGATAATATTGATTTTCCATTGATTCACGAGGGAACTTCAATGATTCTTTTTCAGATGAAATTACAAAATCTGTAGCCACTGGTTGGCCTACAACAGAGTGAGAAACGAATTCAGTTTTGAATCGGATTATATTTTATGGAACAATCGGATATTAATTCCCAAATTGTTAGAACTATTCTTGCTACAACAGCTACATTCGACCTATATGGGAGTAGTGAAAATGAAGAGCTTATCCCGATCATATTTCTGGTGGCCCGGATTAGATAGACAGATCGAAAAAATTTGCAAAGTTAGTGGAAATTTTCTCACCAATAAAAAGTCTTCTAACAAGGCAGTTGTGAATCCATGTCCGTATCCAACTGAAATTTGGTCGAGATTACATTTAGATTTTTTGGTCCATTTTTGAACAAACAGTTCTTGATTATTTCAGACGCTTACTCAGAATTAGTCGAACTTTTGTAATAGATACAATAACATCGAAAAGAACCATAGATGTGTTGAGAACACTGTTTGCCAAATTTGGTCTTCCCCATACTTCAGAAGCGGATAATGCCATTACATTTACCTGACAAGAATTATATTTATTTTTATTTCAAAATGCTGTAGGTCATCTTCAGATGGTGCGGCTCTCAAAATGCATTGGAGAAACATCCGTATACAATTCATTGTACTACGGGAGTTTGTCGTTCTGAAATAATGTCTGGAAAAAAAATTATTTGACTGATACAAATACAGGGTAGGAATTCAGACATTAAAAATCGAGTTTCAGTACAACAGGAGAAACAAACAAGGTGAGAGATAATTAGAATTCAGTGTAGGTGAACAAGTGACGGTCAAAGACTATCGTAATTCACCAAAAGCTAGTTAAAGGTTTAATTTTCAAAAAAAGTTGGTTGTTCTACATATTTGGTAACAATTCCGAAATTGAATGGTATGACATGGAAATGACATTTAAATCGGATAGAAAATAGCAGCATTGAAAAAAAACGAAATGGGCTTTACAAATAATAATTCTGATGAGAATTGTATCAGTCAGGAGAAGGATATTCTTGAATATGAATCAAATAGAACTTCGGAAACTGATGAAGGCCGTAACACATTAGATAGAAAAAAGTAAGAAAACGACCAAAAAGACTAAAAGAACCAATTGATAGATTAATCTTCTCAAAATGTGAAATGTATTTCTATTGTTTTGTAATTTATAGGTTAAGCTACACCAAAATTCTGGAATGTAATACTATTATTATGTATTTTTTGAGGGGTTGAATATATGTGATATATTCTACCTATTAATTGAGCATGCGCTATAGGTTGAGGGGAAAAAGAACACAGGTGTAGCATAGCAACACTTTATGTCATGGATAGCATGTACGATTAGATAGTTGGATGTGTGGTGTGTGATTTCCGGTACAGCAAATCATTATCTAAACTTATAATGTGTATCAGTTCCAGAATATCACACAACGGATGAATATAATTCCATATTCAGATGAGTTAAAATAAATGAGTTATAATTTTGCATGATGACCAAAAAAGTAACCACGAAGGATACACCGATGGTACCAGGTACCAGGAACTACAGCGTGGAGGATAAAACCTGTTCTCCGGTGTACGGGGAGAAGGAGCGACTGGATGTCTTGTCCAGAGCAGTCCCGATGCGCTGGAGAGCTGGAACCATCCGCGTAAACCTGCCTGGCACAGCGGAAGACTGCATGACTAGTGGGTAGACTGTTAGATTATGCGAACTCCGGGGTATCTGGCACCCCCGGTTTCATTTGCCTTCCTGCGGCATGCCATGCTCTCCCACAGGTGGTTGTCTTTCCTCAGCTTCTCGTGGGACCTTTTATGGTCGAAAACACGTCAAACAGGGCGAGGAAAACTCCCCGAAAACCATGGGAGGATGCGGAACCGAGGGTCGTTGGAGAAACCTTGGTGAAAATTCTAGCCAGATGAGCCGAAAGTTCAAGGCTCTTCAAATAAATCTCCAAAATTCAAAAGCAGCCACAAGTGTACTGAGAGGAAAGTTTTCCTAGGCAAACCTTGGTAAAGGGTTGCTTCAAGAACCCTGGATCGTTAGAGGTCGAATACAAGGACTCGCAATGAAAAATCATGTGAGTAACATTTTTGCAACACTCATGAAAAACCACGAGCTAGTCAAACCTTGGAAAAAAGTTGGGAAACTGTATAATAGAGCTCACAGTCCGAAACACTGGAAAAACTACAAAACGGCACTTTCTGAGTACAACAAGGAACTCAGAAAATCCAAAAGAAGAACTTGGAGGCAAATTTGCGAGGAAATTACGGAATTAACCCCAGTCCAACGCCTCCAGTGGATATGCAGGAAAGTAGACGGAAAGCATAAGTGTTCTTATACAGACACTGGATCCAAGGTTGTTGGAGACGAACTGCAAAGTGCTTAACTAGAAGGGGTTGTCACCATCCCCAACAGAACCAGCAGGAGCCTAGCAGTAAAAATTTGCAACACCCAAAAAGATCAAATGGATCATTAAGAGCTTCAAACTTTCAGACCGGCCGGAATGGCCTCATTACAAAATGGCCTTGAAATAATAGATCCCTTCTTGAAAAGGTTCATACCGAAGACTGAGAGACGTCTAGGAGACGAACCAAAGTCTTATCGTCCCATCAGTCTCACCTCCCTTCTCCTGAAAACAATGGGGAAAATGATAGACTCTAATATAGAAATTGGAATCCTTTTGGACAGACCGCTTCACAAAAAATAGTTCGCCTATCAAGCAGACAAATCAATGATTAATGCTCTATAATGCTAAGTTGAAAGCATTGAGAAGACATACTCGGCCGAAGAAATGACTCTATGTGCATTCATAGATAAAGAGGGTGATATCGATAACACCTCACATGACTCCATCATCAGATCCCTGGAGGAAAGGAATATAAACACCTCACTGATCAGATGGATTCATGCAATGCTGGAAAGCAGAATCATTGTAGCTGCTCTCGGAGAGGAAACGGTGAGAATGAGAGCACAAGAAGGTTGTCCGCAAGGTATAGTTCTATAATACCAAGTGATCACTGACCATGGATAATCTGAAAATGAAGCTACAGGAATCTGGAATTACGACTCTACGTTACGCCGATCACCTGGTTGTCACTATTAGGGGCACACATGACAGGATAATATCCAATCGCATGCATACAGCTCTAAATATAATCAGGGGCTAATGCGCAAACGAGGGGCCAAATAAATCTTCACAAAACAGTTCTGGTTCTATTCACAAAGAGGCGTTAGTATGAACTGAGAGCCCCAACCCTGAATGGAACTTTTTCCAATGAAAGAAGCGGCAAAAAGTATTTCAAGACGGCACCAGGCATCAAACTTGAAGGCTGGAAATCTGATTGGACATCTGACAATTCTGGAAAATATTTCCCCAGAATCCAGGTAGATGCCGTCAGATATTATGCCAGCTAGGTACGAGTTTGACGTGAATTATGAAGTGGTTATCAACAACCACTATGTATTCACAACGAACGGGCCTCAACTGAAAACGAATGCATCAGTATGGCTCTCAAAATCACAAGATACTGATCATATTGTAAATGTGAAAACACCACTAAAAGGGAAACATTTGCGTGACCCCTTTCAAGAACCTATAGTAAGAAATAAACTCGGAGGGAAATAAATGACCCAAAACTGGACTATTTGGAAAGAATGGTTGCCCGGTTGGACACTTGGTAATCGGAGAACAATGCATACTGCTCCATGGAATGTTCGAAATTATGAAATATTGTTCCGGAAAACTAAATTTGAACTTTGTTTCTCTGGGGAAATTGCAAACTGACCCATTAGAAAATCGTTTTGGATATTTAGCTGGACGCATTATCATATCTCGATTGGGCAACTTCACGAATCCGAGAAAAGACTTAGAATTCCGTCAATATTAACATTGGAATACCGCGATATTGGAAACTTTTACATTGGGTAATCTTATGAATCACACCAGGAATCGCCTGAATATAACGAACAGGACAGTATTGAGAACCATTCTAATGAAATCGATGAAATATTCAGCAATATTTCCATTGAAGACACCAATATAGACAATTTGAAGGGCGACATTTCTGCGATTACCTATCCAGCGGGTTAGTGATGTATATTGCTTTAAAGAAATTAAAATGCAATTACTGCAAAAATTCATTAATATACAATGGAGAATTTATCGAAGAAGATAACTTCCACCTCATAAATAATCCAAACCAAGGTGGTCTTCATTATCTTCGAGATGCAGTAGTCCAAATAGTTATCATTTTGTATATAATATTTCAAAAGGTACTTGATAACTCTCAAAATATATTTCGAATGTTTTTTCTCAAAGATCATTTTTATCAATCCTAATTTTTTTATTTCTCGTCAAACAGAAACATCTAATATATTTTGATGGCTGCAATACACACCCCGTGAAAACCATTATTGATATTCTACTGATTAGTATTTTCCATACGCTAATTGAAAATTACTGCGACAAAAAAAACTTGTTAGGTAGATTTAATAAATGAAATTTCAATTCTTATTTAAAATGAATGTAGATTTAGCTATTTAGGTATCTAACTTTGGGTAATCCAAAAATTCAATGACGAATTGCATGATATAATTCATTGACATTATGACATCTTGCTATCTGAGAATGCAAAAAATAGGGATCAGTTAACATCTGGACTATAATATACCGGGTGTCCACGGAAGGTGGCTCGCTCCTATAACTTTTTTGTTTTCGGAGATAATGGAATGGAATTTGGAAGATCTGTTTAATGCATAAAACTGCATTTTTTGACAAGTAACTCAACTTCCTGCAAATTCGGGATTCACCGGAAGTGATATAAACTTTCTATTTTTACATGGGACACCTGATATATTTTGAGTTTTTTGGTCTCCCTATGACATTTAGAATACAACCATGTATCATTTGTTACTGTTTGTTACCGTTTTTATTTTATTTTTCGAATAATTTTTTTATTTTAGAGTGCTATGGATACGTTCAAATAACTAATTTCAGTCCTAAAATGTTTGTAGGAATAAAACTTTACTGTTCTCGATCAAAATGTTCCAGCTATGTGACGTTTGATATTAAAGAAATTATATACATAGTGGCTCGTCGTGTTAGAGAAAAAGAGCATTACGAATAATTTGATACCGCACTCTATTAGGTTATAAGGAAACTTTAAATAAAAAACTGAAAATATAACGTTAAAACTTTCGTCATAGAATCTTATTGATATTAAAATAAGATTTAAAATAATCGAGTAGCCTGTGACCAACATAACTGAAACAAAATCATTAAATTGTTGCGGTAAAAATTGACGTGTCGACATATTATGTTACATCTCTTCTGAAAAGTCAATTAGGTAGTTATTGTGTACCTCATTGTTTGAAAATCATGGAAAATAACAATATTCATACAATAACTGAGGAAGTTGATGTTATTAGTTTTTGGAGAATGTGGGTAAAATTGAATCGATGCTGCACGTCTCTACGGCACTATTTTCCAAAACTGGTTAAATAAATGCGAAATGAGCCTGATAATGATGGGAACTATTCGTTTGTTGTGAGTGATGAAATGGGAATGGATGTTCTGGCATACGTTCAAGTAAATATTAATAAGTCACTCAGGGAGATCGCAAGAGAATGTGCCATTTCGTCTTCTTCAAGTAACATTTTGAAGAAACATAAATATCATTCATTTAAATATCAACTACACCAGCACCTGTACCAAAACGATAATGCAAGGAGACTTGAGTATTGCAATGGGTTCATTGGAAAATATTTGGAGGATGGCACATTCCCATATGAAATTCTGTATACTGACGAAAGCCGTTTCACTAATTTGGGACCTTTCAACAGAAATAATAAGCGATATTGATCCGATGCAAATTTACACTTGATGGTGGGAGGACATTTCCAGAAACGGTTTGGTTTTGGTTCAATTGTTGGGTTGGGATTTTAGCGGACAGAATTTTAGGCCCTATCATTTTTGACGGTGTCCTGACAGGGGCTAGATATATGAGTTTCCTCAGGCAGGAAATTGAGCATTTCTTGGACGAAGTTCCATCAATAAATCGAGTTGGATTATTTTATCAATGAGATGGTGCTCCACCACTCAACCTGAGGGCACTCACGGAATATCTGCATAAAACATACAACGAAAACTGGATTGGAAATATGGGTCCAGTTAGGTGGCCGGCGAGGTAAAGTAGGGTATTTATACCTCTATTTATTCCTTTTTGAAGAACTTTTCAGGTCACCCGACCTAACGCCTCTAGATTTTTTTTATGGGGATCAATCCATAGAATTACACCATATATATATATATATATATATATGTATTGAGATTAATGGTAGACTACAAATAACCACTTTCCTGGCAAATACCACGCAGAACTTCCGATGATATCGGTCTGAAAATCCAAGCAAACTTCCATTATCTATGGAAATTCATTGCGAATGTTTTTTTCTGATGCACTTAATCATGCTTGAACTGTGTCAGGTCCGCCTACCAAACCGTATCCCTGTTTCAGGCTCATGGCCCTCATTGGTACGGAGAGTCACCAGTCAGACATACAAAGACCTCTGGCTGAAGCGAGACCCAACACAAATAGAGCCAAGCCTATAGCCATTTTCAAAGTTACTTTGAAATGCGTACCTACTGGTGAATATAGGCTTGGTTCTGCTTCGATTTGTTTTGCTTCAGCCAGAGGTCTTCGGATTTCTGACTGGTGACTACTCCGTACTGATGAGGGCCAGGTGCCTGAAACCGGTATACGGAGTGTTAGGTGAACCTGACACAATTTGAGCATGATCAAGTTTATCAGAAAAAATAATTATTAAAAAAAACCTCTTTAAAAACAAACTTTTATCCAAATACCCCAAAAAGTACAAAATAACTGCTTTGGATGTGTGACGTAGGTTATTCCGTGAGTTCTAGATTCGAAAGCTTGTCGCGCAAAGTTTTCATTTCGAATACAGATGCAACAAGCTTTTGAATCTATACAGGTGAAACTAAATGAAAGCTTGTGAAAAACATTTGCAATCAATTTTCATTGATAATCGGAGTTTGCATAGATTTCCAGGCAGATAACATACGATGTTCTGCGTGGTATTTGCTAGGAAAGTAGTTGTTTTTCACCTACTGGTGACTATAGGCTTGGTTCTGCTATCATGCGAGTTGGGTCTCCTTCAGTCAGAGGTCTCTGGATTTCTGACTGGTGACTACTCGGTACTGATGATAGCCAAAACCTGAAACCGGTATACGGGTTGTTAAGCAGACCTGATACAATCAAGGCATAATCGAGTTCATCAGTAAGAGACATTTACAGTCAATTATCATTGATAATGGAAGTTTGCGTAGATTTCCAGGCAGATATCATTCAATATTCTGCATGGAAAGTAGTTGTTTTCCGCTTGAAGTCGACCATTTCTTTCAATTTGAATTTAACTTTGAGATTTTAAGTTACATATGTTACTTAGTTATCCAGAAGTCCGTCAATTCAGTCATTCACAAAATATGTGAGACGGGTCGCGAACTGTATATCTGTATTTTTTAGATCTATATATAAACTATTGCTTTAATAGAAATATATCGATAGGTCCAGAAGGTTATTAAAATTTGTTTTGAGAGAATAATTACCACCACAGTACCTTCTGTCGCAGGTCGATGAGAAGTTGTTGGAAGTTTCGGAGGAGTGGTAAGATCTGACGGAGCAGATTTTCCTTCTTCAATTTGTTCAAATTTGGATTTGCTATTGGATTGATTCGACATTGCTCTTTTGCCCAATAAACCCCTAAGTTCTTCCAGATAATTGACTTCGATTAGCTCTATAGAAGTTTCTTCTCCAGATGTAGTTTCTGCATTACATTGGTTCATTTTTGTTAGAGGTTTCTGAGTAGATTGTGGTGATT
This sequence comes from Gonioctena quinquepunctata, assembly GCA_018342105.1. Classification (NCBI taxonomy): domain Eukaryota; kingdom Metazoa; phylum Arthropoda; class Insecta; order Coleoptera; family Chrysomelidae; genus Gonioctena; species Gonioctena quinquepunctata. The sequence continues at coordinate 50,233 of JAFIRS010000919.1, read as the reverse complement.
CCAGAAGTATTGGGGTAGTAGGTAGAGTCTCGAGTAGCATGGAAGGTTCCTTCTTCAACATGTTGATGAACTCGAAAAGTTTTTTCTTCTGAGTTGTCGTGAGTTTCCAGTCGGATATTTCGGATTTCTTCAATTCCTGTAATCAAAGTTTAATTATAATCACCTAATTCCTTCTCGAAGTTTTTGAATCAACACTCACAAGTAACTCCTGCCCGCTGATACACTTATCATTCAACATGGCAGCTATGTTTCCGTGTCCCCTCTGAAAATGAATTCATCACTATAATGGTCGGTAATATTTTATTACTATTCGGGTTCAACTAACTTCTGGATGAGGATCAAAATATTTAGCCTGATCCAGGAAAGTCTTATGTGACTGAATCGAGCTAGATGAGCCCTTGAAGGGAAATATGAATTTTTAAGTTTGCTCTGACCCATTTTTTTCCGTTAATTTCCGCAAACATTCTGTTTTTCACTTATACAGTATTTTGATATCAAGATATGAATGATTTCTGGTTCACCAAGAACACAAAAAGTGCAATTATTTTCAATTGTTAATAAAATATTTTTTTATAATTCAATGTGTTGTTAAAGTAATCATGCCACTCACTCAACTAGCGCAATAGACGGTAATAACGCAGCAGCAGAAGCCTTTCATCATCCGTTCAGTTAGTTACCCGATATGGACAGGAAAAACCACTATACATTCCATGAACCTAGTATCAAACAATGAGGAAGTGCATTGAATATGGAATTGGTCCTCAAAATCTCAACATTATTCAATTGACCATTGGACGCAATATTGGGAGAAGGAAATTTCCAGGAAACAATCAATAATAAATTGATACGAATGCTAGCATATACCTATGGAGAATCAACCATGAATATGTATGAATGAATGAATATATGATACACTATTGCCTTCATAATGTCTTCACACATTTTTTGTGTTTCGTCCCTGTAATGTCTCCATGCTTGTTTTTTCTTTTATGACAATTATTCTCCTTCATTTTCAAGATTATACCTGAAGTCATCTAATATATCCGCTTTTATTCGAATCAATATGCCATACCTGTGCAATTGAGCGTGACCGAACATCCAAGCTACCTTAATCTCATCTAGGTACGTTTTTCAGATGGAAAATACTATTTATTTACATAAGGAAGAGAAAAGTCGGAGGATAGATCCTTGGGGTATTCCATGATACATATTCTCTTCCACAAATCAATTAACATTCACACATACCGCTTGCATCCTCGAGGATATATGACTGGAAGTATGTTAAACTATTTCTAGAATCCTCTAACATTATCAACGAGGTTTTCGGTAAATTCAAATCAATTTCAATGTGTTTATTGTGTTGAGTCGAAAAATTATCAACAATGAAAATAATAATAATGAGTCTAGAGCCAAAGTTCGAACGGAACAGGTTATCTTAGAAGACGTGTGTTCCAAGGGGATACCCTCAGCCCTCTCCTTCTTTGCATTTCACTCATGCCATTATCCGATGCTCTCAGTAAAACCCGTAGAACAACTGCTGCATTCCCGGAGACCGATGGTATAAGGTCACCCATCTTCATTAATGTTGATGATCTGAAGCTTTATGCCTCGGGTGAGGAAGATTTGCAGCAATCTCTGGAGGTGGTGCAAGAGTACACACATGCTATCGATATGGAATTCGGAATGGATAAATTTGCACTGGTTCATCCCAGAAGAGGACAGTGCGAGGATAACAGACAAGACGCGCAGCTGATAGATGGAATCATCCCCTGCCATCTGGATCCCAGAGAGACCTTTACCTACCCAGGAGTGCAACAACGTTGTACCCAAGAGATAGTATGGTAAAAAACGCTCTCCGCGGCAAGTATCAGCAGAAACTCCGGCAGATCTGGTCATCGAACATGAACAAAGTTTCTGCCACCAACATGCTCGCCGTTCCGTTACTAATCTACTCCTTTGGGGTAGTGGATTGGACACTGGAAGAGCTGCGTGAAATTGACGTGGTGAAGACTCGCAAAATGATACATCTTCATTGAGGTTAGCATCCAAAATCGTCCGTTCCACGGTTGTACCCCCCTCGACACCAGGAAGGCCATGGACTCCTGAGTTTGGAGTATCTACACATTAGGGTGGTGCTGGATAAAGCTTATAAAGTCATCAGGAGCTTGGATCCCCTTCTCTGCAAGGTGAGAAACCTTGAGATCACAGGGAAAGGAGCATTTTTTTTCAAGGCAGCCATACGCGCAGCCAATAAACTCGATCTTGTATTAGACATCGACGGAAAGCCCACATGAAAGCAGCAGAGAATCCTGTACACATGCAGCTCCACAAAGATGAGCCGATCCATGGAATCTTCTACGAAAATATTGAAGACCATGGCTCATCAGAAAGGCTGACCTTTGCTCTCCCCAGGTCAGGTGAACTCGGATCAAATATTGTAGAACATATGCTCACATCCAGAAGCGATCATACGATTGAATAAAATAGGACGAAAATATTCATGAAAGAACCACATCAAGAGAGGAGAAAATTGAAAGAAACGGCCTGTTTTCTTCTTTCCAATAACAACTGCTTCTCAACAAATTCCGTTGAAATGATTACCCCTACTTAGATAGAAAGAGATATGGTAGAATGCTAATAAACTAGTCTGAACAACAAATTTTTTGGCAGATCTCAAATGACATTTAAAAATGCGAAAAAGCCTTTGCAAGAGAAAAATCCAAATTATTCAAACAATTAAATGAGATTTATAAGATTTTGAGAACGGGGACAGATATAGTCCCCGAAACGTCAATCGAAAACTAAGTAGAGCAGTATCTTTTGAATTTTTACTATTTTTTGATAGGCAAATTCAGCAAACGACTAGTAACTGACAAATTGAATCATTTCCCTATAGGAAATATGATTTGGTGAACGGAGGAACTTATCGGGGTGAACTAATTAGTTTGCCCTTCCTACACTTGTACAGATTTTCCTGATTATATTTTCATTTTCAGACTGTGGAGGGATACCCAAAAACAACAGGTCAAGAAACGTTGTTTCTCTACAAAAAATCACATTAACTCAATTGTACCCTTTTGAAGTTAAAATTCCTCATTCTCTGTTTTCTACGTTGTCTTGCGAAAACAATATTCGCAGATAATATCTGGATCGAAGGAGATTAATTTAAGTATAATTTTTAGTTTCGATGAGTAGTGGACAGTATAGGTTAGGGCACATCATGAAGAAATCGAGGTTAGAATCATGAAAACGGCAAAATAATAGGACAAGATTCGGAAAATAAATGCAATGTTCTCAAGTTGCATTCATTGGGACTGTCGATAACACGAATGTGACCGAACACTTATCGTAAGTAATTACACATCATCATCATCAAAATTACTGATGATTTTGCATGACAGCGTGTTTTCAAGAAACTTCATGAGTTCATTTTCATTTCTCCAAAATAGGAAAATGACCGAATGCAGTTTTTCAAAGACAACACGCTGGAATGCGAAAAATTTCCGGTTATTTTGATGCACGAATGTGATTCGGGGGAATATTTCCCGAATAAACTGTTAACTTGTCAAACTGACGTTATTAATTCATAAATTCTTAGCTTGTCATCGATAACCATCCCGTAACTGAAAAGAAAGAAGAGACGTTAAAATACGTTTGTTTTAATATTTTTCATTTTTATATTATGGAAGTATACGTAAAAATATAATGAAACTATTCATTCAAGGTTGAACTGAATCAAAAGTTGCAGGAACTGCAGTGAAATACACAATCATTATACGTACTCTGGTTAGACTAAGATGTCTAAAAACCCTGGTGAATGAACTGATTCGATATTGTTTAGATTTTTTAGGGTACACCACCTGTTACTTCAACAGAGATTCTCTCTCTGTGGTAGATGGCGCCGTCCAAAAATGTTTGTCTATATTCTCGCTTAATGTCAGAACCTAATTTCTGACATCTGCAGCATCTCATATGAAATTATTTCCAGCGTTTTGTCGGTATCTATGCGTTTTCCATCTCTTTGATATGAAATCTTGTTTAGCTTATTCCTGAGTTTGTTCTTCAAACAATCACTCGTTAATCAGTTCATTAGTGCGCGAGGAATTGTTTATTTTGAGGTAGTGTAGTGTGTAAAGATACTTTTTGTAGAATGGGCCACATTTGTATTTTGTGTGGACTGAAGCCTGGATTTTCGCCTGTATTCAATACCAAAAGCAAATACAAATCTTGACGAATAATGATATTTCCATAGTTCATTATATTGTATGCATTGAATTTTTTATTTTCTGCAATTTGATGACAATTTCATTTCCAATTCTCCGTCTGTCAAAATGAAGTTAACCTCAAATTTAAATCGTACAAAATACGAAAAATAACACCACAGTGCTTTCTTTGTACAATGTTCGGGGTCTTCGAATTCTAGCTTTGCTATTGGTGAAGTTTGACAGATGTCTCTTTTGAACCAATAGCAAAGCTAGAATTAGAACCCGCGCACAGTTCACCTCAAAAAGAAATCTGAGGAAATGAATATACCCTGTTACTGAATTGAAACTGAATCGAAATTGGCGCCATCTGACACGCTAGTAATCTCTATTATCAAGTAGGCCAAGTGTCGCCCAGTCGATCCCAAACTTCTACAGCTATAAGTGCAAGCACCAGGGTTTTCATACATCTTAGGTTAGACAATGCAGCTATCGGTGCATTAACGGCTGAAGAGAATGTTTGAGAATGCTGTGGCTGCCACGCATTTTTTTGACTATTTCTTCATGGTGATCCTCATCCATTTGAAGATATGAAGTTGATTCTGAATTTGAGTGGCCCGTGATTTTGCTGCTCGCCCATCCCCTTTTTTGCGAGAGTGGAGGCGGCCGTACCTCGTAACGAATGATATTCTCTGTATTTGCATTTGCTTACAGTAGGAATATGTTTATACCATTTTCTGTTCAACTTCCAAGCGGGATTTACAGTGAGAAAGAATCGTTTCAATCCGCTTTTCTAGGAATTTTTTGTATAGTCAAATTTTACACAAATCAGGATTGAATTTATGGTTGATTAGCCATTTCAATGAAGCGCATGGTTTTTTCCCTCCTTGCGTCGTCTTAGTAAACACAGGATCGTAAATAATCCTTCCTGTTTTTTCACCTACGTTATTTTCTTCTTCTTTAAAGTACGAAATCGAGCACTTGTGGCCTTCTCCACCACGCCAAGCTAATTCAAAAGCAAAAAGCAAAAAAATACCTTCTTCTGCAAACCATCTGGGGTGTTTTCGTCATAACCACGAAACATATTTTGGAATTCATCGTACTTCAGGAAAACTGCACTTTCCTTTCTCCTCTCTGGATCTGTTTGTGGTTGTTTTCTCTTGGCATCTTTCGCATGTCTGGCTGCTTCGAACTCAATATCAGTAGAAGGGTTAAAATTGATGTTGTATTCAGTGGAATATTTTTCCATCAGTAATTTAGCGGTTACGTTCCAAATCGTTTCAACAGTGAATTATTTGTACTCATTGCCATTCTGCTTACGCATATTGAATGCCCAGTCCGTTAATATCTTCGCCAGAACATTTATTTGTGTTTTTTCATCCAAAGTATAGTTTTTCTCAGCACAGAAGCTCATAAACTGACGCCACACGTATTTTCTGTTCTGTTTTGTGTTATTTGGTTCGTTTTCCAACACATTTTCTCCAATAGCTTGTGATGAATCCGGACCGAAACGAGACATTTTTAATAAATCATATTTTTGACATCACTTGTCAAACCGACAATACTTATGAATTGTCGCTGTATTATCAAAGTGTACAATGGAATTGCCATGGATATGAACTGTGCAATTATCGGTCTACAGTGCAATTATGGCAGGGCTCTTTCGCTTTCTACAATGCAATTATTGCTGTTATTTTGCGATAATTGCACTCCATTTACATGGGATTTTTGACAGAAGGGAAATATTCGATACTATTTAGTCGACAAATCATGGAAGCAAATGTAACATGTATCGAGAAGGAATCTATCTTTACAATGTATCGATAGATCGTAGTTCCTCTCAAGTCACTCAATATCAGCATGTAATTATGGAACACCCTTTGTAATGAAAATTTTATACCATTCATTCAACAAGCATATCACGAGATACGTGCGTTCAGGCACGCTCTGAACAATCATGAATTACTGATATACTCACCCAGGAGTTAGTCTCAAAATATTACTGAGAAGCATATATTCCTGCTGTGGCAAAATGGTAAGGGCGGATCCAAAATGCAACAATCTCTCACCTGTTTCAGTGCATCCAATAATTGATCTTTGTTGAAAAGTTTCACTTTATCGAGTCCTAACATTTTTTATCGCAATTCACTCACAGACATGTAACTATGTTATGGGAGTAGCAGGCTTGGGAAATGACAGACCTGAAATGGAAACCACTATCAACGATGGTGGTTTCCTTTCCAAATTTCCTGTGAGTAATTTTATACGAGGTTCAACAAAAATGTACCACACATCTGCATCTCTATTCAGAGCATTTTTCGGTTGTATGAAACGAAAGCGACCACATAGATGTTTGCCTAATTCACAATATTTTTTTCTCCATTTGGTTATTGTAATTTTTCTAAGCTTCCAGTAATACATTGCATTTCGATTGCAGCAAAAATAATATTAGTTTGAATTTTCCTGTTTACAATTTCTGATTATCATACTGACATTATTTTGCTGGGGTCTCATTTCATCAAGTGGAATATTTATCAGATATACATGGCATATGCTAATCAATATTCAGTGAATCAGGATATGGAAAGGTCGTTTTTTTCACAATATATGTATAGTATATCCATTCTTAGTTGGATGATGATGAGGTTTATCATCCAACCCTGATAAAACATGATAGGATTTGCGCTTCGATCGAAAAGGCCGACCATAGGCGGGTGATAATGAGAAACGGTCCGAAAGTTGATAATAATTATATTTTTTCTGTATTGAAGCAAAAATTTTTTGTTATCACCTTCGGCTTGGAAGGTAAATCAAGTATATAAAGTGGAGAAGAATAAAATCCGGACAAAATCACCAAAATTCTAAATCCTGACAACGGGCTCACAGAAAATGCCTTTGAGACGGCCGAAGCTTTCGTTGAATTCTTCACAGAGGTTGGCCCAAGCCTTGCTAGAAAAATTGTCAACTCGGAAACAATTCCGAGGAGAATAGTTAATGAACAATCATTCTGTCTTCAACCTACGAATAAATATGAAATAATCGATACAATAAATAAATTAAAAAATAATGAAGGATCAGGTATCGATGGCATTACGGCCACTGAAAAAAATTTCAACAGAAATAGCATCCATCACCTTTGACTTTCCTTATGAACAACATTTTCGAAATTGGCGTATCCTTCCAGAATTCAAGGTTTCCATCATCAAACCATTGCACAAAGGTGGTGACAAAAAAGGGACATCAAATTATAGACTAATATCCCTCATAAACAATCTGGCTAAAATATTTAAAGAAGTTTCAAAGAAACGAATCGAATCCTTCATTAACATATATAATTTGCTGTCAAAAACCCAATTCGGGTTCCAGTCAGGTCGATCCACCAAAGATGCAATATCCGCTGTTACTACAGAAATGTACGATGCATTGGACAAGAGTAAACCATCGTTATGCGTATTTGTTGAACTTGCTAAGGCCTTCGATACGGTGGACCACATACAGTTATAGGAAACTTTACAAGACATGGGTATCAGGGGAAAAGTGCTTTCGCTCTTCCAAAGTTATCTAACAGACAGAAAACAAAAAGTCGAAATCAACGATCAATATAGTGATGAAAGAATCATCAAATGTGGGGTACCCCAAAGAACTGTCTTGGGTCCTGTTCTTTTTATCATATTTATCAATCATTCACTAATTATGAACACCAGTGCGAAATATTCAGCTTTGCTGACGACACCTCAATCTTTCATTCCTCAAATATCTGGGAAAACCTGAAACAGAAAGTGGAAACTGATCTCTGCTGAATATTCGACTGGTTCAATCTTAAGTTATTAACTGTCGCAAGCGGAAAAAACAATGTTCCTTCAACTAGCCTACTACAAAAATGAACTTTCGCATTTTACCCTCCTGCAAGTTAATACCCAAGGCCAAAAAATATTAATGAAGTCAACAAACCAGGTCAAATACTTAGGTATAACTATTGATAATCATTCACGCTGGAACCACCAAATCAAAAGAATTAATAACACCATTAGAACAATGATAAGTTCTAATAACCTGCAAAACTGATAGACTTAGCCCACCTTAGAATGATATATCATGCACTTATTGAATCACGTATCTCCTATGGTATCCCAGGATGAGGAGGAGTCACGAACACTCACTCAGATAAACTGAAAGTTATATTAACACTCCTTCTGAAAAGAATTTACAAAAAAAAGGAGCTACTCCAGCGATCATCTATACAATGGGCTAAGAGTATTAGATCCCCGACAAATATTTTTCACAAAATTGCATTGTTTTATTTCAAAAAGAAAGAGGAATTCGCTCATATATAACACCAGTACCAAACTCGAAGAAACATCAACAAAGTACTCATCAATCCATCATCACTCAAAGCTGGCTCCTAGGGTATATAATCATGATGATATTCGAACAAGCATGTTCCTCCAGAAATTCAGAAATAATCTGGAGAAATTCTTGCTATCAAAAGAAAGAATAAAGTAAGAAATTCAATTACGCAACTGAAAACTTGAAAAAAAAATGTATTGCAAGGTAAAATATTCATTACAGCCAGTCACATGCTCCAAGATATATCAATCATCTACCACTACTATTACTATGTGAATATTTTTTTTTATAATCATTTACTGTATATACCTTGCAAATTTCAACCTATCATAGTAGCTAGCTTGAAATTTACAAGAATACTCTTCAAAAAGTGTCATTGTATGGTTCAATTAATTATTTCAGATCAACTCATACAACGGACAGTCTCTGACTTTGTGGTTCTAGATTTATTTGTAAATAATCACATGAAGCCCAACTTTCGTTGATAGCAATTGTTATTTCGTTATGTTACAATGTTATTACCTGCCTATTATTTATAAAAAAAATATTATATAGTGGGATAAATTCTTGATTATTGAGTCCAAGGTGGGCACTACTCTGCTAGTCTATTTCTAAATGTTCGATCTTTTCGTTTTTTTGCCAGAGGATGATCTACTACATTCCTGATTTTCTCAAGATTCCTTTTGAGTTGATGAAAAATTAGATTTCGTCTGCCTAAATCTGTTCAAACATTTGTATAATTGGTTTTTATGGAGACTGTGTTGGATTCGGAGGAAATTTCCGCCCCTCCATTTTGTATGAAAAAAAACATTTGAAATTTGAGGAAACTCTTTCAGATGTCGAATTAATTCATTTTGTTTCTCATTGAAGTTTTCTACCGAAGCAAATGTTTTACATTGAGAATTCTCCACAATTCCAACGTGAATTTCTTTCAAATCCAAAGCCATACCGCAGTTTCACATTCACGAATGAAGTCCGCTGAAATGGTTTGAACGTGAATCAGAGGCATGGCTTCATATTTAGAAGATCTTCCCGTCGACTGAAAACTCTTATTCTATGAATCGTGTAAACTTCCCAATGTGAGTGAAATATTTGCTTGAGATAAAAGATGAAATGTGTTTTTTTTTGCACTAGTTGCATGTTCATTTAAATCTCTAATTTGGAATAAGTTCGGATTTAAAAAAAATGGCTTCCATAAACACTCCGCAGTCACTTTTCCGCGTGAAGAAAACTGGGTTTTTCCACTTCGTCAATGTATAATTTTTTCTTCTTCGTCACAATTGGCATTTTTCAACATTGAAAAAGAGTTTTTCAACTTTTCTACATTTTTAAAAATGTACGAGATATCTTTCGAAAATCACAACAAAATAGCAAGCAAAAGACATTTACTTCTACTGTTTGATCTTCGGTGAAAGAAATTCAACAAATAATAATTATTTGAATTAATCTAAGCAAGTGTTCTGAGTTTTTGTTTAATATTGATCTCCAAACTTTCTAGAAGGTCGAATTTACAAGCTTTATTTTGTATACATAGTATTTCAAACTTATGGTCCATCAAATAATAAATGATTAGTATTTGACATTTACCATCGTTGTTGTACAAATTTCAAGCAAATTTGCTCAAGCCAGAAATTTTATGTAAATGGTACTTTCGGCTACTGCAAAAAAAATTGCTTGCAGTTGTTCACCATACATGCTGCCTGCCTGTGCTCAGACACACATCACACCACTGTTCTACTAATAGATTCTATTATCTATACCCAAACCCGATGAAGTATAATCTGTAGTAGTTTACGGTCATTCATGCTATAAGAGTCAGCGAAGTTATCGACTGGTGTTCACGGGGAAATAGTTTCCACTCCATTTGGTCTACTGTATACTTTATACGGAAAATTTGTATTAATTTTTTTTTCGGATTTCTTCATTATTCAGACTTTATTCAACAGAGAATGGATAAACTATATAGCGATGCCAACAAGATAATTCTTCCCTTCTGTTTCATCTCATTTCCAACAGACGAAACCAAAAACGAGGAGGTTCTCTATTCGACGCGTCAAAATGATTATATTCTATGAAAGGATGGAATTATATACGGAGTGATGAAATCAACTAAACAGAACTTTCAAAATTAATTTATATTATATAACAATAAATAGTTGAAATAGAAAATATCATTTAATAGTTAATAGTTGAAGTAAGTAAGTTTTTCGGAAGTAATGAAAAATTAAGTAGGTAGTAATTAGTAGATTGCAGCAACAAAAAATTCAAAAATAAAAACTTTTTAACAAAAAATTAAACCAACGAAAAAATCAACTGAAAAGCAAAAAATAAAATGAACCTTTTTAGTCTAAATGATATTTGAGCTCTTAAACTAATGTAATTAACTGATTTCGAGTCGGCGCCAAACAAACTAGCAATTGAATTGGGTGAAGAGTACATATATATATATATATATATATATATATACATAAAATTTAACTAAAATTGAAGAAAGAAACTGAGGGACTTGTAACCGATCTGTGGTTTGATACCAGCACCTCATCCCTTTTTTTGAAAAGTTGTTTTCCAACTCCTATTTCAGATAATTTTGAATTACTACCCCTCACTATGATTATTGCCTATAGAAACAAATTTAAATGTAAAACATTTGTGGTTATTACTGTATTTTTATTAAATGCTTTCAAAAATTCAGTAGCGGGCAGATTTCACAGAATGAAAAAAATTGTTCTTTTTTCAAATGGGACAATATACAGGATTATTCAATTTTTGGAATGATATTTTTTCCTGATTTTAAAAATATACCATATCTTACCCTCATCTTATGTCGTTTTTGAGTTATTAAACGTCGAATAACTTATTTAGACTAGTTGTTACTGTAAATACCTATCCTATAAAAGTTTACATTTTCATAGTAAGCTATGAAAATGGCAACTTACTATGTTCGTTCAGTGACATTTATTTAATGGAATAACCAAAATGGTTTACATTGAGGAAGAAAAAGTACAAATATATATATAAAAATAGATAAAAAAGATTCATTTAGAAAATTGAAACAACATGATAACTCATTAAAAATGTTCAATGTGTCTACCATTATTGTCAATGCATAATTGATAACCTCTTCCTATATTTATGAGTGCATTGGAAATTGCCTCATTATTTACATTCAGATTCTCTATTTAAAGTCGAATCGTGTCTTGAATGAGTTGAATATTATTATCATTATTATTACCAATGTCTTTTAGAAATCACCAGAAAAATTGATCCATAGAGGTCAAGTCCGGACTGTTAGGTGGCCCTTTGATACTTCCATTATTGCCTATCCATATTGGGAATACATTATTCAAATGTTCTTGAACGGGTAGGACACTAAGCGGGTTTGCCCTACATTGCATCCCAATCCCAGGCTTCTGAAAAATTCTGTTAAAGAATATTTTCCACTTCTGGTATGAGTAAGTCTTGATAGGTAACTCCTGTTGATATATAATCATAAATTATAGAGCCAACAATTTTAATTAAAAAAAATCCGCTCCAAACGCTTACAGTTTTTCTTCCTGTTTTCTTTATTTGTTCTACCAATCTTTTTCTGTTGTCCTTTTTTTCCCACGACCTTAAATTTTTCCCTATTGGAAACTAATCAGTCCATAATATTCCAGGTAAATAATCGAGATTTCCATTCAAATTATGAATCATCTGTTCCAGCCTTTTCCTCTCATGAATCTCTGTTGAAACTTGTACGGGTAAAAAATTATATGGTTTGTAGTTGTTCTTTTCCAAAGAACGTTGGATTTTGGAAAAACTTTCACCTAATTGATCGGTTGCATTTTTTGAACTACATTCAGAATTTTCCAAAAAATAGTACAATGTTTCAAAAAAGTGATATGGATAGGCTCACCTTCGAAATGAAGCAGTATATCAACCTTTTAATTTTTTAAAAAGGAATTCCTTTGGAAATTTTTTAATTTTTTTTGTTCTTCATGGTTTTATTGAATCTTTTTTCTACTGAAACTGAAGGTACAATTCACCATTTAGTAAAAATATTATATATATATGTATATATATATATCTATATATATATATATCTATATATATATATATATATATATATATATATATATATATATATATATATATATATATATATATATATATATATATATATATATATATATATATATATATATACATATACACGGGGCTTGTGGCTCAGTGGCAACAGCGTTGATCTTGTGTCGACTGTTTCCACCCGGCTCGGGTTCGAATCCCGCAGCTGCTGAAAAATTTTTTCAAGGTCCCAAGAGTGGTTTCGGATCCCACTATAAAAGGTAAGGTCCCCGTGATTTTAACTCGTACAAGTTTTCATTAACTTCTGAGGGTTGTTCAAACAACTAAGAAAGCGGTAAAAAACAAACAATTTTTTTACATATATGTATGTGAACTTTTTACCCATCACTGTAACCATTTTGATTTCTCCATTAAAGACAAGTCACTGAACAAACATAATATATTTTTCTGGAAATAGACCATCTTCTCGTAGTGGAGTTCCAGAAAGTTGATTTGGGAAAAACTCTGAGTCTGTCTCCACATAAATTAGTATTTATTGAATTTCAGGGTAGGTACCATGATTTCGGGTGACTTTGGCTCACTTTGAAAATTCAAAGAATGTCTACGATGAATTTGGAAAAACACATTGATATTATTGTATACCAAAATATTGATCTTTGACCACTATCTCAAATTAGCTATGTCAAATTGTGATTAAGACTTTGTATGTGGATATATATATATTTAAAAAAACTTGGTGTGCAAAGTCACCCGCATATTAAGGGTGGCTTTGACCCTCGCCTATATCTTACGTGATTTTCTCTTTATAGCATGTAAATAGGCCAAAGTTACTCGACTGATAGAGTGAGCAAAACAAATTTGTACGTTAAAAAAAATTTTTCATTTTCAATCATCATAAATGAGTGAAAAAAAACATATATGAACGTATTGCTGGTTGCAATTAGTGACACTCTCTGTATAAACTATACTAATATTATAAAAATATAGGATTTACCTATGGAAATTATTGGAAAAAAAAAGAAAAGAGATTTCAAATTGAACATTTGTGGCGGTTAGGTGACAAGGTGATGTTATTGAAGTTGTCTCCTTGTTTTTACCCTTGGGAGTGGGACTTCTAGACTTCTTCCATTGTTTTTGGATTTCATTTTTCTGTTTTTTATGGAATGTGGATGGAAATTCTTTATATTACCAACAAGTTGGAGAAAAAAATGGCCGTCTTTCGACTGGTGTCACTTAATTTTGTATTTTCATTTTGTTTTTTTTACAGTTATCTGTTGAATTTTTCAAATAGGTGAGAAAGTTGAACTCTTGGAGCGAAGATGGCGTTTGTAACAGTGTTTGCGTGAAATTTAAATTCCGTTTGTTTAGACAAAATTCAAGGATTGGAAGAAGGTGAGACATGAGAAATCTATCTGGTCATTCCCATAAATTGAGGAGTTTGATTTGGTTTCTTTGAAGATTCCCAAAATCTCTGAAATATTATTCTTGTACCGTGAACGTGGGCTACTTTGGTCCACTTTTCTAAAATTTTTCAATCATGACTTAATAAATCTGTGTATTTTCCTACTTCTAAGCCTCTGCTAATTTTTGTACACAACTAGACTATTCTTAATAAAATGTATGATGCCTTTTTGTATTTTTCAAAAGGAGTATTACTTTTTTTTTATTTTTCTACTTGGGCTAATGTTACCCTTGGGTAAGGGTTACTTTGGCCCAAGATGATTTCCCATACTTTCAAGCATGGTATGATTAGCTAGGGCCAAAGAAAGACTTGGGGTCATTGGAAAGTCCATTGACAGGAAAGAAAGATATATTTTAAATCAAGTTATACAAGTTAGTTTTTATAAAAATGTACAAATATACATATTCACTCAATGTCGCGGATAGAAAAGAGACCTCTTTCATAATTTTGGAGGTTGGATTATTTTCTTAATATCGTTCCATTTGTAGAATGATGAGTTCTTTTGTTTTGGCCATTTCCAACACTTTTTATTGCGTTCCATACACTCAACTACAGCACCTTCTTCTGATATGTGAACAGCAATTCCGGGAAACTGTAGCCCATTCCATTCAAGAACTACAAAATTTGCGTCTTGTGAGTTTTCTGTAAGTTTTTTTCTTGAGGATTAATGGCGTCGAAAGACGTTGACACAATCAGGTGAATGTTGGCGCGATTTTCTTGCAGACCGCCAACATTTCCCAGATTGTCGTTGGAAGAAGTAGATGCAACTGGTTCAAAATTTGTAAGGCTTTCTTGGGGGCCGCCAACAGTTTCCAACTCTTCTTCATCATCCCTTGAAAACACTTTGTCACTGTGGCCTGATGAAATGAGGCTGTAGTTGTCACTACCGGTATCTTCATCCGTTGATGACACTTCATACTTCTTATGATTTTCCTCTTCAGGTATTGGTCTTTCACTCTTTGTTTCTTTTCCAGATCCCTCTGTCGTTTTTTTTCCTGTTTTTCCCTTTCTTTCCTTCTCTTCTCTTATATTTTTCTCTTTTCTTCTGATCTTGCTGATTCTTCCGTTTTTCTTGATAGTTAAGAATATCAGTGGCAGTTATACATTTACCAGCAGGAACATCTAGTTTCTGTCATTTTGTTATTCGAGGCTTGACAACTTCTTGCCTTTTCTGTTCCAAATGGCGGATAAAGTTTCGCCTACCAGTTCCAAATTATCTGAAACATTATTAGACGGCAAGCGTTTTAAAATTTCCTCTTTGTTGATGGGATATATGCCAGTCTTTTTGAAACCAGACTTTGAATGTCTTCGGGCAATGTGGCAACAGTTTTGCCATGATCAGACTGGACCTGTCTCAATTTCATTTTGAGGGGCCTAAAATAGGCAACAACAAGTGGTTGTATCAGATGCGAATAGTTTGGAGGCAAGCAGAAAAATGCTGGGCCAAAGTAGGTCATAATGAAGGAAAGTTACGTTATTTGAGTCAAAATCTTTATAATCTGAAGCTACTAAATGATTAACGAAGCTTGAACTTGTGTTAATGATATCTGTATTAGGAAATTCATTCAAAATTCTGGTGTATTCAGATACCCTTTCTGAAAAATTTTTCCCAGTTCTGCCTATGTAGCTTACTGGAGGGCAGGTTGAAGAATATATTCCAGAATTGTCCCGAGGGTCGATTTTATCGTTGACATTTATAAGATTACATCCGACAGTGCTGTTAGTTTTGAAGCTAATATTGATATTGTATTTACTGAAAATTTTAATAATTTTGACAGTGGCTGTTGTAATACGGTAGTGATCTATAGTTTTTTCTTTAATCATCTATATGGATTATTTGGCTATTGAGGGACTTGTTTCTGTGTTTGAAAACATCTCTTCAATCAATTTAGGTGGATAACCATTATTATGAGCTATGTGCTTTATGATGTTGAGTTCTTTGTCAAATTAATTTTTGTTGAGAGGTATCTGGAAAAGTCTGTGAAACATATTATGAAAAGATGCTGATATTTCATTGTGTGGATGGTTGGTGTGAAATGGGATAATCATGTCAGTCGCTGTGGGTTTTCTGTAAATTCAAAATTCAAATTTGTTGTTATTTCTATGAATCATCGAGAAACGGAATACATTGGTTCTGTTCCATTTCATTAGTGAATTCTATCGAATCATGTAACTAAGTTATTCGATGTTTGATAACTCAAAAACGGTATAAGATAGGGGTAACATATGGTATACATGTTTCATAATTGGATGCTGACCCTAAGGGTCGATAATCCTGGGATAATTTTGAGAAAAATTCTTCATGTGAACATAGGTCCGCAACCGCTTTATTTCTGAGATACAGGCTCTTGAAATTTAACGAAAAAATCAGTTCTTCCACAATATCTCTGAAACTGATAAAGACTAGGAAATCCTTGCATGAACCAAAATTGAACAAAAAATTATGAAACACCCTGTATTTTTGAAATCAGAAAAAATATCGTTCCAAAAATTCAATAATATACAGGGTATCCCATTTGAAAAGAAAAATTTTCTGAAATCTGCATGCTACTGTATTTTTGATACCATTTTATCAAAATTCAGTCATAACCACAAAACTTTTATATATTTTTTTTTCTATAGGCAACGATAACGATGATAAGGGGTGAGTAATTGATAGTGATCAACCCGGCACCTGGACTGAAGAAGAGATTGAATATTTCCATCAAGAGTTGAATCAAGTTATCTACGCCTTATTTCACTGAAGTAATGAGGATATCAATGTTACCTTTTTTTTCTACCACGATTCGAATGATATTACGTAAATCTTGGTCTATTACAGGATGAAAACAAAACCAATCCATGTTATTTTATCCTTTTGAATATCCGCTGACAATCCAGGTGAGAGATCGAAGGCCTATTTGATATACAGGAAAACATTCATACTATTTTTTCTCGATATAAGCATTGGTTGAAAAACTTCCAGTTGGTTTCGAGATAAATTCCAGAATGCAAAGTGATTTTTGCTTTCTTGAAACTCCTTCCAGATAAACAGAATATTTATTGTTTTTTTCTCATATTATCTGAATTAAGTAACCCTTTCTTTATTATTGAATTCGATTCTATTTTGACTCGTTTATCTAGGAAGCATCCCTCGACACACAGCACTACCGTATGAATATTTCATATTGTCATCGATTTCTGTTAATCAGACCGATCAATTGGGTTGTATTTTCCAAAATCATTATTTTTTACCTCTGGTGATTTCTCTCTCTATTTCAAAACAAATAATATTGAAGCAGTATGTTTAGTACATGAAAATAAATCAACATATGATACCATTTCTGGTTCCACCTGCCAAAATAACAACCTAAGGCTACCCATTCCAGCTTCCAATTTGATGAGAAACTCCATTATTTATAATGCTGCAAAACTATATAACCATCTTCCAACCAGCATCAAAACCATTGAATCCCTCCATTTATTCATGAAATCGGCGAAACTCATTTTTATGGATGAAGTATTTTACGTTCAAGATTTCCTCAATAAAAACATAAGTGGTCCTATTAGTTAACATTTTAATATTTTTTAATATATATTATCCAACCATACATGATTTTCTATGTGATATTTCGATTGATTGACTAGTTATTTTTAACCAAATAATGTAATTATTTTAAAATAAATAATGTGCTTAGTTATTTTTAATCTTGACAATGTGATATTCAATTATATTTATTTTTTACTTTATATTCACCCTGTGTTATCTTTGTGGTAACACAGATAGTATTTTTATTGTTTTTTTGTTTCTAAAAATATTTATTATTTCTTCGTAACTATATTGTGGGAACTTAATGCTTATTGGTAATTTTATGTCCTATGTTGAATATTTAAATGTATGTTATTTTAGTTCATTAGAATCTAACAAACAATTGTAGAATATCTAAATTTTTACCATTTTTAGTGCAAGCTTTGTCAATAAGATTCAGGTCTTCGACAATAAAGCATATTTTTGATTGATTGATTGATTCAACAGGCGGAGTTGACCACATTGTTCACATAAACTTATTTCCATATTTTCAGCAGAGTACAATTCTCTCGATTACGAAGTGTGCTAGTAGTTTTTGTGATCGTGTAAGTGAATCTATCTATGAAAAAAATTATTCCAAATCTTCGCCCATAACTATATGTTCGAAATAATATTTATTGGAAAAAAACCCTGTTTTGAATTCATAATACAAAAAACCCATCATCGAAATGTAAATATAAGTTATTTTCCAGTTTCTGATAATGAACGTATGATAAGCCAATGCGGTTTGATGTGACGTACCTAAGTGAATCATTAACGCAATGTATAACGAATCTGAAATAATGTGGCCGAGACAGAGTCCACTTCAACACCTGATATCGCATTTAACGTCACAACTCGGTATGAAACCACAAGCACTGTTTCTCTAGAAATGAGCACACGCATTATATCCATAGAGAATCAATTTTGATTCATTTCCTGCTTTTTTCCAGTGGAAGTATATATTTTATAAAACCCTGAATGAAGCGATGCCAAAATTAAAAATATTATCTATGATATATACATTAAAATGAATTTTCTATTTATGAAAAGCATCAAATTATAGATAGTGTCACCTATAATCTGTGCGGCGAAGTTTAGACCTAGTATCGTGGAATTTTGATGGCACGAAATTTCGTGCACATTAATGGGTCACCGACAGATGCCAGCATAGGCCAACCCAGTGCGTTCAGAGTAACGCAAAAAAATAACTAGATGAAGAGGAATTTGTTACGAATCCAAGAGAGTCCACCATCCGCCAACAGCTGTTTCATGGTTTTCCAATCATCAGGACGGCTTGTGGTATCTTTCAAATTCCTATCAAATATCTCGCAGTGTTAATACCTACCGGCAAGTACAAAAATGTGAAAAGCATCGCATTATAGATAGTGACACCTATAATCTGTGCGGAAGCTAGACCTAGATCGTGGAATTTCAATGGCACGAAATTTCGTGCACATAATAGGTCACGACAGATGAGCATAGGTACCACGACCAATAGTCGTATTGTGCGTTCAGTAACGCAAAACAAATAACTAGATGAAGAGAAATTTGTTACGAATCCAAGGGAGTCCACCATCCGCCAACAACTGTTTCATGGTTTCCCAACCATCAGGACGGCTTGTGGTCTCTTTCAAATTCGTATCAAATATCTCGCAGTGTTAATACCTACCGGCACAGATTACATGTGTCACAATCTATAATTTGATGCTTTCCACATTTCCGTACTTGCCGGTAGGTATTAACACTGCGAGATATTTGATACGATTTGAAAGAGACCAGAAGCCGTCCTGATGATTGGGAAACCATGGAACAGCTGTTGGCGGATGGTTGACTCTCTTGGGTTCGTAACAAATTTCTCTTTAACTAGTTATTTGTTTTGCGTTACTCTGAACGCACTAGGAGTACGACTATTGGTGTCGTGGGTTGGCCTATGCTATCATCTGTCGGTGACCCATTAATGTGCACGAAATTTCGTGCTATTAAAATTCCACGATACTAGGTCTGAGCTTCGCCGCACAGATTATAGGTGTCACTAACTATAATTTGATGCTTTTCACTTTTTACTTGCCGGTAGGTATTAACACTGCGAGAATTTGATACGAATTTGAAAGAGACCACAAGCCGTCCTGAAATTGGGAAACCAAGAAACAGCTGTTGGCGGATGGATGATATATATATATATAGTATATATATATATATATAATAGTATATATAGTATAGTATATATATAGTATAGTATATATATATAGTGCAGTATAAAGCTGACACGACAGACGTTGTCCTGTCCGAATTTCTTTATTCCCTCAATTTGTTTTCCTGAAAACTCTCATCCGCGTAGAATTCCTTTTTTTCTATATTTTTCTTTGAATTGTTCCATCTAGATTATGCTTTAGACTCTGACTGCTTCCCGTTATCACGTTTTCCCATTATTCCGTTATTCCCGTTATTCGCTTTGCCCTTATTCCGTTTTCTTGTTTTCCTGTTATCCCGTTTTCCCGTTTTTCCGTTATCCCGTTATCCCCAATATCCCATTTCTTGTTTTCCTGTTATCCCGATATCCTGTTATTCCCGTTATCCCGTTATTCCCGTTATCTCGTTTTCCGGATATGCCATTATACCGTTTTCTCGTTATCCCGTTATGCCGTTTTATTTTATATATATATATATATATATATATATCGTTCCAGGTTCACAGGAGCACTGTGTCGGGCTCGCTGTTGTTGTATTTGATGTGCACGAACTCGTTGCATTCTGGGGTTTACACGTGAGGTAGTCGCACATTTGATTGACTTCGACGACCTATGACAGCATTGTAATAAACTTTGTTTTCACCTTAACCTCAAACTAAAAAAATTTTGGCAACCTACAAAGTCAATATAGGTAAATAGAATGGCAGAACCGAATGAATGACGAATCTTCGCAAAGTGTACCTGAATTCACTTAAACCAAGGTTGGTTGGTTGGTTGGTTGGACTTTCCTCAAAATCCCCAACGTTCAGAAACGATTTTCACAAAACGGCACGGAAGAAATTATAGTTTTGTGTAGCACGTCAGTTAGACGATAGGTCCGTTTTTTGATTTTGTTTTCAAACCACCCCTGTATTAGAGCAAACAAAATAAAACAAAAATCAAATCGGTCAACTCGTTTTCGAGTTTCAGCGAGACTAACGAACAGCAATTCATTTTTACATATCTAGAGAAGATATACAGGGCTTTTCACGATGAGCGTCAATTAGACGTTTCTGGCAAACCAGACAACGGATCAACCTGAAGATTCCACAGTATGATCAATAAGATCTACACGCCTGAAATATTTTAGACGATGCGGCGTTGCCGCTTCTTCTATAAAGTAGCGGCTACTTTGATTTTTCAAATGGAACGCCCTGTATATGATATCATATTGTGATTCCTTATCACTTTGTCAACAACTTCATCTGCTGTTTTCATATACCTATTTGTTACCGTTTAGAAGATATAAATTAATTTCGATTTTTTTTAACCAAACATGTACTTTTCATAAACGCTGATAATCTTGACCTCTCTGGTACTAAGACGATCAAATTCGAAATGGAGTGTGGTGATACCATGAGGATCTTCACTTCGAGTCAAATTTCATACAGTGTCTTTAAAAAATTCAGATACTTTGTTCACATGAAAAAATGAGTGGGAGTAATTTTTTTCAGATGGATCACCCTGTATATTTCCACATTTTTTAGCTCTACATTCAATTTCGAATTGACTTTGTTCAGATAATCCTATTTCGATTTCGAACCGTTTTCGAGATAAACTGTTTCAAACAGAGAAAGACGTGGTTTTCTTGTATTCATCACTTATTTTTGAAATTTAACATCTGATTTATACTACGTAATATTTCTTTTCGATTTAGTTTTTCAACAGTCTCAAATCAGTCAATTCCGAATTGATATGTACTTTAGAAAAACTTACAATTTGTATGCATTGAGGTATTGAGTGTCTCTACCGTACAACATTGCAAATTAATATTTTTCAATAGTGTGCTTTTGAAAAATGCATGATCCAATTTTGGAACGTCAAACTTTCGTTGGTGGGTTTGACTGATTGTGATACCAATTATGATAGAAAAATGTCAGTATTAGGTTACAGTAATGAAGATTTCTTGAATTTATTAATAATTTATTGTGAGTGCAATAGAATTGCAAGTAGAACATGCCGAGGGTAAAGGCTAAGAAAATGAGATCACCCAGTATCTTCACGAAATTCTCACAGGAGCTTGAGAAGACGATAAAAACAGTCTAGCAATCGAAAATTTAGCGCGGAAAAGATAATTTTAGGAGATATGGGCCCCAGAAGGTCCATAAATAGAGGTTATGGAATATCACTTTTGGAAACTGCAAACTGATATAAAGAATAGCTTTTCGCACTGAAATATTAACTGTTCACTCATTTAACGTTTGAGTAATATTAAAATCACTTGATGATCAATAAAGGCATGAAAAAACTCCGATTATTTTTCAATAAATTTTTCACATGAACTGTCAAAAAACAAATATTGGTGGTTGAATTGTGCATTGATCTTGACGTTTTATGGACATGCCACGTTGCCAACTATTCAAGTGAATTTGGCCAATCCGGATTTTCGTAAAATGTTCACGACATAATCACAAAATTATCACAGGTGCTTCAAGACTCAATAAAAACACTTCAGCAATCAAAATCTAAGCGCGAACAATATAATTTGGGAATTATGGCCTTTTAAAGTAAAAAAAAAGTGTGGTTCCGCTTCTTCAATATTAAAGTGTGTAGATGGGTTCCAACTTGTCATTTTGTTCGTTAGCAGCATATTTGCGAATTCTTCGTCCATTAATTTTTTTTTTGAAAATATTCTTGATGTTAACAATAAAATGTTCATTACATTTAGCACGATATATATTTCACAAAAGGTGTAACGAGCTAAAAGTTAATAGACTGAAGAGTTTTGAAATTAGCTGGAAGGTTATACGTTCCCCGAAAACAGACCGACGATTCCATCCATATGGCAAATGAAGATGAACAGAGTGAATTGAGAGAAGATTATTGAATCACTTTACTTCGAAAAGACAGACTTTCCACGCAACGTATTTGTTGATAAGAATTCATACTAACCAACGACATGATTAGCCAAGTAGTGAAGCGTCCTTCTTGTAGTAGAAATAATTGATGCTTGCATTCCTTGGATAGCAAGCTGTATAGCCAGGTTGGTTCCATTGAAAGTTTATTGCATGTTTTCAAATTGATAACAAGGTCTAGTCAAGTGAGGTTTAAAAGTTGTATTCCTTCTTTAATCGCAAAATTAAATTGATCCAGAAATGGTTTCCGGTCGAGTCGAACGTCTTAAAGGTTGATTAGCAAGGTTAGCCAAGTTGGGTTAGGTTGTGTTCCTTCTTTTTACGTTAGAAATTGATTTGATCGAAATGTTCGCGAGCGGAGCGAAGCGTCGCCTTGTAAGGTTGATTAGCTTGCATTCAACTTTTCAACTTGGGTAACAAGGTTAGCCAAGTTAGGTTAGGTTATGTTTCTTCTTTACGTAAGAAATCAATTGGATGTTTCCTTGTATGCCTGGCCGAGACACGTCGAAGGCGTGTATCGGCCAGGCATACTAGGAAATATCCAATCGAAATCCGTTTCTTGGTCCAGTTTACAATTACTTAAAACAAAATAGTCTGAAGTCACAGTATTTTAATATGTTTGTTAATTTTCTAAATGCGGCACATCAACTTCCGAGAAATCATCCAGTCCGAATGCGTTTCTCGGTCCAGTTTACAATTACTCAAAACAAATTAATCTGAAGTCATATTATTTTATAATATGTTTGGTAACTTTCTAAATGCGGCACATCAATTTCATACTCAATTTTCAAAATTATAATCACTATCAAGAAGCGTGGTGAAATATACTTTGCATTTTAAACTCAGATATCAGATCTTTTTTTCATGCTGTAATACTTATCATTAATATGCTCAATATGTATGACGCATTGAATTTCAGTATTTTCTTTTCCCCTTTTGGAGACATAAGCAACTCGCATATCAATAACTTCAAGATTCGGATAATCATAACACAAATAACACAATCATCAACGTTTGATTTTTGACATTTCTTCTCTATAATTATATGAAAAGTAATCGGAGTTTTTTCATGTCTTTATCGAAAATTAGGTGATTTTAATATTACTAAAATGTAAAATGAGTGTGCAGTTACTATTTTAGTGTAAATGAAATTGTTTACCTATATCAGTTTATATTTCCAAAAGTGATATCCTATAACCTCTCTTTATGCACCTTCGGGGGCACATATCTCCTGATATTATCTTTTCCGCGAAAAATTTTCGATTGCTATACTGTTTTTACCATGTTTTGAAGCTCCTGTGGAAATTTTGTGAAGATACTGGGTGATCTCATTTTCTTTACCTTTTTCCATGCCGAGTATTTCATGAAAGATATCCACAACTTCCGAAGCCGAATAATAATATGATAAATCGACTACTAAAAAACTGTAGGTTGAATGGAACCTTTCGACCAAAAATCATTCGTAGAAAGCCTGAAGTAGATGATGATGACAATGGCATAACAGTTTTGGGATTTTTTCATGCATTTCCAAATGCTTCTCTACACGCGGCTGAAAGGGAGATAGGTATACTATACGTGACAATTTATCGCTTTCTTAATAAGCATAAGCATAGCATCCCTATAAATTCTACTGTGTCCAACATCTGAAAGAGACTGATTTGCCTCGTAGAGTGGAATTATTTGAATGGTTACTTGTCAAAACCCAAGAGGATGAAGATATCCTTGATAATATCATATGGACAGATGAGGCCAAGTTTACAAAAAATGGAGTTTTCGAAAGACACAACAGTCACTATTGGGCGCCAGAAAATCCCCATGTCGTTCGCCAAAGGGGTTTTCAAGAAAGATGGCAATTTATTGTATTTTGTGCAATAAAGAATGGGTCAATTTTTTATATCAAGTTTTATGATGATAATTTGAATGCATTAAAATATAAAGATTTTTCTGAGAAATGGAATTCAAATGATTTTAAATAATAGGCCAGGAAGAGAACGTGTATGGTACCAAATGGATGGTGCTCCACCCCATTATTCTCGTCCAGTGAGCGAAGCTTCAACTGAAATCTTCGAAGACAGATGGATTGGTAATAATGGACCTTTTCGTTGGCCTCCCAGAACACTAGATGGCAATCCATTGGATAATTTTTATGGAAGATATGAAATGGAGAGTTAGAACTGCTTTCAATAGTTTAACTCCAGACTCAATCAGAAGCGGTATACATGAAAATCTTTTGAAGAGATTACATGTTTGTTTAAGTAGAGTAGAGATGTGTTCGAACATATTCTGAAATACACTGACAATTGAATTAACTTACTAAATCATCAAATTATTTTCAGTTCGTGTGTCAGCGTTAATAAAACTATTGTTTAAGAAAAAGTTCATTTGATGGTTGAAGAGTATTTTAATGATTATTGATTCATTGTATTATTGTGACTGATGAAGGAACATCGACGAAATTTGTAAATTTCAAAAATAAGTGATGAATACAAGGAAACCACGTCAGTTTCTGTTTGAAACAGTTTATCTCGAAAGGTTCGAAATCGAAATAGGATTATCTGAACAAAGTCATAAACACAAATCTCGTCCGCCATCTTAGAGCCGCCATTTCGAATTTATGAAGTTTGAAATAAAATTCATAATCTCCGATCCCGAAAACCCCCACCATTTTGAGTCGAATCGGACCATAAACACAAATCTCGTCCGCCATCTAAGAGCCGCCATTTTTTTCTCAAGGATTCCATAATGCATTGTCACGGGAACTATGAACACCTGCCAAATTTCACGTTAATCGGGCAACTGGAAGTGGTTCAAATTTGATTAGTAAGATTTGATGACAAACATCGGGACAGGTGAAACTAAATAAAAGCTTGTAATGTAATGAAATAATTTCCATTCTATATACTGGTTCATTCAACCAGAGGTTGATTAACTATAACTTTGTTGAAGTAGTAAACACTCAATTTGGGGCGCTTCAAAGATCCGGCCGATAGAGGTCAGATATCTTGTAGTGGCTTCATAAAGGCTTATAGTAAGTAATTATAGCACTTCTATACAGCAAAAGTACTCCTTTGAGAGAACCATTTCGTAAATAAAAAAAAATATATGACAACGCGCCCATTGTTGTCACTTCAAGAGTTCGAAGTGTTTTTGATACATTTTTGTTATTAGAAAATGAAATTTTAATAAATAATACTCATGAAGCAACATGCTCACATGATGCACAATTTTGAAACCATAAAAAAAATAAAAATAATATTATTTTTTAAGATATAAAATTTCAGTACTTTGGGAGGTGCATTATATTATTTCGAAGTAGAAAAGCGTTTGTTTAAGGTATTCACCTGAAGACGATTGCAGATACAAGCATTCGAAACGTCGCGAAAACCTTTCAAATACATCAAGACGATGGACGTCCGAAACGATAGTAATCTAGAAAAGCGTGTTTCAACAGGAGAATTGTTTTTCCATGAGCTGCAGTAAGCATTAATACAGGCTAAAAGCTTTGTTTGGTTTTCTATTTTCCCCATAACAATATAATTTCTATTATTTCTATATCTTTTCTGAGCACAACAAAACTAAAACAGCCGTAATGATGCAAAAAGTATGTTCAAAAATAACTGTTGGAAACTATTACCCAGTAATTTTCATTTGTTACAAAAATGTCTTGTTTTTACATTACAAGCTTTCATTTAGTTTCACCTGTCCCGATGTTTGTCATCAAATCTTGCAAGTTAAATGTGACCCACTTCTAGTTGTTAGAATTACGTGAAATTTGGCAGGTGTTCGAAGTTTCCGTGACAATGCATTATGCATTTGTTAGAGGAAAAAAAAACAAAATGCGGCTCCAAGATGGCGGACGAGATTTGTGTTTATGGTCCGATTCGATTCAAAATTGGTATGTGGGGGTTTTCAGATTATGAATTTTTCTACAAAATTCATAAAAGCAAAATGGCTGCTTCAAGATGTTCGACGATTTCTGTGATTATGGTCCGATTCTATTCAAAATTGGTATGTGGAGGTTTTTGGGGTCGGAGATTGTGAATTTTTTGTCAAACTTCACAAATTCAAGATGGCGGCTCCAAGATGGCAAACGAGTTTTGTAATTATGGTTCGATTCGATTCAAAATTGGTATGTGGGTGTTAGGGGTACTTACTAAAAAGCACAAAATGAAATAATTGATGAAAAAAACCTTTTCAAAAACAAGCTTTTATTCAAATACCCTAAAAAGTACAAAATAATTGCTTTGGATATGTGACGTAGGTTATTCCGTGAGTTATAGATTCAAAAGCAACATTCCGCTTATCGGTTTCAGGCTTTTGGCTTCCGTCAGCAAGGAGTAGCGGGACCCAACATAAATGAAAATAAAACCAAGCTTAACCACATGTAGGTGTTCTGCGTGTTATTTGTCAGTAAAGTAGCTATTTTCTGCGTGTAGTCTATCATCTGTTTCAATTTATATTGAATTTTGTCAAGAACTTTGAGAACTCCGTTTTTCTAATATACACTTTACACCTGAGATGTACCATTTTCTGGTTCAATTAATATTGAATCTTTTATGTGAAGAAAACCGTTTAATTCGATTTTTCTATTTATTCCACTTCACATGGAGTTTATCTTTCACTATATGCTAGTCGGGCTTGCCACTCCTACTGAGAAGGTATCTCTTATTTAGAAACCTATCGAGGTGGGAGATTTTCGGAGTGTTTCTTTCTGTCACTAGGTACCGCCAGTTAGAATTTTTCTTTTCCGGCGTACCTATAGGTGTTATAGACTCGATTATGGTTTTGGTTATGTTGTATCTCGCTTCAGCCAGAGCTCTTCGGACCTTTGGCTGGTTGACTACTCCGTACTGATGAGGGCCAAAAAAGCCTGAAACCGGTATGCGGATTGTTAGGTGAACACGACATAAATTAAACATAATCGAGCTTATCAGAAAGAAACATTTGCATTCAATGTCCATTTATATGGAGGTATGCATGGATTTTCAGGTGAATATCATTCAAAGTTCTGCATGGTATTTGCCAGGAAGTAGTTGTTTTTCACCTGAGATCTACCATTTTCTGGTTCAATTTATATTGAATCTTTTATGTGAAGAAAACCGTTTAATTCGATTTTTCTATCACACTTTACGTTTGGCTCTCTTGATTAATGTATACGGAGTGTTTCAAAGTTACTTCCAAAAACTTGGTTTTGTTTTCATTTGTGTTTGGTTCCGCTTTAGCCAGACGTTTTATCTCCTCCGAGGTTAAGTTCAATAGAATTTTGTGTTTTTTATTACTTGCTTCGTTCGTATTTCATTCTGTCACTCTGTCATTCTGTCATTTTGTTATTCTGTCATTCTGTCAATCTGTCATTCTGTCATTCTGTCATTCTGGCATTATTTGTCATTCTGTCATTCTGTCATTCTGTAAATCTGTCATTCTGTCATTCTGTCATTCTGACATCCTTTCCGGATGAAAATTTGTAATCCATTTTTGGAGCATTTGCCGATATCTGATTGAGCTGAGATTTGGCGGTTATCATAATTCGGTGACAATGCATTATGAAACTTTTTTGAGAAAAAAACAAAATGGCGACTCCAAGATGGCGGACAAGTTTTGTGTATGATACGATTCAATTCAAAATCAGTATGTCGAGGTTTTGAGAGACAGAAATTGTGAATTTTCTGTCAAAATTCAAAAATTCCAGATGGCGGCTCCAAGATGGCGGACAAGTTTTGTGATTATGGACCGATTCGATTCAAAATTGGTATGTGAGGGTTTTAGGGTCGAACATTATGATTTTTTCCTCAAAATTATGAATTCAAACTGGCGGAGGAGTTTTATGATTATGGTCCGATTCTATTCAAAATTGTATGTAGGGGTTTTCGGAGGCGTAGATTATGAATTTTCTGTCAAAATTCTTGGAATTGAGATGGCGGCTCATGGAATTTTTGTTAGAGAAAAAAACAAAACTCTTTCCAAGATGGCGGACGAAATTTAGGCTTATGGTCCGATTCGATTCCAAATTTGTTTGTGGAAGTTTTTGGGGCCGGAGATCATGAACTTTTCTTCAAAATTCATGAAATCAAATGGCGGCTCTAAGATGGCCGATGATCTCTGTGTTTATGGTCCAATTCTATTCAAAATTGGTATGTGGTCGTTTTCGTGGTCGGTGATTATGAATTTCTCATCAACATTCACAAATTCACGTTGGCCGACAAGTTTTGTAACTATGGCCCGATTCAATTCAAAATTGGTGTGTCCGAGTTTTTGGGGTCGGAGATTATGAATTTAAATTATTGTTTTTGATTGAAATTCATAAATTGAAGATGGCAACTCCCAGATGGCGGATGAGCTAATCTTCAGATGGTCTCCTCATTGAAGGACTAGATAGCTCAGAACAAATAAAGGCCCCATAATAACGATACTTGAACAAAAGTGCATAGATTAATGCGTAATTAAGTACTAGAAAGCATAATGAAATAATTAATGAAAAAACTTTTCAAAGACAAGGTTTTATTAAATGCATTGAAAATTGGAAAAAAATTGCCTTGGATGTGTGACGTATGTTATTCCGTGAGTAATAGATTCGAAAGCTTTCGTATTCGCACTGAAAACTTTGCGCGACATGCTTTTGAATCTATAACTCACGGAATAACCTACGTCACACATTCAATTATTCTTTACATTTTAGTGCATTTGAATAATAGCTTGTTTTCAAAAAGTGTTTTTATTAGTTATTCCATTTTCTTGTTGAGACGTGACCTTACTATGTTCCAGATCGTTTTATTTTCATTGTTTGCCGTGTCTAGGAGTTTGTGTAGTATTTTGTTTTGCTCGCTTGAATTGTTTATATTCAGTTTGGAGTTCAAGGTGATCTGGATATTCAAGTTCCTCAGATTTTTAGATCTCACTATGATAATGCGTTTACCAGGGGGCTGATGTTGTGGTGATTTTGATTTCAACAAGAGTTTTGAGCAAGAAGATATTTATATATATATATATATATATATATATATATATATATATATATATATATATATATATATATATATATATATATATATATATATATATATATATATATATATATATATATATATATATATATATATATATATATATGCAATATAATATATCTATACATTGTATATAAATATTTATTTCGTTCTAATAGAATCTTATTGCATTTGCTGCTAATTCGAACAAATAGTTACATTCTCTAATGAAGCAATACTTACATTCTCTAATGAAGCAATCACAATTTTCTATATTATGGTTGAATTTCACGGCCACACTTTCCACGTGTTTCACTTCAAGCTTAGTTATGATGGTCGAAGGAAAAAATTAATATTCACATACATAAAAAAATATAATATAACGTGATACTCGCATAAATGAATTATTGGTATACTAAAAATAAACATTTCCTGAATTCTGTTGAATTTTTTATTAAATTTTTTTTTACAGTTCTTTTTCTGTTAGCTGTATTTTGGGATTTCAGGTAGATTTCAATGGAAATACTACCATTGTAGAACGTCACCACGACTTCGTCGATTATGGTCAGATTGAGAGTTTCAATATATTTATATATATATATATATATATATATATATATATATATATTATACTATATATATATATATATATATATATATATATATATATATTTATATATATATATATACAGTGTGACCCATTCAAAATGGAACCACCCCTTAAAATACCAATTTTCATCATTCTCAAATTTTTTTTTTTTAATTAGCATCAAAAACTGTATTTTGACACAAATTTTCATAACTTCAGTTTCATTTCCAAGGCACTCTATGGTTTTTTATCTTCGTTAAAAACGGCGAAAGTTTATTAGGCAATTTTTGTTTTGAAATTTGACTACACCACTAGATTTGTAGTCATTATAAATGGAAACCATGAAAATTTAATGAAAAAATATTGGGTAACAACGAAGTTATAACAACTTTAATTTTGAAAACAAAGTATTTGATATTAATTTTCATTTAGATTATAGACATATTTGAAATCTGGCAACACTGCCGATACAAAGTAGAACACCAGTGAATTTGTACAGTGAAAATCCGAAGTCAATAGCTCATTCCGTTCTACAGTTATAACTCCTGAAAGTATGGTAATGTGTGCGATTTCTGGTGGAAGCGATTTTGTAATAAAAATCTAACTACGCCACTGGATTTGTGAATTATATTCACTTAAAATCATTTATTTGAGTTTAGGTTATGAGTGTATTAAAAAATAACAGAAAATTAAAAATTCATTTTCAAGTTATGCAGTTTTCAATTGCCGATAAAAACGAAATGAACCGAATCAAGTTCTAAAGTATCAAAATTATTTATTCAATAATAAAACAGAAAGCAGGACAAAAAAATGTTCGTTTTTTATTCTGCAAAACTCAACTGAAACAAGCTTCTAGAGAAGGTATGAATAATTTGAGGAACGCTGAACTAATACATTGGGCATAGGTATTGTACTAAATCAATAGTAGGCTGTGATTTAGTACATAAATCGCTCACATCACCATACTTTCAGCAGCAGTGTTGCCAGATTTCAAATATGTCTGCAATAAAAAAATAAAAATTATAATCAAATAGTTTGTTTCCAAAATTTAAGTTGTTGTAACTTCGTTGTTAACCAATATTTTTTCATGAAATTTTGATGGTTTCCATTCATAACGACTACAAATTCAGTGATATAGTTGAATTAGGAAAAAAATGCCATATAAACTTTTGCCGTTTTTGACAAAGAAAAAAAACAGAGGCCTTGGAAATGAAATAAAGTTATAAAAATTTGTGTCAAATACAGTTTTTGATGCTTAATATTGGAAAAATTTTTTTTTGAGATAGACTGAAAAATGCGTATTATACAGGGGTGGTTCCATTTTAAATGGGTCACACTATATATATACATATATATATATATATATATATATATATGAAGAAAGAATTTGTGGCATAATGGACAGATTATTAGATTAAAGAAAAAAAGCACCCTCAAGTGGGAATACCATTCAAAATATTTGTTGTCCCATTGATTCATATGAAACCATTCAAAAGTTATCGAGATAAGGGTACCATTCAGATTCGCACTTATGCCTGACATTTCAAATGAACATTGTGAAAAAACAAATGAACGAAATGATAAAAACAATTAGATGGTTGCAAAGAGAATTGAACAATATTTTCAACGATGCGCAACAACACCCCCTTCTATTGAAAATTTTTAAGTTGATGTGCGCCCCCACGCCTTCTATCGGGCAATCACAATGTCTTCTATTTCAAGAAGTAGTACCGGTGATATCATACAATATCTTGTTATTTCTTTATTGTTCTACGTCGATCCGTTCAAAAGTTATAAGGGGGGGAGGACCATAAAAAGCCGGAAAGTCACAAATCAAATAAATGAAAAAATAATCAAATATTCGGAAAGAAAATTGAATTATATTTTCAACAATGTGCCACTCGACCCCCTATGCTTTTCCAATATTTTGAAGTTGATGTGCCCTCCACACCATCTATCATGCAATTATAAGGTCCTCTATTTCAATAAGTAGTATCGGTGGTATCATACAATTATTTGTTTTTTCATTGTTCTACGTTGAACCGTTCGAAAGTTATGAGGGGGCAGGGGACCATAAAAAGCCGCAAAGTCACATATCAACAAAATGAAAAAAAAATAGATATTTGGAAAGAGAATTGAATTTAATTTTCAACGATATGCCACATGACCCCCCAAGTTATTTAAAATTTTGAAGTTGATGTGCCCCCTCGCGCCATCTATCGGGCAATCACAATGTCTTTCATTTCGAAAAGTAGTATCGGTGATATCATAAAATACCTTTTTTTTTATTGTTCAACGTCGAACCGATCAAAAGTCAATAG
Source organism: Gonioctena quinquepunctata (assembly GCA_018342105.1). Taxonomy (NCBI): domain Eukaryota; kingdom Metazoa; phylum Arthropoda; class Insecta; order Coleoptera; family Chrysomelidae; genus Gonioctena; species Gonioctena quinquepunctata. The sequence continues at coordinate 17,634 of JAFIRS010000919.1, read as the reverse complement.
GGAGGGGACTATTGAAAGCCGCACAGTATAGTCGATCTGCAGAATCTGAGAACTGACATATTCGAAGGATACCAAGCCGGTCTGAACGTTCTTATATTTCCACCCACTATGTAATCCACTTCAGTCTGAGAAAGCATTTAAACTAGATTCCGAAACGTTTATTTCAAAGAAGTACATCCGTAGCACTCTCAGAGGGCACATAATTCCTTTCATTTGCTCGACCGCTTCCTCGTGTAACGTGGAAAACACATTTCACGAATACATGGAACTTCTGCCAAGACACATTTTCTCTTTGTAACATATGTTCACCACAGAGTTCCTACGTTTGCAACCACCAGAGAAACTTGTTTTTCATTCATTAATGGACCTGATGCACGGTCGAAAATAGATGAAAGAGGATGAGTTGCAGAGGTATCTGTAATCGTTTCTCGATAGCGCTAGAGTAGGCAAGAGATATATGTTACCACCTTCGCCGACATGACGCCTGATAGGGCAAAATAGATCAGCTCAAAATTGATATTGATCGAAATATCACTGCATATGAGGATGAGACACAATAGTCAACGCAGAATGAAGGGGTAAGAAATCGAGAACGAACTAAAACTTTCATAGAAAATATTCAATATGATAGAAATCAAACGAAGAAGATTACTGCGAGTGATTTCACTGCATATCCAAAATTTAATAAAATTCAAAAATAACATTAGGAAGAATAGCAAATCACAAGAGATGCAGTCCACACAAAGCACTTCATAAGGTTACGCGAGCCCCAGAAGTCCACGTCACGTGGGTCAGTTTACAGACCTTCGCATGGTTTAGAAAGTGACCGCGACTTGAAAAATGATAGTGATGGATGTATGGCTTCGGAGTCCCAAAAGAAACGGTGCCGCGACGGAGCCTCCGAGCAACAAGGCGAAATCCCGGAGTAATCAGCCTCAGCCCACATTGCAAGGGGCACCACAAGGCTGGACCAATCTCTCCCCTCTCACTCGTGGAAACGAATGACCACTGAGCCGAAACACCGAAAGGGACCGAGGACAATTCACGGTTTTTTCCAGAGGACACTAGAGAAGATGTAATTTCGAGCAAGTCAGAGTCAATTTTGTGTAAAATATAAACAACAGGAATATTATTCAACTATTAACCAACCATATATAGTATAATAGACTTCAGATAGACACCATTTTCAAATTGCTGGAAATGTGCTACTATCGATCGCGAGTTGATATGGCAAATCTTGATTATCATACTGGTAAGCATTTAATGTGAGTATAATAACATTGAGATCACCATACAAAAAAACAAATGAGAACCGGAAAAAAGCAGCAAAAAAAAGTAGATACATGGGTTAGAGGTACCTGCAAGTACAAGTTAAGTTGGACGTATGGATTGAGAACGGAGTCTTGTTCTTGGATTTTCAAGGGAAGCTGCTGGCAGGCGAGTTTTCCAACTTTCTTTTTCGCTCTTCTGGTTTTTCACTATAGATGTCAGCACAGTTTACCTGTACAAGCTTGTCTCCTTTGAGTGATTGTTCATAGGAGTAAGATGTTCCATCGATCAATAATTTATTATTGACAATTTTGGCATTAGGGTCAGTGACTCCAGCCAGTTTAAGTTGTTCGTACATATATTTACGCTTCAAATAGTTTTTCTTGGCATAGTCTTGAGAAAACAGCACACCTAGTTGTTTCAGGTTGGCGTTCTTGTTTCGAGAAGAGGTGAGTACTTTGGGTTTTCCAAAATGAAGTAAGATACTTCTGCAATGATTGATCTTGGATTGTCACTTTTATTTGTTCCTATCCTGGTAACGAAGCGGAAGTCCTGATTATGACAAACAATACTCAATTCCTTATAGATGAATTCCACCAGATCAGATGAAGTGTTATTTTCTCCACCACTCATCCATGGATTAAAATTTTTCCAAATAAATATGCTTTTCCGTTGATATCTCTTTCTTGATTTCCTGGTTGATTTTCGCTATTAATTCGTAAAGGTCATCAATGGTTTTTGACATGCCCTCTATGTGTTTGGCAAGTCGAAATAATTGGAGGCAACTGCAGGTCAGTTCGAATCTTGTGTAGTACAATATGTGATTTTCGAAAAATCAGTTTTGTTATGTCAGTATACCAGGTGACACAGGACATCGGCCCACCCCTGTAACTTCTGCATTCGTGAACGGATTTTTCTGAAATTTGGTACAGTTATATGAGCAATTATTCCGTATTTGATCACATTACAATCCAATATGGCGGACCTCCGGTTTTTCTGGAAAAGCCAGTGACTTTGTTTTTTCGGGTGAAACACCCTGTATATTTTTACATATTCAAGTTCAACAGGTCAAACAAGTCCAAACTTATGTCAAATGTAATTTTTTTGGAACAATTGAATTAAAATTGTTGTTTATTTCACCTTGTGGATAATGAGATTTCGCAAATTACAGAAAAACTTGTTTTTTTCTGAAAAATTATTCTTGTGTACTTACTGACTGGTTATCAATTCATCACACCACATTTTGATCAAAAATTCATTTTTTTCAAATGGAACCAAATGGGCCACCTGGAACATACATTAAGGGAAAAAATGACATATCATTTCTGTATTTCGGTGCAGTAACAAATTGTATGAATTCAAAAATCTAGTTCATAAGTTTCATTGCAGTTCGAATAGTCGTTCAACTTAGTAAGCTGTGGAAAACAACATTTCTGAATTTTGTCAACTGATTTTGTAAGTTATACTTATAAGCACGATAATGGTGTTTTTTTTCATTCTTCCAGCGTTTTCTCGACTTACATTGCGTTGGTATTCCAATTCCCGCATCGAAGCGGTTGGATCAAAATCAACATAAGCAAAACGTTCATTTCTGCCTCTTCATTTACGATCATTTTCTCCATTGTTGGATTCTTTTCGGAAGCTTCTCTCCACATTTTTGAGAAAGGATCTTTGTGGGTGTCTTCTGTGTGGGTATCGTTCAGCGTATAACTGACAAGCCGCGACACTGTTTTTAAGACATTCTCCGTAAATTTATAACATATCAACCTGTTCACTTCTTGTAAACCTATAATTTTGATTTTACATTCCTACTAAACTAATTTTCGGGAGTTGACTCATTTCCGAAAGTTAAGATGAAAGATGACAGCGAAACACAATTAGTTGACAAGATTCAGAAATGTTGTTTTCCACAGCTTACTAAGTTGAAAGATTATTCGAACTGCAAGGTAACTCATGAACTAGTTGTAGATTTTTGAATTATACAATTTGTTACTGCACCGAAAAACCAAAAGATATTTATTTTTTTCCCTAATAAATGTTCTAGAGAGACAGGTAGGTGGCCCATAAGGGTTTCATTTGAAAAAAATGAATTTTTGATCAAAATGTGATGTGACTGAATTGATTCATCAATAAGTGACACAAAAAATTATTTTTCGAAAAAGTTATGTTTCTATGTTATGTGCGACTCATTGTGAATAGCCTTGACCAAATCTCGTTTATCCACGAGGTAAAATAAAAAACCATTTTAATTTCAATTGTTTCAAAAAAATTACATTTGACATATAGTTTGGACTTCTTTCGACTGTTGAATTCGAATATGTAAAAATATTCAGGGTGTTCTATTAGAAAAAACAAAGTTGCTGGCATTTGCAGAAAAACCGGAAGTCCGCCATATTGGATTGTAATGTGATCAAATCCGAAATGGTTGCTTATATAACTGTACCAAATTATAGATAAATCTGTTCAAGAATGCAGAAGTTACAGGGGTGGCCTGATATCCTGTGTCACCCGGTATACTCCCAGAGTTTATTATTATTGTGGCGCTATCAGTTCCCCTTTTGTATGAGTTCTTTAGTAGCCGCTTTTTATGTGTTTCGTTTTGGTGTCTCTGGTTGTATGACATCAAAGTTAGCACTATTCGTAACTCACTCTGATGATTACAATGACATGAACACACAACTTTTGATCACTACTCCCTAAGGTTCACTTTGATATAAATTTCAAATTTGTTAAGCAGTGATTTCCACGATGAATTTTGAAAGAACACAGAGCGGATGTGTAATAGCCGACCGATACAAGTTCAGCAACTATTTGAAGAAAATGATCATTTTCACTTTCAGATTTTTACATTTGAATTAGGGTCCTTTTTCACATCTATCAGATGTAGTTCAATATCGCGGGGCTTAAGCCGGGAAAGTAATTGTTTTCTGTTAGATATTCACAAACAATAACTTCATTTTCATCGTGTATTTTTCAATTCACAGAAAAATATTCTTATTCTATATTCAATTGAGAATCTTTCCCTTTCAACATAAATACCCCACAAGAGGTATTTTGAACGATGGAAGTAGTGACTTAAGTTTATCTTTCAGTCGCAGATAATTCCACATCGAACTTATGAATATCCTGTTCATATTTTCAATTGAATCAATAACTTTATATTCCTAAAGAATAATAATACTGTGAAACTGAAACTATATTTGTATTCAATCCTACACTATCTAATCATGTATTCATTCACAAGGTTTTAACGAAGCCTACGTACACTTTCTTATCTCTTCTTTGTTTCGTAATTATCCCAAATGTGTTTGATATCTCACTAGAGGGCTGACAAAAAAACCCCATATGAAAAAAGCATACCGAGCAAACACGAAATATGAATTTATTGAAAATCGAATGACCTATAGCGATTTCCTGTTTGTTGTACAGAAAAAAAATCCAAATGAAAGTTGTCCAGCTCGTGAAGCTCTATCAGACTATTTATATATTGCCAATATTGATTTAAAAATGGAAAAATGTTTATCTATGAAATACCGTGTTTGCTCTAATTGCCAATTTTATAAATGACTTGCCCGATTACACAATTATGATATTAAACATCGGTCAACTCATTTATGTAATTAGCAATTTTTTCTATAGTGTTTGTATAGTTAACGTTGACAATGTATCAGAAATTTTCAAGTACTAGAAAAGAAAACGATTTGAAAAGTAAAGGCGTTTTTCTTCACTGTGGCCTCAATCTCCTTAAATATTATCACAAAAAAGGATTTTGTGATTTGACGCCGAGGTTTCAATCTCCCTAGTCCTCTAGGAAGAATTCAGGGTTTGTGGCTGAATGTTCCAGCGTAGCGCCTAAACTATTCATCTGATTCCGATGAATGAAACGTCAATCGATTCTTTATTAGAGTCTGGGTAACGTAGGTTATATTTTATACGAATGAAATCAAAATGGCTGATGTTACATAAATAAATAGTGGTGGTCTCAGATATTTTTTTTGCTGTCGCATCGTGTGAGATGTCAAATGGAAGAGGAGAAAATTCTGAGTTCATAAATATATAGTACAATATTGAAAATAAAAAAATATACCAATCGACAGAAAAACAACTTTATTTTATATTTCAGCGTTTATCGGCAGTTCTGAATATCAATCGTGTAAGAAGATCAGGATCACGACCCCATCTGTTCCGTGTTTTTGTTTCTATTGGATAGACATTAATTTCAGAATCTCGCATATTATTAATAACCCCAATAAGGAACAAAGTCAGTGCAAAAAAATTATTCTAATAAAACCTAATTTCACTGAGATAGCACTGAGAATGTGTAAGCCGCGTGAGGCTAGACGTCGTTGACGGTCGTGTCCATAATAGCAATTTTTCAGTGCGAATTTTGAATATATTTTCATTTTCTACTGTCACAAGATGAATATTCATGCACATTGAACTCGTCCATGATCATTTTCTTTCAGTTTTGAGTTGGGTAAAATAACTGCCAATAGGGTGGAGGAGGGTTTAGTTTATCCTATTCCCAATACTAAACAATTGTTTCATCATGAATGTCCTAGTCGGGATTGTTTGATAATTAAGTATCTATTACGTTCAAGCTATCATTTCATTCTTTTTTTTGTTATCGCATCAAAGGTAATAAAAAAGTTTAAAATGAAATTGAAAGTTTAAAAACTGTAACCCAACTGGGGAAATATGAAATAAACTTAGAAGTAAGAAACAAGTTAGGTGTTGATTGGTATTATCGTCTTATTAAGTAGACATTGACTAGGGAGGTGTTCCCCGAGGCATACAACCTTCAGAAATTTAAGAAGAACACCAACTCCTACCTTCTTTCCCTAGGTTTCCACGATGTTCTCTGAACATTACAGGATATCACTTTTCGTGGGAACCAGAACATAAAAAAAAAAGACGAGTCTTTTGATTTGATATGCCAGATATTCCTGTTTATTTAGTTATATTGAAGTCATCTTGCAGTTTCATTGACGGCATCTCCATTGTTTTCGTTTGTCTATCAAATTATAATATTTTACTTTTTGTAGTTGACAACGCGCGACCACGGCATTTGGATTGAATTAAAACGTTATCAATGTGAAACTGGCCTAGCAAGTGTTCATCCACATTGATAATATGAGCTCCGGAATGAACTCCGTCTCAGCCAATACTTGTAACGCCAACAACAATAAGTATTTAAATGAAAGAAATGCATAGCACGTTTTCAAAACGGCTGAAAATATAAATAATTTTCCTAGCCCATACAGATTTATATCCCCTTACAGATTCTAACCCCATAGAGATTGTCCTGGAAATTTGTGATTGTAATTTAATAGCTATGAAAATAGTTGTAAGATTTGAAACGAGAAACGTGGGGCTCATGCAATAGTGCAGGGAGTAGCTATCGTTGAGAAAACTCACACAACACTCCATATCATTTGCAGGGCAATAAATTTTAGTGACTTAGTGAATATGCTTCAATTATCAATTGCATGTGTATGTATTTTGTTTCAAATCTTACCACTATTTTCATAGCTATTAAAAATCCCCAATTTCAATACAATCTCTATTGGGATAGGAATCTGTATGGGAATATAAATTGTGAAGGGGACCTGAAATCTAGAGCGGAGGTCCTTAATCTCAGATGTGAACACCTGCTCACCTATATTTGTGTTGTGTTCAATTTCATTTTTTCTTTTCCTTTCTATGCATATTGCACAGTGTAAAGCAAAACATGTACTTTATACATCTTTTTTTTGAATTCTCATCCGTCTTTGCGTGACTATGCATTAAGTAACTTATTCACACAACGAACATGATTGAAAACATCGACCCCCCACCAATAAATTCGATTTTCAGTGAAACTTAACATAATAATCAATGGCAGGGTCGATGTGTTCAATCCCAGATTCAATTAATATACTGGGCTCAAATAGCTCTCTTGATATTGGTTCAGTTAATTTCGTTTGTAGGTATTTCTTACCAATATAGTTAGTTAGTTTTACCTTAACTGCAAATGAAACTAAACGTTCATGACCAGAACTGTAGGGGATTACGCATCAAGACAACTGATTTTAGCCAAAAATTATTGTTGGAATTTTGCTGACTTAGTCATGGTTGTCTGAGGGTATAAAAAATCTATTCAATAATAATTACAAAGTCTATAGAAAGGATGGAGATCAACAAAGTACAGGTAAAACAAGAGGAGGGGAAGTCCCCATAGCTCTGAGTAATACATTTGTGCTTTCAGAAATTGAATAGGAATCTCCATTAGAGACATTACTCATCAGAACACGCATTCTAGGTAATAACGTGCATTCTGAACGCAACATATATCCCCTCTCGAAAATTAATCTATTTGAGCATTATTCCGATATACTTGAACTTATAAGGCAAACCACAGATCACACCCATATGTTACTAGTTGGAGATTATAATATACCAACCGTTACAGGTTCCATATATGAATTGAATTTTCAAAATCAGATTGAAAAAAGTATTTAGTCAATAATGGACTCTAATACTTCAAAATTTCAAAACAACGTTTTAAATGAAAATCCATGCCGTTAGTGAAAAAAGATAATCAGCACCCTGCTCTATTGCTGGAATGTGAAATACAAAAATGTACTTCAATTGTGCAAACAATCTTTTATTTTATGAACTCTTGAGGGATTTCAATTAGTCACGGATGTTAACGATAGTGTGACATACGTTTATCAAGTATTCTATAATATTCTTGATATATGTGTCCCAATATACAAACCAACTAAAACAAAAAAATCATTTCCCAACGTAGTTCTCAGAAGAAATAAAATCCAACTTAACCCTTTTCCTAGCGACGTATCTGGTATACATCTTCCAAATATACCTTTGAAAAAAAGTCCAGATTTCTGCAATTCTCGTTACTGTTTAATAGAACATGTTTGTGGGCACCAATTTCCCGTGTAGATGGCACCGCAGTCACCATAAAATTCCGATACTGTCATTTGAAATTCATTGTGTTCAAATGGCGCAGGAAAATAAACGATCGTTCGATCCTATGGTAAGTTATTCGTTTATTTTGGTACTGAATAGATTTAATTCTGATCTCTGATGAGCGTAAAAATGTTATATTATGTATTATAGGCAACTCGTAGCATATATTCATTATACGGATTATTGTTTCACAAAAATTTGACACGCATTTCAAAGATGTGTATCTTATAATGTACATTGCCAGATGAAAAGGGAATCGAATTGGGTACAAGAAGATACGATGCCCGCTATCTAGTAAATAAGATGCTGTGTCTTGAAGGATACTTTGCTTGGTATATAGTACTCTAGCAAGGCATCCTGAGAGATACTCTACCAGCTACCAGACACTTGTTCAAAATATTTCTGTTTTACAGTTTCCAGTTTCCAACCGAACAAAACTCCTTTTCAAAAAACTATAGCAGCGAAAACAGGAAGTTAGTGTTCTGATACCGCAAATAAATTCTGGCTCCGATGTGGAATCGGAATCAGAGGATGAAGATAGTTTCGAACCTCTGAAGAACATAGATTATCAAAATCTTAAATCAGTAGATTTTGAAAACATTTTGTATGAAAATTCAACAACTTTGCAAGGGAGTCCATAGACAATTTCGAAATAGAGACCTACAAGTGCAATAAATGTTTGGTTAGATTATGCCTAGTGCAAGAAATAAATTGTTTCCATGATTTCCTAAAGTTAAGTAGAATTTCATTTTAACACTTTCTAATTTATACTATTTTGACGAACCAAAGATCAAGATGTTACTTTGTAGAATCTGTGTTTTTTTAATTAATATAACGTGAAAAATCCCAATTTTTTATTGTTCAATACATTGCAGTGTGTCTCATGAGGTACATGGCTGATTTCCTGCTGGTCAGGCAATGTAGCTTACAGGATTCGTATAACCCTGTAGCCGGCAGAGTATCTCCAGAGATACATTTTTCAAAAACGCAAAATGGACACGAATAAAATTTTTTGCTCCACAAATCAGTTATTTAGTGACAAATGACAAAAAAATATATTTTTGTACGTCAGATAAATGTTTGACAAGAATTGGGTCGAAGGATTAACGAAAAATATATCTGAATATTATCTAACAAAATATAAAACATTGACAGAAGAAATCAAACAAAAAATCAAAATGGAATAAAAAATTACCTGGAGAATATTCAAAGAAACATTAGGAGAAAACTCAACCTCATTATGGAATTCAGTTAACAAACGAAGACAAAATAAATCAACTGAATCCCAATTTAAATTAATGCATAGTCAGGGGTCACATCCAAATATAATTATGGTGAGTTCGCAACCTACTTCTCCGCTATATACGAAAATGAATCAACGTATGATTTCGAAGTAATAGCCCACTTTCAAGCAATATGCATTTCAATTGTCAACAAAATTACATGTTGAAAAAATAACCATTGAAGAGTTCCAAAAGGCATTTCAAGAACTAAAACCAAAGAAATGTGCTGGTCCTGATAACATTCCGTGTTATACATTCAAGGCATGTGAAGAATCATAATTTACCCATTCTGCTCATTTTTAATAAATCATCAAGTCTTCCTAAGAATTCAAATCATCAAAAATGACACCAATTAATAAAAATGTCGATGAAAGAATTATTATAACTATCGACCGATAGCAGTACTGAACTGTTTAGCAGAAATTTCGAATTTGTCATACATGAAAAGTATATGAGGCATTCAAAAATTTATAGTCATTGAACAACATGGCTTCTGCCGCAAATCTATTAGCGTTTGTTAATAAAATCGAGAGCAATATTCACAAAGCACAAATGGATTGCATTATACATTGTTCGACAAAGTCAACATGACTTACTGAAGCAAAAAAAAATATGGATTACTTTAAGTAATATCTATAGAATTTCTCCTGTCGTACTTAAAACTACGATCACAATTTGTTACTTTCAATGGAGAGCCTTCATGAGTATTCTTAGCAGGCTCAGGGGGTCCCCAAGGCTCCAACTTGGGACCGCTTATCAATGATTTGCCAAAGTAGTTTCATCAGACTGCTTTTAATATGCTGATACTTCAAACTCTTCCGGCGGATCAGCGGCGTCAATGACTATTTGGAACTTCAAAATGACTTGGGCAAAATATAAATATGGTCAGAGAAAAACAAGTTATTATTCAACCCGACTAAGTGTAAAATTTTAACATTTATCAGAAACAAGAGCCCACATAACTTCATATATCATATGCTAAAGAGGGTCACCACCAAACTCGACCTAGGAGTGCTTTTTCAAAATGATTTCAAATTTAATAATCATATAGATCATATCATTCGAAAAGCCAACAAAATGATCGGTTTTGTGAAGAGATCCACTTATGACGCGAAAAGCAAACGTTACAAGCCTACACCAAACATTTAAGTTAAGACGTCTAGATAGACCTATTCGGTAACATCATCTAAGTCAGGGTCAGTTGTGCGAACGTTTCGCCATCTAACGCGTATATTCAACCAATATTTGAATTTATCCTATTTCATTGCTTGATTCAAAGAAATATTATATTTGTGTTTAAACAAATGTTCATCCAATATGAGTTAGAGATTGATGTGGGGAATTCTTCGATTCAATTTTCAATTGAGAATGTTTCTCTTCTCTAGTTGGAGATTGTTTCAATAGATGAACATATATTCAAATCAAAGAAATGTCAGCATTGCATTAAGTAATCCATTTTGTCACCGCAATATGATGCCATCAATCGAATTCATTTGTGTTTTGGAAAGAATTCGATTTAGCCGGCCCAAGACAATAAGAGTGACCAAATAAATTTGGCTGAATTAACAAATCTTTTTTGTTTCGTGTATCTATGTAAGGCCGAGTAGAAGAAAGAGACCCCTACGAGGCTATTACCTGAGTAGAGCTGACCACCCAGACGATAACACCTAACACGTAAATTAAGAAAATATCAACCAGAATTCAGTTTGATAAGATGAGGCTGAGGTGAGTTGGGTCACAAATTACTCAACCTTGCTGATGTACATTTCAAAAATAGAAACATCCACAGCGTAAAACATAGATGAATGCAAGAATTGAGTTGCTACCCAAAAGTCTAAAAAAATTGCAAATCATATAGCGCATGAAAAACATATAGGATTGTTTCGTTAATACGTTCGTGGAGGCCATAGCAACATGAAATTGATATCTCCTAAATTTTGTTCAGTTAGGTATGCTGAAAATGGCCAAAGACATCATAACATCACATCATCAACACTATTGCATTGTTCCCCAAAATAAATAACTTTCCTCCGATCATAGTAATAGTATATCCATTCTTATTCTAAGAACCTGAGGCAATGCGTCAATGAAATATGTGGTAAGGCAAAAACTGAAACAAAAATTGAGCAAATAACAAACCGAAAAAATTAAATAATTGGTGATAGAAACGATATAGCAAATGAATTCAACAACTATTTCTGTGACTTGGGAAAAACTTTGGCCGAAAAAATCAATATCCCCAATAATTTTGAAGAAAAAATCAATAACGTAGAAAACACAATATATCTCTTTCCAACTGATCATTCTGAAGTAATAAAAATAATCAAAACACTAAAAAATTAAAAATTACCGGGAAAAGATAACATACGGTCAGAAACATTGAAAGAAATATGTAATCAAATCGCTGCTCCAATAACGTTCCTAATCAATGAATGTTTCAACATAGGATTGTTCCCCAAACTATTGAAGATGGCAATTGTTAAACCCTTATTTGAAAAAGAACTCGGAAATTATCGTCCAATCTCGCTGATTTCGAATATTGCTAAAATATTTGAAAAAATATTGAAAATGAGACTTGTAGAATTCCTAGACAAACACGATGTAATTTCAGGGAGTCAGTATGGCTTTAGAGAAGGAAAGTCAACTGAAGACGCAATTTGTGCATTAACATCAAAGATATATAAAGCAATTGATTCAAAAAAACCTCCACTCTGTGTATTTGTTGACCACTCTGAAGCCTTTGACACAGTTTACCAGCAAAAATTGTTAAGAAAACTACAAATATACGGGATTAAAGTGAATGCATACAAATTATTGAAGAGTAACCTCTCAAACCGTCAACAACAAGTCTGTATAGAAGGTACCATTAGCCACAAGGTACTGTCTTGGGCACTACTATTCACTTTTATCATTATCAATGGATATAGAAGGTTGTATCCTCAGTTTCGCTGATGACAACGTATTATTCTATCAATCAAAGACTGGAAGACCCTCTAAACTGAAGCGGAACTGGATTTCAAAAAAATCAAAGATTGGTTAAGATACAACGAACTAACCCTTAATATATAAAAGACAAAATATCTCCCGTTCACCTCATACGCAAATAACTTACCAAACCTAGGTTATCTTGTTGTTGATCGTAGAACCATAATTCCTGAAGAGAAGTCGATGAAATACCTAGGAATAATTATTGATAGGCACCTACGATGGGACTTGCAAGCAAAACACATTTGTAAAAAGAGACTTCCTTTCAGGTTTCACATACTTGAGAGAAATTCTGGACATAGCTCTTTTAAAAACCATTTATTTTTCTTTGATGCAGTCTCAACTTTCGTACGGGATCCTAGATTGGAGAGGTATAAATGACTGTCATTCAAATAATATTGTTACTTTACAAAAATGGTTGATTAGAATCATATACGATGAAAAAAACCTACTCAGGTGACACACTGTACAGAGAAGTCAACTTTTCCACCCGAGACAGCTCTTCTGTCTCAAAATCATAATTGGCATCTACTAAACAAAAATTGTAATTGAGCACATCGAACATAGCCATTATACTCGGAGCAGAGAAAGGATTTTTTTAGTGCCAAAATGTGAAAAAAGCGTGAGGCAACGTAGTATTAAATTTTTGAGTCCAAAGTTATATAACATCCACCAGATCACTTTAAATCCATCGAAAACCTCAACTCATTCAAAACTCATATGAAGAAATGGTTACGACATACGGAGAGATATATTATACACGATATAGTTAACAATAAATTACAAGGACTCACTCTCAAGTACTGAATAAGCTCAACAGTTCTCAGAACTTCATTACACTACTAATAATCATTATGTGATTCCTTTGAATGAAAGTGTTTGTTTACATTTATAATCATCGTAACTCATATTTTTTTATATTATACGTATATTTTATTTTCATTTAACTTTTCCAATGATTTATATTGATATTTTATACTCATTTAACTTTAACATTTTACATTTTTATAGTTTCGTTTTATCTGTTTTTTATATCCATATGATAAACTCCCATATGTATACCTTAGATATAGTGTTATAACTCCCAGTATATTCTCAAGAATTGGTTCATGTGTCTTATTCCACTTTGCTGTCATCAACCAGCCTTACCTAACCAGTAAACCTGTCCACTTTTCATGTTATCTCTTCACACACTACATTCAACATCTACCAATATATATGTGAATGAAATTCTACACACCTCTATCAGCACAAGCTTACCCAATTCAGTTCAGTGATTATTCATATTCATTAAAATATTATATGAACACAGTTTGAAGATTCATAAGTAAACATTATTTTTATTATAATTATTAGTTGGCTGAGGATGGGGTTTATAATCCACCCCTCATGAAACATAATAGGATTTGCGCTTTGATCAAAAATGCTGACCATAGGCGGAGCTTTATCCTTCTACTTCAAATGTAACTTTACCGATTTTTGTTTAGAAACAAATGTCAGTTACCTATCTGGAAAAGGAGATTATTGAGTGATTTAGAAGGGATTTTCAATCATAACATTTTTTGGTAGGTCTATTGGGTGATAATAAGAAAAGGTCCGAAAGTTCATAATAATTATATTTTTTTGTATCTAAGCGAAAATATTGTAACTGTTTTTTGATATCACCCTGTGCTTGAAAGGTATTTTCGGGATAGTCGAATAATTTCTTTGTAATTGAATCCAAGGTGGGCACTACTAGCCTTATCAACTTTTAAATTTTCGATCTTCCCGTTTTCTTTCCAGAGAATGATCTACTACATATCCTTGTTTTCTCAAGATTCATTTTGTGTTGATGAACAATAAGATTTCGTCTGCCTAAATGTGTTCGAACATTTTTATAATTGTTTTCAGTGGAGACTGTGTTGGATTAGAAAGAAAATTTCGAATTTTCGCTTCTCCATTTTGAATAAAAACTAAAATTTGGAATTCGAGGAAACTCTAACAGATGTGGAATTGATTCATTTTGATTCTTATTAAAGTTTTCTACCGAAGCAAATGATTTACATTGGGACCTTTCCACAATTCCAACGTAAATTTATCTCCAATCCAAAGCCATACCACAGTTTCCCATTCAAGAATGAATCATGAAACAGTTGCTGATTGCTACTGAAGTCCGCTGAAATTATTTCTTAGCCGTGAAACCGAGTATGGCTTCATGTTAAGATCTTTTCCGTTGAGTGGAAACCCCTTTTCTATGAATTTTGTGAACTTCCCAATGTAAGTGAAACATTTGTTCGAGTTGAAAAACAAAATGTGATTCTTTTGCAACCCAACGCATTCGTGATTTCCACATCAGAGTTATCTTTTTCTGAATTAAAATCTAATTTGTCATATAGAATCGAATTATGGAAATAATCTCCCTCAAATGAATGAGAATTCATTGGACTACTTTTAGTTTCAAAGATGGAAAGATTATATTTTCCTCTTTTTTTCTAATTGTTACTCATGATTTGGAATAAGATTGGATTATAAAAAAATGCTTCGATAAACATCCGCAGTCACTTTTTCGCGTAATTAAACTGGTGTTTCCACTTCTTCAATGTACAATGTTTTCTTCTTCGTCACAATTGTAATTTTTCAACATTAAAAAAGAGTTTTTCCAACTTTTGTTACATCTTTGGAAATGTACCAGATATCTTTCGAAAATCACATCAAAGTAGCAAGCAAAAAACATTCACTTCTACTGTTTAATCTTCGGTAAAACAAATTCAACAAATAATTATTATTTGAATCAATATAAGCAAGTAATCTGACTTCTTGTTTAATATCGAACTCTCTAGAAGCTCGAGTTTAAAAGCTTTCTTTTTTATATATTTCATGGTCAATGGTTGCAATTGCACCTGAATATTTCAAACTTTTGTTCCGTTCACTTATTCAATTTGCAGAACTTTTGTAATTTTTTTAATAAATTCCAATGAAAAACTCAAACAAGTGTCAAAAAACAAGGTTCCGTAACTTTTACAAGGTTGCAAACTTAATGCATGTTGTAAAACACCATTACTGTATTTTCACCGCAATAATAAAGCATGAAAAGGTTTTTTGCAATTGAAACAATGTTCAATTCATCACAGACTTCTGCAAAATGTTATAGTTTGTTTTTATTTATGCACTAACATACCATTCAAGTTTGAAAACTTTTGGAATTAATGTTAATTGATTGTCTATATCTACTGGCCTATGGTGTCCATCGCAAAACAACAGTGTCGGACTCCTACCGACTAAAACCCCCCCATTTCACAAATTTTTCCATTAACCTCCTGGCTTGTGTTTGAAAAGTTCTATCCTTGAACTTTTTTTGTTTCATTACTTTATTAGGTAGTTGTACTTTGTCCACTGATTGGGATTCCTGATCATTTTCACTATCATACTATCTGGATCTAGTTCTCCGAATTTATTTCTAGGTCCATTCGTTTTCTGGTCCACTTGGGACATGTAAAGATTGTATGCTCTGGATCATCATTTATTTCCGGGCAGTATGGGCATTTGCTGTCTTGTGACTTTCCTATCCTCAGCGTATACGATTTGAGGATAGATAAGCTTTATTGTCTAAAATTGTACATTTTGTCGACAATGTTCATACATTTGTGGTATGTGTATTGAAAGTTATTAACATCATCTCATACTTGAAACATTTACATTTTTGTATAAAAGGTCTCTTGGTAAGAATATAACAAATACTTTCGTAGTATGTACATATTAAATATTAAAAATTGAAAGTTTTCGAAAGTCATTTGTTACTAATAATTAAAAAAATAATTTAAACAGTCACACGGTAATGGAACCATGGTCAACAAAATGTAGCTGCTATTTTGAACATATGATGAATAATTAGTATTAAACACTTCCATTGGTTGTTGTACAAATTTAAATCAGATTTGCTTGAGACAGAAATTTTATGTGGATGGTACATTCGACTACTGCACAAGAGTTTTCTTGCAGTTATTTACCATATATGACTGCCTCTGCCCAAACACACCACACCACTGTTCTACTAATAGATTCTTTCATCTATACCCCAAACTCGATAAAGTATAATCTGTAGTGGTTTACGGTAATTTATTGTATAAGAGGTCAGCGAAGTTATCGACTGGTTTTTACGCAAAACGAATTTTTACTCAATTTGTTCTACTATATACTTTATACGGGGAATGATATTCATTTATTTTTCCGGTTTCCTTCATGATTCAATATTATAATATGTACGATTTTGAACAAACCCTATATTTTGAGTCGAAGATGGATTATTCAAGTGAGAATGGATATACTATACTGAGACCACGATAGTATTCATTAATTTCGCACCGATGTATCGACTTGTGTTCAACAAGGGTACGTGACCCCACTTCTGTGAAACAAATCAACTTGCAACGAATCAAATACAATGTTTCAGATTTATTCACGCCTACGGCAATGATGACAGAATAACTTGATTTGAACTCAGCGTGTGACATGATATTCACAAAACTTCGATCGCTCAATCACAATCAGTTCAGTCAAGTGTTTCAACGCGAGACATCTTTATAAAATGGAAGAAGACGATACCTATGTGAACCACGGACCTGAACCCAGTGAACCTATACCTGAAGAGTCATTGGGAAAAATCCTATTTGACAATTTGTTGCATAATACTGTCACTGAAGATGCAATGGTATGTAAGGATGATAAATTCAAAAAACAATGACTTTGTTTACTGGGATGTTTGGAAGTAATATTTATTTATTCATAAATATAAACATTTGGGATCTCAATATAAACATTAAGTACTTTTCCAGTTCGTGGAAAGATTTCCCATTTAAAATATACGTAATAGTATATTATTTAACGAGCGGTAATGTAGGTCATAACTCACGAAGATGAAGTTTGCAGCACGAACCGCAGGCGAGTGTAATTCATCAAGTTGAATACTATACTTTATCTACGACTATAACAATAAATACTAAGATACAAGTACAGAGAAAGAACTTCATTCACAAATCTTGATAGTTACCTATAACAATGCTATACAATTTTTAATTGTAATACTAATTTTTACTTTATCTACGACTATAACAATAAATACTAAGATACAAGTACAAATTGATTAAAA